>OZ030026.1:36451420-36831420 GCA_964023405.1 Apodemus agrarius
GCCTAACTACATAGCCCAGGCTTGCCTTGAACTCAGTCAGGATCTTTCTGCCTCAGCCTCTTGAGACCTGGGATTTAAGGTTTGCTCCACCATACCGAATAGTAAGCAACGTCTCAATCCAACCGATTTTTGAGGCTAAAAATTAAAGAGTTATCATTGGCTGCGCATGTCTCCTCACCCCAAGCGTCCAGCAGTGGGTTATATTGGCTTCCACTACAGAATGCATCCTGAGCCCAGCCCTTCCCTCTGTCAGCTCTATCCTAACTCCCTCCACCAAGGGAACTAACTCCTTGGCACACCAAGCTCTCCGCTCTCTGCCCTTCCATGATGCAGTGTCCACACGGCATAGCTCAGGTGGGACCTTTCTCTATTTTCTTGGTTTGAAATTTTAAATGGACGTAGGAGTGGAAATAATAATAAAACCCCTGTTTATCCATCGAGAGTAAATATCCCTTTACAGCCAATCACACTTCATCATTATCTCCGGGTTTGTGGTAAATCTCAAATACCCTATCCATTGGTCTACACGTGACGTCATGTTTTCATAGGAGTGCACACTTAAAAGAGAGAAAATTTTAAACCCACCGTATCAAAGAAAAGAGCAAATCACATTTTAAACTATAAGCACACTGTGTCACCTTAAAAAAAAATAAAAGCAAAATTGGCCAAGTAACTTCTTTGTTGAAAACCTTCCAATGACTTCCCGCCCCGCTTTGTATAAAGCTGAGCTCATTAAGACTCCCGTTCACACGGCCCTGCCTACCTTCCTGGTCCAGTGCCCAACCAGTCTCTCTACGGCACAGCAACCGCACCGTTCCTCAAATGCTCCCAACCTGTCCTTGCTGGAAGCGCTCATTCTGGACGTTCTCTCTGCCTGGAAGGGACCGCCCTGTCACCTTCCTGCACTCGGCCTCTTCTCTTCATTCAGGGCTCAGTTTACATGAAGAGATCTCTTAGTGCCTGTCTCAAGTAGCCACCACCCAGCCCTGGCCACATTGCCCTGTTCCAGTTCTCTGCGAGCCCTCGGCCTGGGACATTTCTGGTGTGCCCCAGGTAGTAGGATACTTGCTGTCAAGTGTGACTATGGATAACGCCCCATCCACTTTCAAAAGAGAGCTGTGGGGTTGGGGGCAAAGCGCTAAGCGTATTTACACGGTACCACGGTTTGGACTCTTAGCGCCACGAAAGGGAAGCAGGCATCAAACTTTATGGCGACTCAATTTATAAGAATCTGATTTTTTGAGCCGGGCGTGATGGCGCACGCCTGTAATCCCAGCACTCGGGAGGCAGAGGCAGGAGGATTTCTGAGTTCGAGGCCAGCCTTGTCTTCAGAGTGAGTTCCAGGACAGCCAGGGCTACACAGAGAAACCCTGTCTCGAAAAAAAAAAAAAAACCAAAAAAAAAAAAAAAAAAAGAATCTGATTTTTTTTAATCAGTTTTTTTACTTAAATTTTTTCACATATTTTTACCATATTCTTGCTCTTCCTCCAACAACTCCCATATCCCCCCTCTCTCCTCACCCACACAACTTCATGTTCTTTCTCTCTCTCTCAAAAGAAGAAACAAAAAATGAAAATAAAAAGCAAAAGAAAAAAATAACAAAAAGTGAACAGAACAAAACAAAAGCCAAACCAACCCCGAGTCCATTTTGTGTTGGGTGACTGACTATTATTCCTGGGCATGAGGCGTTCCCTGGAGGGTGGTTGATGTAGCCAGGGACCCTGGAGCCCTTGGAGAAGACTGACTTTCCCAACAGTATCAATAGCAAACAGCCTCTTGGCTAGCAGGTGGGATTTTGTGTTCACTTCTCGGTGCTGGGGTTTTGTCTGGTATGGACCTGTGCAGGCCTTGTGAGTACTCTGAGCTCATATGTGCATCAGTCCTATTGTGTCTGGATGATGCTAAGTCTTTTGTTTTAGGATTTTGGAGGTTCCTTTGGGGTTTGTTTGTTTGTTTGTTTTATTGGTATTATTCTTTTGTCTTTTTTTTTTTTTTTTTGAGTAATTCACATTTCTGGCTCTTACCATTTTTTTCACCCTCCTCTTCCACATAGATCCATCCATGAGCCTTCCGTGGAGGGGTGTAATAAAGCCATCCAATTCTGAGCTGAGTCTAAAATCTCTCACTCTGTACATTGTCCAGTTGTAGGTCCCCATGTTAATTACCATCTACTGCAAGAAGACCCTTCTCTAATAAGCGGTGATCGAAATCATGATCTCTGGGTAGGGGATATGTCGTCAGGACTGGTTTTACTGCTCTGTTCATTTAGCAGAATCGTATGAATTCTCACCCCTAGAGTCCACACTACACAGTCTCTCAGGCTCTTGGCCACATTAGCAGTGTCAAGTACAGGTTTTAGCTCACAGAGTGGGCCTTAAGTCCATTAATAATCATAATCATAAGTGGACAGTCAATCCCATCATATCTGTGCCCCTAGTGCACCGAGTATTCCAAAGGCTACTGGTTACTCTCCATAGCCTTGTGGGAAGGCCCGCTTATGCCACTGAAGATGGAAAAAATCAATCTGGTTCCCAACTTCAGCCCTGCTAAATAGAGTTCATGGTGCTGGAAGCTACTTTGCATGCTACTGGAGCAGAAAAGCAATCATCGTGATCACCTAGTGACAAACCCTGCAACCCACAACAGCAACATGCCTGCAACGTATTATTTTAACTAAATAAGCCACACAACTCTAATCTCAGTGTTGGGGACACTGAAGCAGGAGGACACATGAGTTCAAGGGCAGCCCTGGGCTACACAGGAACGTAGGCTTATAGTTTTCAAAACTTGCTTTAATAAGGGTTGTTAAATGTTTTGACCTCCCCTCTAGCCCACCACCCACCAGAGGTAGTAGAAAGAAAAGGTTAATAGGACAAGAGGAACTGGACCTGTCCAGAATGAGTTCTTTGGAGCCATTCAAATCTTTCTCGTCACGATATCAACAGTTCAGCCCACTAGCAAACCACCAAACGCAAATCAGCAGCTTCAGCCCAGTCCACTCAGCAGACACCACACACGAATCATCATCATCAGCAGCAGCAGCAGCAGCAGCAGCACCAGCTCGATCCAGAGTAAACCATGAGGCTCCACCGGATCCTCTCAAATCCACAGAAGGGTCAAGAAGCTACCAGAATATTTTAAGTACTTTGGTGCGTTACTCTCTATGAGGTCACAACAAACGAAGATCAGCCATGAGGTGCAAGGCCAACCAGTGCCAGAGCGTCACCAACAGAGACTACGGAGAACAGCGCAAGGTGAACCAAAGCACAAGCTTGGTCCCACCGTCTGTGGTCGTATTTATACTCTTTCTAGACATCACACATCCTTTCTTGTGTCTGCTTCAGCGAAACACCCTCTCGCCTGTATCTGCTTTAGCAAAGCATCCTTTCACCTGTCTGCCCCAGCAAAACACGACCTGAGTCTCCAAAGAGACCAGAAATTTCCACCTCACAGGGAGGCCCTGCTTCAAAACAATTAATTGGTTGATTAATTTAAGAGAACCTTTGTAGAGGGCTGTGAAGTGCCACGCCTTAAAGATGGTGCTGGTTTTCCGCCTTCCTCCCCCCCCCCCAGGGGGAGAGTGCCCTTTGAGACAAACAACTCCTTATTTGGCTTTGTGTGATCAGATGCTGTCCTTCTGCCTTGAAGTAGCCTATCTGCTTTGCCCACGTGTCCCTCAGGGATTGGCCAGCCTTTAGGATATAAGAGAGTGCTGGGGTCGAGGTGGAGGGAGACGCCATTGTACAAGAATCCTGAATAAACCGCTTGAAGAAGCTTGTCAAGAATCCTGAATAAACTGCTCTGAGAAGGACTCGCGTTTGTCGTCCCTCCGCTGGTCGGATAGGGTTGCGACAAACCTTAACTTTGTTTGGGCTTGACTTGTTTGCTGTTTATTTCCTTTTGTGAGAATAAAATCACCTTGGCGTGAAGGCTCCTGTCTGCCCAGATAGCAACTGTATCCCTGGGCCTTGGATCATAGACAGCTATGGTGGATCTCTGTGGAAGAAGGAGGGGGTGGAAGGAGGAAGGGAGAACTGTGGGACCAGATCCAGTCCCTGGCTTTAATCGCCTTCTGTGGTCATCCTTAAAAATCCCTGCTTGGCCTGACATCGATGGAATTCGACTTCTCAACCTATAACTAGGCAATTTTTGAGGTCATTGGCATCTATTGAGGGAAATATTTAAAAAGTAGAACCATCACCTTCCCATGCTTAAGCCTCTGTACTGGTGACCTGGCCAGCCATGCATTCATTGGTGGGCAATGGCCAACAACGTTTTTGTCTTGTGGTAATTTTTTGTTTGTTTGTTTGTTTGTTTGTTTGTTTTTTGAGACAGGGTTTCTCTGTGTGGTCCTGGCTGTCCTGGAACTCACTCTGTAGACCAGGCTGGCCTCGAACTCAGAAATCTGCCTGCCTCTGCCTCCCAAGTGCTGGGATTACAGGCGTGCGCCACCACCGCCCAGCCTGTCTTGTGGTAATTCTGAATCAACTCCACAATCTCTCCACCCATGTCACTAGGTTCCCACTGGCAAGTTGCTACTATGACAACCCCGTGCTTCAAATCCCCCACGGCCTTTTTGGAGTACCTCAGGCAAACCCATACTTGGCCGCTGAGTGGAGGAAAATAGAACACAAACTGAGTTCAGAAACAATGGTAACTCAATCTCTGGGCGCAACAACTAAAACCTAATCTTGTAAGCCTTATTAAAACCTGATCCCTCCGGTGGTGAATCCTTGTGGATCCGCCATGATACTAAGAAACTCTAGAGCTTACATCTTATCCTTCTGCTGTCCCAGTTCCAAAGAGGTCTCCCTCTCTCCTGATTCCTCTCTCCTTCCAACCAGGAAGTCCCACCCACTCGCCCAGTGATTGGCTCCTTTATTCATTAGGGGATTGGTTCACAAGAACAGCACGAGGCCCACCCAGAACAGGGATCAAACCCAGGCCTCATACACGCTGAACAAGAACTTTGTCAATAAACACACCACAGCCCTCATGGAGAAAAATCTTACAACTGCCGATTCGAGACATCATGCTCTATTTTGCTTCCAGTGGATTGTTTCCTATGACGAGAAAAGGAAGAGCTGGGGATGCAGCTCCACTGATGGACTGCTTGCTCGGTGTGCGGGGAGTCCCAAGATCAGTGCCCAGCACAGCACGCGCTAGGTGTGCAACGCGTACTTGTAATCATGCCCAAAAGTTAACGGACATCTTCAACTACAGAGTGAGTTGGAGGGTATCCTGGGCAACATGAAACTCTATCTCAAAAGGTAGGGTGGGGGAGTGAGAAAGGAGAGAGAGGAAGAGAGCGAGAGAGGGAGAGGGGGGGGGAGAGAGAGAGAGAGAGAGAGAGAGAACAAGCTAATATTATAGCCACCCTGAAGAAACAAAACAAAATATTCAGTTTCTCCTTACCCATCAGTCATGGAGAAGTTAAGACCTGCAAACAGGTCTTAATGCATGAAAATAGTAAATATATATATATATATATATATATATATATATCTGTTGTGAAATATATATATATTTCACAACAGACAATAAATACCACTGAGAATGGATGGCAAAGGAGCCTCAGCTCCCTAACTCACCAGTCTCCAGATAGTACTAAGTCCTTGGAATAAGACCTAAATCATTTTTTTTAGAAGACACTTGGAAGTACTGGCAATATCTCCAGGCCGTTTCAGGAAACCGCGCTTTAAATAGTCACGGGCAAGTCACTGCCTTTCTGTTAAGAGAAAGAATGGCTGGGCTATTCATTCTAACCGAACAATCGAAAGATTTGTTTGTAATGGGGCCTGGGAGCTGGGAGTAGACGGTCGGCTTCAGATAAGGGAAAGCGCTAGGAATGTCCATTCATTGCCCACAATATTGAGAAAAAGTCAGTCAGCTCACTCCCAAGTCATAGAAGCCGCCTCTGAACAAAGCCGGAAGCAGCCGGTTGTGAAAGGGGACGAAGGGTGACTGGGGGAATGCGCCTGTACCCCTTGTGTTCTGGCTTCGTTCACCAGGAACGCAGGAGGTGTGTTTTCACAACCGAGAGAAGAAACCCATGCACTGGGCACCACACACACCCCTTGAGGCGTGACCTGCTTTGCTTCTCGTTGCTGTGATAACACGCAACCAAAACCAACTTGGGGTGGAAAGTTCTTACGTCTCACAAGTTAGAATCCATCATGGGGGCAAGCCAGAGCAAGAGCTCAAGCTGGAATCTGGTGGGAGGGCTGCGGTAGAGCACAGGAGATGCTCACTGGCTTCCTTCAGCTTTCGGTGCTTAGCTTAAGGGCGCCGCCCAGGGATGACACCGCCCACAGTGGGCTGGGCTGTTCTACTTCACCCATCATTCAACCAACCAGTGCCCCACAGACATGCCCAACAGCCAATCAGATGGAGGCAATCCATCAACTAAGATTGCCACTTTCCATCTCCATCAAGTTCATGCCGAAGATTAGCCGTCGCAAGTAGCATACGCCCGTCGCTGACGAGACCATTTTATAAGAAAATAGCATAGATTCGCTCATTCATAAAAATGTAGGATGTGGAGATGTAGCGGTAACTGAAATGCATGGAATTCCTCTCTCAGGGAGACACAAAAATCCATGAAGCTGTCAAAGATCACACACCAGCCAGTCTCACTTTCCTATCGAGGGGGCAGACTGTCTAAGCTCTGTACTGTCAACGGGTCTGAGTTCAAATTCTGCCCTTTTAAAAAATGATTTATTTTTTTGTTTTTGCGTGAGCCTGTACCTATGCGGACATCCCTGCCAAAGCCAGAGGTGTCGGGTGCCCTGGAGGCGGAGTTACAGACAATCGTGAATCAAAGTTGGGTCCTCTGGAAGAGCAGCATATTCTCGTAACTACTGACCCATCTTTCCGGCCCTGAAATTCTGTCTTTATAACTCAGAAGCTCTGTGAAGTCAGGCTGGTTATTCAGGTTTGTTGTGCCTCATCTGCAAAACTAAGATAATTAAAGCACCCGCCAAAGTGCTTTAGAGTGGTGAATCAGGTTAAGCGGTACAAAACACACGCCTGCTTCTCATCAAGAGCTACGCTAGTTAGCCATTTTATGATTACAATTGCAAAGCGCCGCACCCGAACACCCTGAATACCGTCCCCCGGTATCTAGCTCTGCTTTCCTCAGAAACAAGATGGTGAAGCTCTTCTAACCTGGAAAGCCGGGTGGCTCCGGAGAATGAATTCCACAGAACGCACTTGGAAGCCTCTTTGTATCCCAGCTGCCTGCGTATTAGCCATCCGAACGGAGCCACCTTCAGCGGTGTGTCCCCTGGGTGTCCTGGGCTCCTACTTCACCTCCCAGAAGTGATGGGTTCAGTGATGGATGGACTGCTGAGGGCTGCCAGGCTCCTCTCTAATGGAGCTGCTAAGAAGTGATCCTCTGTTAGCTGTGAAGCTATTGGTCAGCAAGCTACGGCCCACATAACCGCGGAAGATACATAGAAAATAAGGGAAGGGGAGGGGAGGGGGTCTCCCTGGGAAGGGGATATAGACTAGACAGTTATAGATGGATGCGGGGGTTGGAGGGACTGGAATGTGAGGATGAAGCAGTGAGGGGGAGAGAGGGAATGGGAGGAGGAACAGCTAAAGCCAAAGGCCATTTGAGGGATGGAATGGAAACCCAATACCGTAGCTCCTTCCCATAATATATACACATATGAAGATGGGTGTCTTAGTCAGGGTTTCTATTCCTGCACAAACATCATGACCAGGAAGCAAGTTGGGGAGGAAAGGGTTTATTCCACCTACACTTCCACATTGCTATTCATCACCAAAGGAAATCAGGACTGGAACTCAAGCAGGTCAGGAAGCAGGAGCTGATGCAGAGGCCATGGAGGGAGCTTACTCACTGGCTTGCTTCCCCCTGGCTTGCTCAGCTTGCTTTCTTATAGAACCCAGGACTACCACCCCAAGGATAGCACCACCCACAATGGGCCCTCCCACTCTTTTTTTGGGGGGGGATTGGTTTTTTTGAGACAGGGTTTCTCTGTGTAGCCCTGGCTGTCCTGGAACTCACTCTGTAGACCAGGCTGGCCTTGAACTCAGAAATCCTCCTGACTCTGCCTCCCAAGTGCTGGGATTAAAGGCGTGCGTCACCACCACCCAGCTGGGCCCTTCCACTCTTGATTACTAATTGAGAAAATGCCTTACAGCTGGATCTCATGGAGGCATTTCCTCAAGGGAGGCTCCTTTCTCTGTGACAACTCCAGCCTGTGTCAAGTTGACACACAAAACCAGCCAGCACAGTGATCTAAATAAAACTGCCAAATATTGGGGGTGGGGGGGGAGGGGCCCGGGGGAGGGGGCAGAGCTCCAAGTGGACATCTCCCATCACCAGATGAAACTTCCAGTGTTGAGAAATAGTCACTATCGAATCAGAGTTTTAGTCAAAGGGATCCCATGGAAACCCCCAAACAACCCAGGCTATTGCCAAGGCCGTTGGTGGCTCTCAACAAACTGAGAGTAAAGTCCCATTGCTGAAGGCTACGCCTACAGGACTCACTGAGCATGGAGACTCTGCACTGGTGCCGACCTAGAGCCTTCACCCACGTGGACTGGTGGTACTCATAGTCCTGGAATCACTCTGCATGCCGCCAAGGGAGAAAGGCAACCACCAGGCCAGCTACAAACCCTTTGATCCGCACCAGTGACCTGCCTAGAAGATACGCCCATGCAATAAGATCACTCCCGCAGGAGTAACCAACCAATATCTGATCTGAACTAAGGCCCGCTCTGTTGGAACCCATACCTAAGGCTGCTTGGGTGGGCAAGATCCCGAGATTAGATAAGCTAGGACTTTAGGGAACACTAAATGCAGCATACAGTTCTACTCACGTAGAAATGAAATAGCTCCTAACGACATTCTGTTATGCTCATTGTTTGGTCATCATCAGAGAGGCGGCCTCTTGCACAGATGGGAACAGAGACCCACAGCCAGACAATATACAGAGAGTGAGAGACCTCAGAATACTCAGTCCTAAATGGCATGTCTCCATCTCGTCCCTCCCCCATCCCGGGGGGGGGGGGTAGGGAGGGAGCGCAGAGAACTAGGCAGAAGAGGAGACAGAAGGACTGTGAAAGCCAGAGGGGACTAACACCACCAGGAAACCAAAGCCTTTTAGATATAACAGGGCTGGCACACCTATGAAGTCACAGACTGTGGCAGCATGCACAGGGCCTGCGCGGGTCTGCACTGGATCGGGCCCTAGAGCTGAGTGAGAAGAGAAGGTGACACATGTGCCCGTTCCTAACCTAGACGCTGTCACCGGCCACTTACAAATGAAAACTTAATTTTCTCCAAGGGAGTCTTGCTGGGGAAACAAAACACTCTTAAGGGAAGACTGTGTGCCCAGCAGTAGACGGCCAACAGAAAATGAACTCAACAGTGTCTTTGGAGTTCTTTGTCTTATAATGCTAAATCAGGGCTTTTTTTTTTTTTTAATTCTACCTTACAGGTCCTTGAAAATATATGACTTCCCGTTTTGTGTTTTTATAAGATTCCTGTGTATATGGAATTTGTGTGTCTCTATCTAAATGTATTTCTTACATTTCTTACATTCTTTGGTTCTTTTTCCTATGTGGTTGTTTTATCATATTCCGATTTTCTTTTCTTTTTCTTTTAATCCTATCTTATTATTATCCCTTAGAAGTCTGTTTGTCTTCTAATGAGAGACAGAAAGGGTGTGGAGCTGGATGGGAGGCAGAGGGGGGAAGGAGCTGGGAGGGCTTGTTATATTCCATCAGAATAAATTGTATGAAAAAAATCAATGTCAAAAGAAAAAAGAAAAAAAGAAAACTCATCCCCATTACAGCGTCAGGACACAGAGAAGAGAAAGGAAACTGGAGAAGCCCCACAGATTCACTTTGCGGCTCAGCCTTTTGGCTAAGATCAGGTAGAAGAAGATAGTTGCGTTGAAAGATGCGTGCATGTACACGCGCACTCGAATGCTGCAGAGGAAAAAAGAACAGGCATTTGGTGGAACAGAATGAAAGTGGAAATCCCATGGGAAAAGTGGAAGATGAGGAAGGTCTGTTCCACTCTCCATCCCGTCCTCAACAGGGGTGTCTCTACCCAACCCTCGTAATGGGCTTTCCTGCCTGTGCTCCCGGCCACAGGCTACAATGAAGGTCTTTGACACTGGAGACAAAGGTTTTCTTAAAGCCCTTGGTACAGGAGCGTAGAACACGTCCAGCCGGAAAGGCTGAGCCCATGTCATACCCCCGCCAGCCTCCTCAGCTCAGCACCCACGGCCTTCCCTCTAAACATACTTCCCCTGTGCTCAAAGGGGGTGCTTGACAAAGATTTGTAAGTCTGCAATCAGGTGTCTGGAAGTCCAGGAAGTTTTATGTGTCCAGGCCCAACTATGAAACTTCCAAAAAGCCAAAAGTGCTGCCCATGAGAAACCTACTAGATTAAGATCTTGCTGTCATCATTAGCCAGATGTCTTGCAGCCAAAAGTCAAATTGTTTTATCGGAGTGGTCTTTGCTAGCACTGATCTAAGAAAGACATGACACCATAGTGACTGTTGACCCAAGGATATAATTAGACATATGTGTATAATTGGAATATAAAACAAGCGATAAAAATGGTGTGGTGGTTTGAATAGGCTTGGCCCGTGGAAAGTGGCACTAGGAGTAGGTGTGTCACTGTGGGGGTGGGCTTTGAGGCTTAAGCTCTGTCTAGTGTGGGCGAACACCTCCTCCTGGCTGCCTACAGAAGCCAGTCTCCAGAGGCTGCCTGTGAGTCAGGATGTATAACTCTCAGCTCCTTCTCCAGCACCATGCTTTCTGCATGCCGCCATGCTTCCTGCTATGATGATAATGGACTGATTCCCCTGAAACTGTAAGCCAGCCCCAATTAAATGTTGGCCTTTATAAGAGCTGCCTTGGTCATGGTGTCTCCTCACAGCAACAGAAACCCTAACTAAAGCAGATGGATGGTATCAGTCAGGGACAGTAGCATGTCCCTATGGTCTACCTTCTTAGGAGACTTGGGCAGGAGAGTACCTTGAGCCCAGGAGTTTAAGACTAGCTTTGTAAACTAGCAAGGTTCTGTCTCAAAGCACAAAACAAAACTAGATTATATGAACAGAAAAAGATCAATCAGTAAGCCGGGCGGTGGTGGCACACGCCTATAATCCCACTACTTGGGAGGCAGAGGCAGGCGGATTTCTGAGTTCAAGGCCAGCCAGGTCTACAGAGTGAGTTCCAGGACAGCCAGGACTACACAGGACAGCTAGGACTACCAACCCGCCCCCCCCCAAAAAAAAGATCAATCAGGATTTCAAATGTCTTTGTTCTGTATTGTTTCATCTTATCATGACTCTACTCAAACATCTGACATAAAGTCAGGGGTGAAGGGTTTACTCTGCTCAGAGTCTCAGTCTTCTGTCCAGGCTGCTGGTCTCATGCTTGTAGGCGGAAGACCACAGTAGTGAGACCAGGTGGAGAGACAGAGAGTAAGGATGAGACAGGACCAGGCAGAGCCATCAAAGGCCCATCACCAACTATGCCCCACCTCCTGAGGTTTCCAGATCCTCCCCAGACAGTGATGCCAGCTGGGACCAAGTGCTTGGCACACAAGCCTGCTAGCAACATTTCATAGTCAAACCACAACAGAGTTCCTGAAACAGAGCAGGTTAAGACACAAGTAATGAGCCCAAGAAATTTCCCCAGAGTTTGAAGAACATAAATCTTCAGCTGGAGAGGATTTATCTCAGAAATAAAATAGCAAACCCTTGACCAAAAACTAGCATCATGAAATTCCAGAACACCAAACTGAAGAGATGGATAAACCTTGCTTTGTCTCAAACACCAAAATTGATGCCAGGTCAACTAAAGATTTCAAAGAGAAAGTCAAAACTAATTTTTGCTTTGTTTTGTGAGACAGTGTTTTTCCATATAAAAGCCCTTGCTTCCTGGAACTCGCTTTGTAGACCAGGCTGGCCACCAACTCACAGAGGTGCCCCTGCTCCTGCCTCCCAAATGCTGGGATTAAAGATGTACACCACCACGCCCTGCAGTAAAATATTTTTTAAAGAATATGCTGTATCTTAGAATGGAGAGTTTTCTCAAATTAAATAGCAAATGTATAATTTATTTTTTTTAAAGTATGACACAGTTGATAAGACAGAGTTTAAAAATACTGTCTGTGTCTTCTACTACGCTATAAGATGTGGTGTGGGGACTGTACCAGACGGTGGAACTCACATGGGCCAAGGTATGCTCTGTTACTCTACAGACATGTGGCTACAGCGCTGGAGAGATGGCTCAGGTGGGTGCTGGGAATCGAACCTGGTTCTCTGGACAGGCCATTCAGTGGTCTCAGGCAGCTAGGAGGAAGCTCTCAAAGCCCACGCCCATACTGATATACTTCCTCCATACCCACTCCAACAAAGCCACACCCACCCAACAAGGCCACACCTACTCCAACAAGGCCACACCTCCTAGTAGTGCCACTCCCCCCCCCAGGCCAAGCATTCAAACCCCCACATCACCCCACTACTATTAACACTGCCCCACCCACCCCTCACCATCACTGACAGACTCTTTCCCAGAGTCATCACCTTGAGCTTGGTTTTCCGACGAATTAGGTTTAACCACGGCCATCTGTGTGACCATTGTATTGGAATTATTTATTGGAGCCCAGTTGAGTCCCTAGTGAATACATAACCCTCTGCCTGAGTCTATCAGGAGCAAATAATTCAGTAATGAGAAGTAGAGCCCACTAAGCCCCTCCCACCCCCATACCTGTCTGTAGACAGGACCATTTGTGTGTAGACACAGTGTGTGCTATTTTTTAATTGGGGTGTGTGTGTGTGTGTGTGTGTGTGTGCCATGCTCAGTTTTGAGTTTTGGAATTCTTCACATATTCTAAATACAAGTCCTAAATCACATATTGATTTCTCGATTGTTTATCCTCCCAGGGGCTGCGTCTGGCTGGCATTTCTGAGATAAGATTAGAGATGATTCGTGCCACAGAAACATCATTCATAAGGCCAGCCAGACATCTGTGCAAAAAGACAGACAAGGTGATAACTATGTAACAACCCAACAAGCAAAGAAAGAAACAAAGTAACGTTAAGGGTCATATCCAGTGGTGCGCCATGCTAAGGGAGAAGGCCCTGGAGGGGTGGGTTCACTCTGAGGCTGGGCCAGAAGGTGCAGATCTTCCCTTTAAACAATCCCATGCATTCTTTAAGGCTAGGAGGAGCATCTGGTACTTTCTTCATCTCTAACTCCGACCGTACCGTGGCCAGTCTGGTTAGCTGAGCCCACAGCAGAGATAGGGGAATGGTGAGGTCCTGGGGACAGGCAATTGGGGAGACTGAGGGGATCAAGGCCCTGGCGTTCCTCAGGGGAACTCGGTATGCACTGAGCGATGCCTTACTGTGCAGCGTCTGAACTCGTTGTGGGTGTGCGAATGGTAGAAGGGTTTGGGGGTGGGAAGGACTCGGAAAGAAAAATCTGATTAAGGGAAGGCTTTGCAGATGGCCAAGTATTTTTGGAAATGTCTTAACAGTGGTTTGAAGATATTAATGTTCCAAAGACATGGACAGAGGAAACTGTAACATCCAGTCCTTCCAGCAGTTATAGAAAGTTAGAAAGAAAAGGGTCCAACTCCCTGCTTCCACAATACCTAGGGTTGACGGCAATGACTTCTGGCCGCCACTGGGTTTTCTATTTTATTTAACTTATTCTGTGTGTGTGTGTGTGTACATATATGTCTGTGAGTGTATGTGGGTGTAATGTGCGTGTGTGTGTGTGTGTGTGTGTGTGTCAGGGTACAGGTATGGACATCAGAGGATAACTTTAGAAGTCAGTTCTCTACTTCTGCCTAAGATTCTGGGAATCAAACTGAAGTTGTCAGGTGCACAGAGCCGGTATTTACCTGCTGACCTTTTACATCCTTGGTTGTTGTTTCATTAACTCTTAAGTTATGTTTGTTCTGCTACTTCATGAGAGGTTACATAGAATTCTTTTCCAGAGAAATATATAGTAACATATAAATATACATGCATATTATTAGTTATAATTATTGTATGATTTTTGTGGTATAAATGTTACATGATTATATATTATATGCATCATAATTGATTTCATTATATTTATAAATATATTTATAATATACTATAAAATATATAGCATATTATAAATAATATGACATCGGTTAATATGTAATATTATTATATTATTATGACATATTATATGTGATATATATATATTCAATTACTGGCTTTTGACCCTAGTGAAATAATTTACAGTAATCCTAGGGTTCTGATGATTCTGTATTACTCGTTTGTCCTGAGACTGTGACAGTCGTGATGTAGCAAACAGCTAAGAAATGGGAAGACTCCGAATTGCCCTGGGTTTCTGGAGGGGACGTAAGTAGTTAGTCAGTCTATCTTCATTCCCTCCTTCTCATGTCAAGACAGGGTGACACAACAGGCCTGTAGCACAGAAGAACGACCCCCCCCCCTCAGCACAGATCGTGTCCTTTTTCCTGGGCGTGAACCGTGCCCTGAAAGTCTTTCCTACCGACTCCTCCATGTTGGGTCGAGCAGGTCCTTGATGATCAGCGTTTCCACACAGTGACCCTCTGGGTAAGATGAGTGGTTCAGAAAACACATCATCACAGATCATAAGCTATAACGGGAAGTAGATTAACCCCGGGGGCACGCCATCAAATGATCTGCCAAAGGTACAGTCGACAAGGTCTTCATCAGTCAGTGCTGATATAAATATCGTCCTCAGGGGATCATTTGCGATGTGCCTCTCAGAGCTAAATCGGTACTCTTAATTGCAACATCAGTTATGGGCCCTGCTTGGTGATGAGAGGGGCCGAGATACGAGGATGTTCTCAGACAATGCTATTTATACTCGCCACGTAGTCCTTGATTATCAGTGGGAGGGTGTGGCCAGAGGTAGAAAGTGGATGTGATTGAAAATTGAGCCTGCCCTCTGCCCTCGGTACAGTTTGTGCAAGAAAGAAAGTTCTAGACGCCTCCTCTCTAACAGAAGGAGAGAGAAACCTCAGGTTCTGGGAAAGTAATGTCTTCCAAGGTGCTACCAGACATTTCAAAGCTAATTATCTTAGAAAGGAAGGAAGGAAGGGAGGGAGGGAGGGAGGGAGGGAGGGAGGGAGGGAGAGAGAGAGAGAGAGAGAGAGAGAGAAAGAAAGAAAGAAAGAAAGAAAGAAAGAAAAGGAAAGAAAAGGAAAGAAAAAGGAAAGGAAGAAAAGAAAGAAAGAAAGAAAGAAAGAAAGAAAGAAAGAAAGAAAGAAAGAAAGAAAGCCAGGCGTGGTGGCACACGCCTGTAATCCCAGCACTTGGGAGGCAGAGGCAGGCAGATTTCTCACTTCGAGGCCAACCTGGTCTACAAAGTGAGTTCCAGGTCAGTCAGGGCTACACAGAGAAACCCTGTCTCGGGGGGAGGGGGGGGAGAAGTACATCTTCTAGACCTTCAAACATTCAAAAGACTAAGAAACTTCAAAGTTTATAAACCAAAAGTCAACAAGACATAGCAGTAGGATCTCACTTTATCCTTCAAGGTAAAAGAAAAGGATAGCCAAGAAAATTTATTTACTGTCAGAAACTTGGTCAATAATGAAAAAACAAAACCTGAGATTTCAAGCCACGAAACTCTTCTAGAACATAACACATAATGATTAATGGTGTGTACACAAATCCATATTCTATATGCCAAAGATTCAAAATAGGATATTGGAAAAGCATCAAATATTTGAGAATAAATAGCTTTATTTGGTAACTGTTTTTATCTACTTCTGTCAAAGACTGTGGTAAGAAATGTACCTATGTATCTAAATAAATTCTCCTAATAACTCAATAACACATATATTATTATGCATGTGCTACAGATACAGGCATTACATTCCAGAAGATTATCATCATTCAGGAACATTTGACTAGAAGTATTGTTATTGCTCAGTTGCTCATCTGACTTTGTTTACCCCCAAACACTATTCTGCACACTTGTGACATCATGGTTCACCTTGCTCACATGAATCTCCTGCCACCCAATAGCTATCCCTTAATTTTTCTCTATAAATCCTCAAGCTGTGAGCCCCTTGTAAACTAGTTGGATCCATGTTCATTACCATGTTCAGATCTAACAAAGGGATCGTGGTTGATCCACTCCACCTTATTTGAGCAGAGATCCCCCCCCCTGCCAGACCCCTTCCAACCCAATGACTGTCCATGTGTCAGGCACCTGGCCTGGGTCCAACAAGCAGGAAGGGGGGAGGGCCTTGGGGATAGCCAGGCAAGGGGTGGGCCCCGCTCTGTTAGAAGGAACTATGTATGGACCAGACTCCCTTGACAGAGGCTGAAGAAAACAGCAGTATAAACTGAAAAAGCTTTGGAAACTTCACATTTTATTCTATAAAGGAATAGTTAATAATATGACAAAGGCTCACTCATTCTTACTTTTTGAGCATACACTATTTTCTATTTTAAGATTGTTCATAAATAAAGGCACATTGCTCAAAAATCAATCCCCAAACAAAAGCTTTCCAAGCCTTATTAAACATTTCTGGTCCCAAGTCTTTGGATGAGGGATGCTTGACCTGGAATTTGTGCAGTTCTATAAGTGTGTGTGTGTGTGTGTGTGTGTGTGTGAATGTGTGAGTGTGTATATGTATGTGTGTATGTATGAGTGTGTGTGTATGAGTATGTGTATATATGTGTGTGTATATGTGAGTATGTGTGTGTATGTGTGCATGCGTGTATGTATATATATATGAGCATGTGTGTGAGTGTGTATATGTATGTGTGTGTGCATGTGTGTGTGTATGAGTGTGAGTATGTGTGTATGTGTGTATGTGTGTATGTGTGTATGTGTGTGTGAGTATGTGTGTATATGTGTGTGAGTATGTGTGTATATGTGTGTGTATGAGCACGTGTGTGAGTATGTGTGAGTGCGTGTGTGTGAATGTGTGTGAGAGTATGTGTGAATGTGTGTATGTGTGTGTGTGAGAGAGAGAGAATATGTGTATGTGTGTGTGAGTGTGTATGTATGAGTGTGTGTGTATGAGTATGTGTATGTATGTATGTATGTATATGTGTGTGTGAGAGAGAATGTGTGTATGTGTGTGTGAGTGTGTATGTATGAGTGTGTGTGTATGAGTATGTGTATGTATGTGTGTGTATGAGTATGTGTGTGTGCATATGTGTGTGAGTGTGTATGAGTGTGAGTATGTGTATGTGAGTATGTGTGTATGTGTGTATATATGTGTGTGAGTATGTGTGCATATGTGTGTATGTATGAGCATGTGTGTATGTGTGAATGTGTGTGTGTGTGTGTGTGTGTGTGTGTGAGAGAGAGAGAGAGAGAGAGAGAGAGAGAGGGTATGTGTGTGTGTAAGTGAGGAGCTGAGGCGCTGGCTGGGTGGATTAAAGATAAGAGTGTTTCCTGCTCAGGAATAAGAACCTGAGTTACGACAGCAGCATCCACAGAGCAAAGCTATGTGTAACCATGTGTGCCTGTAACCCAGGGACATGCCCCTGCTCCCACACACACACCTTCACATACATGTGCACATACATGACATACATACACACATGTGCACATACATGACACACATACACACATGTGCACATACATGACATACACACACACATGTGCACATACATGACACACATACACACATGTGCACATACATGACATACACACACACATGTGCACATACATGACACACATACACACATGTGCACATACATGACATACACACATGTGCACATACATGACACACATACACACATGTGCACATACATGACATACATACACACATGTGCACATACATGACACACACACACATGTGCACATACATGACACACATACACACACACAAAAGAAAGAACAAAAGAATGTTCCCTGGGAGGCAGAGTAACTTTAACTCCCATTTTTGCTTTTTGTATTTTTTCCAAACTAATAGTAATGAAAGTTATGCCTGCTCATTTTAAGACCACATAGATATTTTTGTTTTGAACAGAAATTAGAACGAATGATGTAGTTTTGTTTGTTTTACTTTGCTCTGTCTTGTCTTAAAAGAGGGTCTCATCATGAAGATCAGACCCAAATTCACAATCCTTCCAAGTGAAGGAGGAAAAATGTCAAAATATAATCGTTCACAACACAGCTCTGACTTACAGTCAGAATGTCTATTAAATGTACTTGTGTACAGTGAGTAGCTGGGTGGATTTAACAAAAAGTGAGTGGGGCTGCATGGCGTTTACGAATGATTTTAATTTTTCTCATTATATGGACTTGCTTTTTTATTATCTTACAAGGAATATACATTACACATATAATTTCCAGAAGTAGAGATGGGTTTTATTTTTGCATTGTCTTGTTTAATAAATGCATTCCTGGTGAGGGAATTTGGAACTTTTTCTCATTCTCTTCTCTCTTACTTGACCCTAAGGAGAGGTCACAGGACAAACCTTAGACACAAACTTGCATAGTCACGTGACACCATAATTGTGCTTCTTTCTTTTTGTTGTTATTGTTGTTGTTGTTGTTGTTTTTTGTTTTTTGTTTTTTCGATACAGGTTTTCTCTGTGTAGCTCTGGCTGTCCTGGAACTCACTTTGTAGACCAGGCTGGCCTCGAACTCAGAGATCCATCTGCCTCTGCCTCCCAAGTGCTGGGATTAAAGGTGTGCACCACCACTGCCCAGCCATAATTATGCTTCTTAACAACAAGAACTTAGGCAATCTTCAGCCTCCACACCAGGATTTCCACTACAGCACTCACCCTAGGGGGGTAGTTGCCCCTAGAGGTTAGTTTCACTTTGAAAGCGCCTCTACAGACCCTGGACTTCTCATATCCATGGTAACAAGACTCCTGTGAGAATCAGTGTTTGAAAACTCCACAGGCTACGGGAATATAATGGCAAAAACACTCGGGAACATCCTAGCATGACACATTTCACATTAGCCGCACCCTGAAATCATAACTATAAAAATTATTGTTCGGGCTGGAGAGGTGGCTCAGTGGTTAAGAGCACTGACTGCTCTTCCAGAGGTCCTGAGTTCAATTCCCAGCAACCACATGGTGGCTCACAACCAATCTGTAATGGGATCTGATACAGTCTAATGGTGTGTCTGAAGACAGCAACAGTGTACTCACATAAATAAATCTTTAAAAAAATGATTGTCCTCGTAACAATATTTATATTATATTAAATATAAATTATAATTAAATTATAATATAATAATATATTATATTATAAAATATAAGATTATGGTATGATCCAGCAAATCCACTCTGGAGTATATCCCTCAAAGAATTGACAGCCATGGGCTTGAACAAATATGTATGCAGCCATATTTAAGCAGCCGTGGTTTAAAACAGCTGAAATGTGGGGTTGAGCTGAGTGTCCGCCAAGGGGTGCACAGATAGACAAAAAAAAAAAGCCTGAAAATAGCCAGCGATAAATAGAATGAAAGACACACGCTCCACTCAAGACTGTGCTAAGTGAAACAAGCCTGGTTCAAAGGAGGAAATAATATGATCCCAGTGGTGAGGTCCCAAGGGTCGGTGGCTCAGAGACAGGAGGTAGACAGATAGAAGGGACCAGAGCCTGGCAGAGAACGTCAGGATTCATGTTGAAAGAATCCAGATCTGCAGTGTTGCAGGGTGGGAGCAGATGCTGAAAGAAAAGGTGGGGTGATCACGGGGGATGGTACTGCACCTGACACCCCTGACCTGTGCATTGACAGAGGTTCGCATAGGGTAGGGATGCCATATGAGTCAGAGGCCTGGGGCCGAGCCTGAGGGTAGAGTGCTCTCCTGATGTGCAGGAAGCCCTGGGTTAAATATCTAAGGCTGCAAAAGCCCCAGGTGTAGTATTCTATATCTGTAATCCCAGTACTAGGGAAGTACAGGCAGGAGGACTGGAAGCTCTGGGTAATCCTAGGCTAATTTCTAGTCAGTTTGAGATATGTGAGAGCCTGTAGATAGATTAGACAGACAGACAGACAGATGGACGGACGGGCGGACGGACAACGGACGGACAGGCAGGCAGACAAAAGTTAGGTAGATAGATAGATAGATAGATAGATAGATAGATAGATAGACAGACAGGTAGGAAGGCAAGCAGGCAGACAAAAGTTAGGTAGGTAGATAGACAGACAGACAGACAGACAGATGATAGACAAATGTCAGAATTGTCTTCATTTCCTCCTGAGTGATTTGATTACTACATGTTACAGAATTTGGTCATTCTTTACTAACTAGCCCACCACTCACTATGTAGCCCAGGCTGGCCTCAAACCCCTGATTCATCTGCCTCAGTGGCAGGATCAACAGGTGCTTGCCACCACTGCTAGTTCTAGCACTGTCTTTCTGGTCTTTCATTAAGGGCTTTTACTGTAGAGAAAATAAAAGAAGCGCCCATCTGGCCACCACCTGGACTTTTCAATGTTATGCCGTGCCTTCTTTGCATCCTATATGAATCCTCTTCCTCTCCTTCCCCAGAGGTAAAAAACCATTTACACACACACACACACACACACACACAGAGAGGGGGGGGGAGATTTGAGTGTTTGTCTATGTATGCATTGTGTATATTTATATGGACATATAAAATAAGCACTCTGCATAATGCTGATTTCTGTGCCTCACAATCATGCATGAATAATCCCACACACTACGTCTTTCTTTGGCTTGTTCCTTTCCCATGGCACCAATGAGAGACTTGCCTGTGTTGCTACAGACAGAGCCAGCTGACTCCTTTTAAGTGCTGTATAGTATTCCACTCAACAAAGAGTGCCATGACTTATCTAGGTCTTTTCTCAGCTAAGGCTTATTTAGGTGACGTCTAAGTGTTTGCTTGACAAACAATGAATAATCTTCCCAAATTTCCCGACTTGCTCTATATACCTAGAAGGGTAACAGACAGATGTTAAGAATGCTTAATACGACGATGAAAACATCTTGGCCCCCAGGAGGCCCAGAGAAGGATATAGCTTGTGTTTGGCTAAGGGCAGTATCCCTATTAACCCTTGGCCCCTCTCTCTGCCAACAGGACTACAGCAGTTCCCAGCATCTTCTCCTCCAAGCATATTCCGAATCCGTCAGCTGGCTGTGGGGGTGGGGGAGGGGAGCACATGAAATCACTGAACACTTTTCAGTGACTGGACATGAGTCACACAGCTACCACAGATGCAGACAGAGTAACGAGACCTCACTTCTAACTGAAAGATAGAGAAGCAGCTGATTGACGCCTTTTGGTGTCTCACCAACCTACCAACCCGTCTTCACCTTTAGGCAGTTATGCATGTTTATTATTACGTGGATTCATTTATTTCTTCACTCTTCCTTTTCACATTTGTCTTAGTCGGGGTTTCTATTCCTGCACAAAACATCAGGACCAAGAAGCAAGCTGGGGAGGAAAGGGTTTATTCAGCTTACACCTCCACATTGCTGTTCATCACCAAAGGCAGGCAGGACAGGAACTCACACAGGGCAGGAACTTGGAGGCAGGAACTGATGCAGAGGCCACGGAGGGTGCTGCTGCTTACTGCCTTGCTCAGCCTGCTTTCTTACAGAACCCAAGTCTACCAGCCCAGGGATGGCACCACCCACAATGGGCTGAGCCCTCCCCACTAGATCACTAATTGAGAAAATGCCTTACAGCTGGATCTCACAGAGGCATTTCCTCAAGGGAGGCTCCTTTCTCTGTGATAACTCCAGCTTGTGTCAAATTGACACACAAAGCCAACCAGTACAACATCCCACCCATTTCAGTTTAATTTCTTTATATCTAAAATGTCACCATTAGTAATTCATATATATGTATATGCGTATATATGATTTAGTGTTTATTTGTGTGTGTTCACACATGTATGCACATGTACATGCATGCATACACACCTGTGCATGTGCATGCATACACACACACACACACACACAAATACCACGAGTCAATTTTCTGGAGTCTATTCTGTCCTCCCACCATGTGGGTACCAGGGATTGAACTCAGGTCATCAGGCTTAGCAGCAAGACTCTTTCCCCACTGAGCCCTCTCACCTGCCCTCGTTCATCTTCGCATCAACTTTGACTCCTCATCCCTGAGAGGAAAACTGACAAAATAACTGCTTATTACAGCTTCCCTTTGCGTTCCCCGTGTCCCACGTCTTCACCCTGTGCCATCTGTCCCTCTTCCTCCTGGCCTGTGTTCACCCAGGCAAAAGGAAAATGTGTCCTTTGAGGATTCCCAATCATTAAACGCTGTGTGACTTGTGTCCACGAGACTCCTGGGAACGTGGCGCTGCCTTGGGCAGCAGTTAGACACCGAGCTGTGTCATGCTTCTCCAGCTGGAAAGTCAAAGCCACTCGGGACACCAAGCCAGGCACGTCTCCACCCGAGTCTTTGAGAGGACTCGGCCTGGGATCATGGCGCTCTTTCCGTGACAACTTCAGGAAGCGTAGCTTCCTGTGGACACGGAGAATGAGGCTGGCTAGCCCTTGATCTGGTCTTCAGCAGGCTTCTCTAGAGACACAAGGTTGGACCATGATCTCAGGAGCTGTCGAGATGGTTCAGTGAGTCAAGGCACTTGATCCATGGGATCTACATGGTGGAAGGAAAGGATCAGCTTCCCAAGAATGTTCTCTGACCTCCACAAGCATGTCGCAGTGGTGTGCATTCACACCCAACACACACACACACACATATATATGTATATATATATATATATATATATGTTATCTATTATTTTAATGTATATTTTTAACATATAAAAACTATATATAGCATGTATGTGTGGGTGTGTATACATGTATGTGCATATATGCTTACCCTTGGCTCTCCCTGACCCCAGACCTATTCCGGCCATTAACCACACTACCTCAAGAGCTATGCTTCCAGCCAGGAAGCAATGGGGTCAGGGACAGCATTTACAGGGGGTCTCTGTGATCACCTCAGTGATCAGAAAGAAGTTTGGCTCGACATGTCTTAGTAGCTGGTGTTGGTTCAAACTTTGGAGATCTAACCCCGAGTGGTTTATTTTAGGCATATTTAAGCGTAGCACCTTTTAGCGAGATCTTCCTGCCGATAATTAATTCAATCCCACATGCACAGTAAAGCTTAAGATGTGAGTGTGTCAAAATCCTCTGTAAAGTACATATGACACCTGTAATCAAGGCTTTACTACACCTGACCTTGCTCAGAATAAATAACACAGAAACCTTTATATTATTTAACAAGTTTCAGGCACGATAGCTGGGCAGATTCTAAGTTACTCTACCCTGATAATGCTGGCCCGGCCTCCTTTCCAGCTAGATGGCCCCTTACCCGCCATTTTTTTGGTCTCTCCCTGGCCTTCATTTGTATCCCAATAGCTCCTCTCCGGGTCCCACCTGAGATCTCCTCCCTCTTTCCAGTCACGGAAGTCCCGCCTCTCCTGCCCAGCTATAGGCTGTTCAGCTCTGTATCAACCAATCAGAAGGTGATGGAAAGCAACCTCTTACAAAAACAAACAAAAAAAACAAAAAACAAAACAAAAAAACAAAAAAAGATGAATCAAGAAATGTTCCATAATGACAATTCCAAAGTCCAGACTGCAACCAGATCTCTAGATAGTGAAATCAGCATTTAATACACAGTGCACAAAAAACATCCCACATGCACCTCCCATAAAGATTAAGTTCTACAGAGTGACATCTCACAGTAGGCGCCCGAGGGAGGATCAGCCGCACAGACAGCACCCAGGTCACCAGGCTCTTAGCCATTTCCAGTCTCACTTCCGGGCAGATTACAGGCTATGCAATCTTCCCTTTGAAGGGTCATCCCGTATGATGACCATCCAGATCCTCTCATGCTTGTCCGTGAAGGCAAAGACCTCCGTGCCTCCGACAGGCGCCCACCCTGGGAGAGACGGAGGCTGCTCTGACGTGTATCTCTCTTCACCTGGCAAAGGCGAGCCTTGCCATTCTCCCAGAAGCTCGATGTAGGCAGAGTGTTAGGTGAGCCTGACTCTCTCTTCAGCTTCCTTTTGGGTTTTAATTCAGCCATTGGCCAACGGTGCTCGCCTCAAAGGGCAGCCAGCCCCTTTCCCTCCCCCAGAGGTCAGAAAAGAGGGTAAGGCTCAAAGTCCGAGCTGTTGCTTCGCTTGGCTATTTTCCTTGGCAACCAGCCCCTGTCCGAAGACTACCCAAGAGGCCCTAAACATCAGAAATCCCGTTAGTATCCAAAAGTCAACGTCATTTCTGAGAACTGACAAGCGGTTTGGTGGGTCTGTGTGCCAGGAAGTGGGATACAGACCAAAATATCCATATTTTTTTCTACTATGTCAAATCTGCTCACATTCTAAAAAGCACTAACAGTGTCGTTTCCAAAGGAGGGGCCATTCTTCCACACACAACTTCTCCCCCCTCCCCCAACACGACTTCAAGTCCTTGCTATCTATTTTTAAATATCTGTACACAGAAAAGGAAACAAATACCAGAAGCACTTCACAGATCCAGACACACACATCTGGGTTTGGGTTTGCTTAGCTGTTTTGGAAAACGGTTCCCACAGCCCTGAGCAGTAATTGCCAATGGTATAGTTTGCCCACAACCCCACAAGGCTAGGACTTAAGGAGCCAGGACTTAAGCCCAAAGTAGAGACATTAACTAGGAGGAAGGTCTTGAAGGAATATTCTGATCACTACTAAAGAGGACAACCCCTCCCCAACCCACCCACACACATTGAAAATTAGATTAACCCAGATAAGAATAGTGGATGTGTTCCCCGGGGCCAAGAAGAGAGAATGTCCTTGGTGGTTAGGGCATGAAGTCTAAGGGATCTAGGGGCTGTCTATTGGTTACCGTTTGGGGGGTCTGGAACAATTTCAGAGTATTTAAAGCCACTTCGTGTTTCCGGCCTCCCTTGGAGAGCAATTAAATGCCACCCACCCACCCTTGTCCCCTGTTCTCCCTGGCCCCAAAATTGTACACAGAAAACTGCAAGCAGGGAAGTGGTGGTGCACGCCTGTAATCCCGGCACTCTGGGAGGCAGAGGCAGGCGGATTTCTGAGTTCGAGGCCAGCCTGGTCTACAGAGTAAGTTCCAGAACAGCCAGGGCTCTACAACAGAGAAACCCTGTCTTTAAAAAAAACAAAAAAACAAAACAAAAAAAAAAATCTGGGGCTGGAGAAATGGCTCAATCTGTTAAGAGTACCGGCTGCTCTTCTGAACGTCCTGAGTTCAAATCCCAGCAACCACATGATGGCTCACAACCATCCGTAACGAGATCTGATGGCCTCTCCTGGGGTGTCTGAAGACAGCTACAGTGCACTTACTTATAATAAATAATAAATAAATTTTTTTAAAAAAAACAAATCCAAAAAAACCAAAATAAAATAAAATAAAAAATAAAAAAGAAAGAAAACTGCAGAAAGAAACGATTCATACCTTTTCAATAATTTCTATTACAGCGCATTGACATGTATTCTGTTTTACAATGAAATGGTTTAAACAGTAATAATTCGTCAGAACCTAGGCTTAGTTGCAGATGTACACAGGTCATCAGGACAGGAAGGCCGGAGGAGCTGGCCGCAGTACTAGCAATGTGACTTCTCACATCACCCGGATCCGGAAGTGGGGTGCCAGACCAGAGACAGGGGTGGATTTAACCCTCAAAGGCCTGCCCCACTTTAGCCAGCCAGAACGTGCTCTGAAGACTCACAGCCTCTGGGATACTGTCAGCAATCTCATCCTAGAGCCATCTGCTTCCCCCTGAGAGGACTGTTACACTCAGGGGCCAAGAAGGCGTGGCCAGGCACACCTGCCTGGCTCCCTCTTCCGGGGCAGCACATCCTATGTCTTTCCCATTTCTGTGCCCGATCCATCCTCACGGAATCTGAGTGTAAAACAGGCAACTTTCCCTCAACCTGGGAGTACAGGTTTAGTTCTGAAGTCTCCCGTGATAGGTCAAACTCTGAATAAAGAAATTGTCTTAATTAGGGTTACTACTGCTGTAATGAAACACCACGGCCAAAAACATCAGCCTCCTTCCTTTTTGTTTTTAAAGATTTACTTGTTATGAATACATCATTCTGCCTGCAAAGAGGGCACCAGATCTCACGACAGATGGTTGTAAGCCACCATGTGGTTGCTGGAAATTGAACTCAGGACCTCAGGAAGAACACCCAGTGCTCTTAACCTCTGAGCCATCTCTCCAGCCCTCCGCCTGCTTTCTTACAGAACTCAGTTCTACAAGCGTGGGTGACACCACCCACCGTGGGCTGGACCCTCCCCCACCAATCACTAATTAAGAAAATGCCCTGCAGGCTTGCTTGCCCACAGGCTGATCTCATGGAGACTTTTTCTGAATTGAGGCTCCTTCCTCGCCAATGACTTCAGCTTATGTCAAGTTGACATAAAATGACCCAAAGACAATTATAAAGGCCGGGGTGGGGTGGGAAGGGACACTCTTTTCTGTCACTATACTTTTTAAAAGTAAAATAAAAAGATAAAATTTAAAAGTAAAAAGTCTTCCAAGGTCAACACTTAAGAACTACTGGCTTATGGAAAAAAGAAACATTTCCCTACAAGACTTCTCAGTGTCTTTACTACCCTACTGGGCATCAAAACTCATCACGGAGTTACTAAGATTTCAGGCCAGGCTAGGCTACAGAAAGAGACCCTGTCAAATCAAACACTGACCACAAACTGACTCACCTCAAGTTCTGCCTGTCATAGAATTTTTCAAAAATGATCGCACACCTCCCCGCACAGAAAGAAAGCTGTTTTGTGCTTCAACACCTTGATGAATGGACAGCCTTTGTAGCAATGGGACAGACAAAGGGTATGACGTCAAGAGAACAGTATGGGTGGGGCAAAGCGGCAAGGTCTACCTGCTCGGTTTCTCGGTCTCTGTGAGGTGTCCCTCCTGGAAAGGACACAGAATCTCTCTCGAACAAGGACATCCCGATCTGCTACCAACCCAAGGAAGTCAGAAATTTTCTTTAAGTCAGCTTCTAAGGCAGCAGGAAGCCGGGTGGTGGCGGCTTTAATCCCAGCACTCAGGAGACACAGATCTCAGTGAGTCGGGGCCAGTTCAGTCTACTGAGTGTGCTCGCTTGAGGTATCTTTGTCTGAGCCCTGAGCTCAAACGGAAGATCCCGTTTGATCTGATGCCTCGGGCTACAGAGAGGGGTGTCCACACAGTGCTCTACTATTATTTATTTCTTGCCTTGCTCTTCTGTGCAGATCTCACCTTAAAGGATATATTCTTTGTCAACCGACACAGCTCTGAGTCCTTTGCGGTGGAGGAGAGAGATTTGACATCTATTTCTACAAACATGGCGCAAGCATTCTAGATGCTTGGCCTCATATAACTCCCACAACTACCAACCTCAAAATAATGAACCGCCCGGCGTTTAGCGTGTGCCAGGCTCTGCTAATTGAGCTCCGAGTTAGTTGCTGTTATCATCCCTGGTTTATAGATGGGGGAGTGGGGATAACGGAGTTCCGTGTCCTGTGGGTGTCCCTGACCAGTCTACCCTTCCGTGTTATTACCTACCCGCCCTGAGGGCCGGGGATTGAGAGTGGGGAACAGCTCAGAGAAGTTAAACGGTTTTCTCCAAGCACACCAAAAAATATAAGGGGTGGAACCCAAATCCATTTCTGAATACTCCGTTACCCCTTTGCCTACCACGACAACCGTGATCTGCAAAGCAGCAAGAGAAACAGCATAGCCCTTGATAGAAATACCTCATCATGGGGCCCAGCAATGCAGACTGGAGCTTGGGAAACAGGCACTGTACCAGGGTGTCGTCTGCAGAGAACCCAGACTTGCAGTGACCTAGAGGGCTGGGGAGACAGTGGAGTCCTGGGATAAAGGTTCTGGGGAATTACAAAGAACTGATAGTGGCCACGACCTGCCTCACTGGGACACAACTCAGACATGACCAGCACCTGTCACTGACCAATCAGTGCGCAGGCTCAGGTTTCTCTTTTCCTCTAGTCTGCGCACCCAGAGGGCCTCGGTGGGTCCTTGGCTGTCCTCGCCCTGATGCTTACTGCGCAGACGCAGAGCTGCTCGCTGCATTTCCGCTTCTGGTCGGTGTTTCCAGAGTCTGCCCCTGCCTGCGAGGAGCTTTTCTTGTCTCCCAGCTTCTTCCACTAGCTGATGGAGGAAGTCATTCATTCTGTGGCAATGTGGCCAGCTGCTTAGGCTGCTGCTAGGTTCATTACGCGGTGACAATGTCTTCCAGTCCTGAAATCAGCCCCCACCAGTTTTCCCACGCTGGTGCTGTCATTACCCTCCGCTTGGCGGAAATGTTTGCGATTTCCCCCAAACTTCCGTCTGGATGGAGCTGTTGGAAGAAGCGAGTCAGCACTAGCCTGCAGGTTTCCCAGGGAGGGTTCAGAAGGATACTGCGTTATAAGCCACTTCCTGTTTGAACAAAAACTTAACTCGAGTGTATTGGGGTTGTGCAGATCGTACATCCCAACGCAGCCTGCACGCGGTACCTCCTGATAAAACAGAGCGTTTTATCATTCCACCTTCAAAGCCAAGAGGAAGGGGTCTAGTGGGAAGCAAAACTAGGCCAGAGTTCAATAGTCTTATTGGGCTCTCCTTCCTTGCTTTTTGTTTTTTTTTTTTTTGTTTGTTTGTTTTTTGTTTTTGTTTTTGTTTTTGTTTTTTACTACGAATCCAGGCTGGTCCTCCACCTCGTTCTTCCAATAAGATTATAGGTGTGTGCCACCATGCCTGGCTCTTGGCATTTCGGTGTTTTGTCTGGTTGGGAGCTCTGGGCTTTTGTTGTTGTTGTTGTTGCTGCTGCTGCTGCTGCTGCTGCTGCTTTTTTCTAACAGCATCTGGCCATCCAGTTCAGGCTGGCTTTGAACCCTCCATCCTCCTGATTCAGCTTCCCCAAGGCTGTGCTAACTGGCCCGGACAGCTGCCGGCTCTTGCTTCCTGACAAACTTTTGGGCTTCTGTGATTGTCTTCTGCTCTCAGGATTTACTGGCTGGACTTAGTTAGTACCGGAAAGGGTACCAAGTCCAGATCAGGAAGTCTGAGTTATCAAAGGGACCGTGTGCAGAGGCTGGGTGTGAAGATGTTGGAGTCAGGCAGAGAGCCTGGTGGCGCCTTGTCTTGAGGATCAAATAAGATCATCCTCAAGACAGCATGTGCAATGAAAGCACTCAACACTCTTACTACGTTTAAATAATAATAACCACCAAAAAGAGAAAGCGAGGGATACGACTTTGTTAGTAAAGTATCCGCCATACAAGCATGGGGTCCTGCCTTCAGCCTCCATAGACCATGTCAAAAAGCCAGGCACAGCAGCATGCCCTTGTAAGCCTAGCGCTGGGGATGGGGAGCCAGGAGGAGGCCTGGGTCTTGCTGACCAATCAGGAGGAGGCCTGGGTCTTGCTGACCAATCAGGGAGCTCCAGATTCCATGGGAGCCACTGTCTCACAAAACAAGGCAGAGAGCAACTGAGGAATCCACTTCCGACCTCACACCGCTGCATGTGCACACACACACATTAGAGCCACACTCTGCAGTATCAGAGGGGCTAGCCCCTGTGCTGGCAAGGCACACGGGGGTGAGGAGGAGTTACACCTGTCAGCAACTGCCCTCACGCTACCAGTGATCTTGGACAACTTCCCAAAGCCTCCAAACCTCCCTATCTTCTCATCTGAAGAAACATGAGTCTGTCAGGGGTGTCACGGGAAGGGAGCTGAGTGGACAAACGTCATCTGAAATGTCCAAATTGTGCTGCAGGGCAGTAATTAGTAAATCAGTCTAATAGTTTGTCAGATGGGTAAAATACATAAACACATTCTCTTAAGTTTCTGGAGGTTTTTTCTTTTTAAAGAAAGCTTTTATAATTCATTATTTGACAATATATGTATATATACATATATATCATATACTATTATATATCATATATACTATTTATATGTGTTGCACATATGTTATACATATATGATACATATATGTAACATGTGTGATACCTATATGTGATACATATGTGATACATATATGTGGCACATGTGATACATACATATATGCATGCATACATGCATGTATATGTGGTCAGGCTGGTCACACTCATCTCTTATACTTCCATCATTGCCCCTCCAAAAAAACAACATTCCCCCCAAGTCCCCACCCCACTCTTATCTTATTTAGTGTTCTTTTTATTTTTTTACCTTTGACCTGTTGGGGTTACCCAGAGCCACTCACAAGGGCACAGCTATGTAGCTCTTCACTGCAGCATGAGGAACTTGGCAGTATATCTTTGAAGGCGATGACTTTCTCTTCTCCAGCAACCCTTGACTGCCATAGTTACCCTGGGCAGCCCAGAAGCCCAGGAGCTCAGCAGCCCAGGAGCCCCTCTATGTATGAGGAAGAGAGGTGGACATTGTCCCAATGTCGCTGATATTGGAGAGGTCAAAAGTCTCCACCCCACAGCTGTGTCCTCTGCTCCCTGCATTGCAGACCACTATACCATTGCTAGAGACTAGGGTTTGAGTCCCTCTGGCCTCCCAAAAGAAAGGCCAAACATGGCTGGTGTTAGAATGCCTGCCAAGCATTCGCGAAGCCCTAGGTTCAATCCCCAGCACCACATTAACCAGACGTGATAGTACATAGCATTTTAATCCCAGCACTGGGAAAGTAAAAGCAGGAGAATCAGAAGTCCAAGGTCACCTTCACCTACACAGTAAGTTCAAAGTCAGCTTGGGACACTTGAGATTCATCCTTAAAAATTAAGGCACACAGCTGGGACCCTGAAATGTACAATGTACATTATGCATGTACAATTTCATGTTTTTCTCCCAGTCTTTGCTATACATAACCCTTAGATGAAGAATTTGTGGTCTCTTCAGGTTGATGATCCCAAACCCTGCCTCCTAGATCTTAGTAGAAAACTGCATAGTAAACTGTCTAGCTGCCAAGCTCAATTACAACCCCTCAACTCTCCCAAACAATTGCTATTATAACACCACGTGACAAAACTTAATCTCACCCCCCCCAACCCTGAGTTACAAAATGTCTCAATTGTGAGTGACGTTACTGTTTCCAGAATGAAATCTATCTTGGTTACCTCTAGAGTTAAAAAGAGTTGTCACAAAGTCCGCCAGAGAGAATCATTAAAATGACCACCACCATGAACAACCAAAAAAAGCCTCAGAGAAATTTGTTTCTCAGGACCTGGGCTCAAAGCATTTCTGATACTAGATATCTCCACAAGCCAGGCTACTGTCAGTCAGAGCAATTTCCAGGAAGCCAGGCCCTTTTGACTGCACAATTAGTCTGAGGCCAGGGTGTCTTTCAGCTCTTAGAAGGACACACACGTGAATAAAGCGGTAAAGAAAGATTTTCATAAGAGGCCACATAGGGCCTTAGTCGGTAAAGTGAACCTGAGTTCATTCTTCAGCATCCACAAAAAAGCCAGTCACAGTGGTTCATAATCCCGCTGGGGATGTGGAGAAAGAAGGATCCCTTGGGCATGATGGCCAGCCAGTAGAGTCAATTGGTGGCTTTCAGATCAGTAAGAGACCCTGTCTCAAAAACTAAGTTGGAGAGAAATTGAGGAAGACACCCAATGTCTCTAGTTTCACAACACACACACACATACAACACACACACACGAAAGAAAAAGAAAGAAAGAACGAAAGAAAGAAAGAAAGAAAGAAAGAAAGAAAGAAAGAAAATGAAAGAACAAAGGAAGGAAGGGAAAGAAAGAGAGAAAGAAAGAAAGAAGGAAGGAAGGAAGGAATGGAAAGAGAGAAAGAGAAAGAGAAAGAAAGAGAAAGAAAGGAAGGAAGGAAGGAAGGAAGAAAGGAAAGGAAAGGAAAGGAAAGGAAAGGAAAGGAAAGGAAAGGAAAGGAAAGGAAAGGAAAGAGGAAAGGAAAGGAAAGGAAAAGAAAGGAAAGGCACAATTCACCAAGCTCAAGAAGGAGGACTTAAGTGAGGGTGCTTTGGTTCCTCTAAGAAAGGGAACAAAATAGTCACCGAAGCAATAAGGGAGACAGTGTGTGGAGCAGAGACTGAAGTAAAAGCCACCCAGAGACTGCTCTACCTGGGGATTCATCCTATAAACAGTCACCAAACCCTGACACTACTGTGGACGACAAGAAGTGTATACCAAAAGGAGCATGCCATGGTTGTCTCCGGAGGGGCCCTGCCAGAGCCTTACAAATACAGAGGCAGATGCTAGCAACCAACTATTGGACTGGGCATGGGGTCCCCAATGGAGGAGCAGGAGGATGGTCCAGAGGAGCTGAAGGAATTTACAGCCCCATGGGAAGAACAATGACTTTGGCCACACAGACGCCCCAAGACTCCCAGGGACTGAACCATCAACAAAGGGGTACACATGGTTTCAGTCAAAAATGTGGCAGAGGAAGACCTTGTTGGGCGTCAGTGGGAGGAGTGGGCCTTGGTCAGGTGCTTTCTCTTCAGACACGTGAGAAGAATTTACTCCTAAACAGGAAAGAAGAAAAGTCTTCTTATTGTGACTAGAATAGCAGTGATCATAGATTAATGAGACTGTGGTAGGCTATAAAGTCCTTTTATGCCCAAGAGTATTAGAACTGCATCTTGTGGTAGGTCTATTTTTAGCGTTTTGAGGAACCTGTACACTAATATCCACAGTGGCTGTACAAGTTTGCACTTCTACCAGCAATGAATTTGTTGCTGTTTTTCTTTTTTCTTCCTTCCTTTCTTCCTTCTTTCTTTTTCTTTCTTCCTTTCTTCCTTTTTCTTTCTTTCTATTTAGAGAAAGAACATGCAGCTGGGTGGATAGGGAATGGGGGTGCTCTGGGAGGAGTTAGGAGAGAAAAAGAATATGGTCAAAATATATTGTATAAAAAAATTTTTTTAATAAAAAACATGTTTTTAAAGAAAGAAGTTCCTTTCCCTGAATCCTTGCCAGCATGAGATTATCATTTGTTTCATTGAACTTGGTCATTCTGGCTTGGGTAAGAAGAAATCTCAAAGTCATTTTAATCTGCATTTCCTTAATGGCTAAGGATGTTGGTCTATAATAGAGACCTAGCAAGATAGACTACAGCAATAGTGGCACATATGTCATGGAGGTAACCAACCACTTGTGCGTGTGGAGGGGTTGTAGTTATTGCTTCTTTCTTTCTTTCTTTTTTAAATTGAGTGTAGGGCCCACTCCATAAACTAGAACCCATACCTGCCACTGTTAATAGGATCAAGAGTCTGAGAGTGAGTAGGTCATGGGTCCTCGGGGAATGCCTAATACAGTTATCCTAGTAAATGAACAGAGCAATAAAACCACTCCTAATGACATATTACCATACCCATAGGTCATTGCTTTGCCAGCCCTACCTCGCAGTAGGTAGTAATTAACATAGCGAACCACAACCAGACAAAGCTCAGACACTGCGAGATCTCACAGTGCTCCGCTCCAAGACTCACGAGATGTTTGAATCGCACTCCTCCCCTCAGGGACTCAGGGATCTATGTGGAAGAGGAGGCAGCAAGACTGTGAGAGCCAGGGGTGGTGGACGATGGATCGATTGATCGATCGCAAGGAAAGAGCATCATCCAGACTCAGCGGGGCTGCTTCACATAGGCGTCCACAGAGACTGTGACACCAACGTCCAAGATCTGCACGAAGTTCAGAGAAAAAAGAGAAGTGCGTGCAAAGTCCCGCCCCCTAACCACGAAGCTGTTTGCAATCGATACCTGCCGGGAGAGGAAAAATGGGTTTTCTCCAGTGGAATAACACTGGGTGAATCAACCACATTCCAGAGAAAGGGTTGGTGCTCAGGAGTAGTCGGCTAAGACAAAATGAACACTGCGGGTTTGTTGGTTGGTTGTTGTCTCTTGGGTTGGTTTTTTCGTTGTTTGTTTGTTGTTTGGGGGGGGGGATGTGCTTGCACATGCATACATCTGTTTTGGTTTAATTTGGTGTAGTTGTTATTTGCATTTTTTAGAGAGATAATATTAAGTTGAGTGGATAGAGGAAGGGGATGCTTTGGGAGGAGTTAGGAGGAAAAAGAAAACGGTCAAAATGCATTTTATGAAAACATTTGTCTTTTAATTAAAAATTAAAATTGCAAGCGTCACAACGTATGGCGGTGTGAGTCCTGCCCAACGAAGTCTGAGGTATTGAAATAAAACGTAAGACTGAGATTTTTTTGGCCATCTACTTGGAAGCTTCTGGACGTGATGTATGGAAAGCTGGCAAGTGCTCGGATGAGTGGGAGTAACCTAGAGAGCGGGACGAGGCACATGAAAGGACTTGTCTCCAAAGAGTGCCGGCCGTGCCAGCAGCCTGGCGTCCAGCCCTCCAGATAGAGTCATTTCCTACTGGAAAGCGCCGGCCCTTTTTGGCTTTGGCCTGGGCAACAAGACATTCTCTGACTTGGCCCGGCTTTCTCCACAAGGATTTTCTCTTTCTGGAGAAAACAAAACAAAACAAAACAAAACAAAAACCAATACAGCACAAAAGCGGGAAGTTATATAGGGAGAAGGCCAAAGAATGTCAGGAATATGAATCACCAGGGAGAAAATTCCCACGCTGCTTCCCAGAGTTATTTTCTTCGAATAAGAACTCGTTACTGAGCCCATGTGCCTGCAGTTTCTTAAAGTAACCCCACCCTTATAGGGGTCACGCTTGTGTCATGTTGTAACATGTAGATAGTCTGAATACTTGCTTCTGTCTCTGCCTGATCTTCCTTGCGCACCCACGCAGCTACGAGGCCATTTAAACGGGTGCAGCATTGAACCCCGTGCTTTTATCAGCTCGGGCCTGAGACATGGAGTCTGGGTAGCTACAGCTGGGTGGTAGAGTGCTCGCCCAACATGTGCGAGCCTCGGGGGTTCGATTCCCAGAACTGTGAACAGATGCCCTTTACGGCTCTCCGCCTTATATTTTGAGACAAGATCATTCCCTGAGCACAGTGCTGCCCCGTTGGCCAGGCTGGCTAGCCAGGGACCTCTGAGGGTTCGACTGTGTCTGTCCCTCTCCCGCTGTGAACACTAAGGTTGCAGAAGTGCATTGTCCCAGTGAGGCTTCAACACGGGCACTGGGGATCCAAACTCAGAGCCTCGTGCTTGTGGGACAGGCACTTTGTCAACTGTTACCTCCCTGGGCCCTGGGGAGATTTAATATGATGCGCATCATACAAAGAGTCTTCTTTGATTGAAATATGATGGAATTAGAAGCCAGTAACTTAAGTTAAAATACATATGTAATATATATATATATATATATATATATATATATATATATAAATTAAACAATAGACCCTTCAACAGTCAATGGTCAAATAAACCACAGTGAGATTAGAATATGCTTAGAGAAAAAAAGAAAACAGAGACAGTGTGAAGTGTGGGGTGGAGAGGGATGCTTATAGCTGTAAACAGAAAAAGGCAGCAGGCTATATAACGGCGCACACCTTTAATGCCCGTGCTTAGGAGGCAGAGGCAGGCAGATCTCTGTGAGTTCAAGGTTAGCCTGGTCTACAAATCGAGTTTCAGGGCACCCAGAGCTACACAAAGAAACCCTGTCTCAAAAAGGACAGGGGAAGCCAGGCAGTGGTGGCACACGCCTTTAATCCCAGCACTTGGGAGGCAGAGGCAGGCGGATTTCTGAGTTTGAGGCCAGCCTGGTCTACAGAGTGAGTTCCAGGACAGCCAGGACTACACAGAGAAACCCTGTCTTGAAAAACCCAAAAAAAAGGACAGGGGTAAGTGACATGAAATAGCGACTAACTTTTAAAAATTGTGGAAATATAAAATAATAAGGAACAGGGATCAGGAAAAAAAGAGATTAAAATCTAGTTTAGAGTCTTGGACTGGAGACTTACGATTGCTAAGATACAACCCAAGAAGATCTACAGACTGAGTCAAATCCCTGTCAAAATCTCAGTTTTCTTTTAGAAATTAAAACAATCATCCTAAAATTCATGTGAAATACTAGGCAAGCAGTCTCACGCTGAGCTCTGCTCCAGCCCCATCAAAGGATCTTTGACATAGGTGCCAAGAACACTCAGCTGGGAAATTCTTTCCAATTGCTGAAGCACCCAGACACCAAACAATGCAGCTGAATGTCTTAACCTAATAAAGGATTTTTAAAAACCTCAAAATTATCAAAATTATATATCATAAGACTCACCTAAAGATATGCCATCAGATTTGGCAAGGTTTTCTTTTCCTTTCTTTCTACTCTTTGTTTTGTTTTGTTTTTATTTGGTTGGGTTTTTTTTTTTGTTTGTATTCATTTGGTTGTTTTGTATTTTGATTTTTTTGTTTTTGTTTTTGTTTTGTTGTTAATTTGAGACGGAGCTTGCTATGTGGCCCAGGCTAGCCTCAAATTTGTAGTACTTATTTTGCCTCGGCCTCTTAAATAGCTATAATTATAGATATGAGCTGCCACATCTGGGTTGAATTGTTTCTTGAAGACAACAGCAGAAGCTGAGACGTGTAAGGCTGTGTGTGTGCACGTGTTAGACTTCATAAACTTGTTTGTTATTTTTGATAGGGTCGTACTCTGTAGCCCACGCTGCACTAAAACTAACTAGGAAGCCCAGACTGGCCTTGACTTTGTGACAATTGTCCTGTTTCAGTTCTCCAAAGGCTGGGGTTAGGGGTGAGAAGCTTCACATTCACCTTACATATTAAATATGCGTGTATCAAAAGATGAGATGAAGCCCGTCCTAGTGGTAGATGCCTTTCACTTTGGCTCCTCGGGAGGCAGGAACAGGAGACTTATAAGATCTGGGTTACACGGTACGACCCTGACCCAAGATTATTTTCAAAAATACAGTGCTTCAATTTTATATGATTAAAAATAATCTCCGTGGCTGGGCGGTGGTGGTGCACGCCTTTAATCCCAGCACTTGGGAGGCAGAGGCAGGCGGATTTCTGAGTTCGAGGCCAGCCTGGTCTACAAAGTGAGTTCCAGGACAGCCCGAACTACACAGAGAAACCCTGTCTCGTAAAAACAAAACAAAACAAAACAAAACAAAAAAAAAATCTCCGTGTCTGTTCTAAGTCCACGAGGACCACATGCAAGGGAAGAGGAAAGGATAGGCTGCTTTTTGTTCTTGGTGGTGATTTGGTTGGTTTAGTATGGCATTTTTGATGGGGTGTTGGGCTTCTATTGGGTGTTTGTATAAGGGTGCAGGAGATTAACCGGTGGCAGTAATACAGCCCAGGCTGATCTGAAATTTGCCACCTTCCTGCGCAGGCCCCCTGAGGGCTGGGATTACAGCTGTGAACCCTCACACCCATTGGCCAGCCTTCTCCGGAAGCAGCCATTCTCTGACAAGGGAGAGGGCTGGAGAAGTGGTTCAGCAGTAAAGAGAACAAGGCCTCCTGCCAGGCACCGGGGCTGGCTTCTGAGCACCCACCCACAGGGCACCAAGGTGTCCGTCAGCTTAAAACTGCAAATCCAGTTCCAGGGGACCTGACACCGCCTTCTGACCTCTGTGGCCATGGCCACTACATGCAAATGATCCAGACAAAAGACAAAAGCACCCGTATGCATGAAATGTTCTTCTAAGAAGTTAAAATCGTAAAGAACAGAAGGAAGAGATTTGCCCATGGGACAAGTTCCGGCTTGCTGCAGATGGGTCATCCACTTGGCTGGAGGCTCCCGGGGGCATCACCAAAGCCAGCTCCTCTCCTTCCTGCCCAGCTACCGCCACCGCCACCGCCATCAGCAGCCAAGCTCCCTGAAAGTACTATATGCACCCCCCAGGGCTCTGAGCTCTCTGAAGTTCCCATGGCAGTAAGATAAAACCCACTTGTTCCCTGTCTCCACCACGAGACTGGTAACTTAGAGGACTCGGAGATAAAAGACTGAGCTTTTTTTTTCTTTCTTTCTCTCCCCCCGCCCCCCCAAATAACAAACAGTAGTTTGTCTTTCCCGGCTACCTTGGAGCTGAACCAGCATCAAAGCCCATGCAACCGGCAGAAACCCAAGACAGACCAGTTCTATCCACCCTGTGTGGAACCTGGCTGTGTTGCAGGATACAGTAGAGAGGGGAGCTTTGTGGGAGCCAAAAATAAAAATCGCACAGGGTCACTCTAGACCGAAGCACACATGCGCAGATATCTCCCCCAAAGTCGTTTTCTCTAGCTTTTCCCCATAATACTTTTAGCTTAGCAACTAGACAGGATGGGAAGAGGGAGGGACAAGAGAACAGCAAAATGAACTTGTCCCGTGGGTAAATCTTGAGCATTATCTAGTCTAGAAAGCTTAAGGGGCTGGCAACAGATGGGTAGGTGTTCTAAGGATCCTTCTGGGACCCTGAGGTCCGATGTTAGTGTCTGCTCTAAGTACACAGAACCGTGTGCAAACTTGGAGGACAGAGAGAATAGTCTATTCTCCTGAAAACGAAGCCTGTGGTATAATCCTCATGCCAGATCCTGTGCTAAGAACCAACATGGCCACCAGGGAACAGCGGAGTCTCTTGTCCCCATGTTATCGGCGAGGAGCCTGATGACCAGTGAGCAGAGGTCAGTTTTCCCAAGTCATGTCCAAAGGCAAGACTTAGATCAGCGCCACACCGGGCTACACACTGTTAGCCCGATGTAACAGCTCTTTCCATGGGGATTGTTGGTGTAACTTTGAAAAATGCCACGGAACAGACAACTGGAGGTCATCAGTCGACAACTGGCTCATGGCTCTAAAAGCAGACATGTTAAAACTCTGGCCTTAGTATGTATGAATGTGTGGCCTTATTTGGAAATAGGATCTTTAGAGAGCTTAAAAAAAAAAAATCAAGTTTAAGTGATTTCTTGGTTTAGACTGGACCTAACGCAGTCATTGTAAGGACAGGTAAATCTGAATACAAGCCAGCACCAAGGGAAAGTAGCCATGGATAGATGAATAGTGAAACTGGATATGCGATGTTAGCCAAGGAACTTGAAGAGCTAAGGCTAGCCAGGGCAAGAGACCCTTGGCACGAAGCCTGGCCCCTGGGTTTGGAGTCTCTGGCCTCCGATACTGTAAAGAAGAATACATCTCTGGTTTGGTTTGGTTTATAGACAGGCTCTTACTATGTTACCTAGGCAAGGCTCAACCTCCAGGGCACTGGGATCACAGGTGTGCACCACCACGGCCAGCAAGATTCGGTTTGAAGCCACCGAGTTAGAGGTGCCCTCTGACACCAGCTATGGGGGTAGGGAGTAGAGAACTCATTTGTCTGAGTTTGGAAAGGGGGTGCACTGGGGGGGGAGGGCTGGAGGTAATGTGTGAGCAGCAGCTGCAGCACCTCAAACGTCACGATCTGAGTCCAATTCCCAGAAACCGCACAGTGGGAAGGCAGAACCAGCTAGCTGTCCTCTGATGTCCACGTGCGTGCCCTGCATGGCACACGAGTGACCATTCACATGCACACATACGTGTACACAAAGTGTTTGTTATAAGATATTAAATTAAATTAATAAAGTTTGTGGAGTGTGTGTGTGTGTGTTGGAGAAGAAGAAAGAAAGATAACAATAAATTGTGTAAATTAAAGAGAGAGGGGGAGAGAGAGAGAGAGAGAGAGAGAGAGAGAGAGAGAGAGAATGCATGGTGAAGTTGCTGGGTAAGAGGCTTTCTTTACAGAAGCCAAGGCACAGAAAGGGCGGGGCAGACGCCACAGCCAGCCAGGGCTGAGCTGACAGCAAGCTTCATACAGGTCCTCCCCTTCGCTGGCAGCAGGAGAGGTCCCTGGGAAAGAGAACAGGATGCTCCCAGGGCCGACCCGACCCAGGACGATGACCTTGAGGCACTCCGCCCTGCCATCTCACACCTCAGCAGAGCGCTCACGTCAGCCTCTTCTTCGGTTACTGAACTCAGGGAACACGTATTTCGCACTCACGAAGTGACTGGCACCGGAGGGTGGGGACGGAAGAGCCGGGCTCTCAGGAATCTCACAGTTGCTACGGCCTGGCCTTTCACTTTGCAGACAGCCTACAACGCGCCTCCTTCCAGCCACATCCGGTTCTGGCCAGTTTCACCTCGCTGGGCCCGGGACGCCTTCCCTACAGGTTTCTTGGTTGCTGTACTGCGTTTCGTGATAGATGACCACATAGTGATTATTTTTAGTTTCTATGTATATGCGATGTCACGCCTCCATCCCCCCCCATGAGGCTGTGAGCTTCACAAACGCAGTCCGTTTCTATCCATCCCCGTGTATTCTGTGCCTCTGTGGAGCCTGGTACAGTATAACAGATCAGGAAACAATTGACAAATTCAAGTTCCAACTGTTCTAGAACTCAAGCATCAGAGAGCTTAAGATAACAGAAAAAAAATGCTCAGAGCAGGTAAATACAGAATTCATAATTCTTTTCTTTTTCTTTTTCTTTTCTTTTCTTTTCTTTTTTTTCTTTTCTTTTCTTCTTCTTTTTTTTTTTTTTTTTTTTTTTTTGGTTTTTTGAGTCATGGTTTCTCTGTGTAGCCCTGGCTGTCCTGGATCTCACTCTGTAGACCAGGCTGGCCTCGAACTCAGAAATCCGCCTGCCTCTGCCTCCCAAGTGCTGGGACTAAAGGCATGCGCACTACCGCCCAGCTCAGAATTCATAAAATTAAGAGATATAAATACTTCTTAGTCATGTGGACTTATCCAATCAATTCTACTCAAATAAAGAGAGATTCAAGTTGAGGTTGCCCTGGGGAAACGCAGTTCACTTTTCTGAGACCAATACAAGAAGGGCAACACATGGAGTTGCTCTACCTGGACAAGAGGAGACGACACACACCCGGGAAGCGGTCACTTCCCAATGCCTCTTAAGTTACAAGTCTGTCTAGCCTCGGCCAGCGCTGGCACCCAAGGGCACCTGTAGAGAGCCTTGTAATTAGGGCTGCACACGGAACCCTGAAGTCTGGGATCCCAGACTTCACAGCACGGCACAGGGATCTGGAGTCACTCAAGAGACCTTCCCTAGAGGACCAGGAAAATAAACTTGAGTAGGCCCAAGGTCCAAGAGAGATAGAAAGGTAGACAGACAGGCAGACAGACAGAGACTTCCCAAGACATTGCCTTCCTACCACAATGATATTTTATTTTTTTAACCATTCATTTATCTAATATATAAAAACATAAAAAGTATACATATTCATAGGGTACTATACGATGTATGTGTGTTCAAGAGTTTTCTTCTGTCATTTTGAAATAAGCATCATATTGGCCTGGCCTACAGTCACCCTACTGTACAGTAGCACACAGGGCCTCTTGCTCCTATCGCTAAGCAATCCGTAGCCACTGACCAGTCTTTCCCTTCTGCTCCATCTTCCCACTGATTCCAGCCAGCCTCAGATAATCTCTCAGTTTCTAACATTTTGGTTATACAGGTAAATCTCAGTACCTGGGAGACTGGAGTTCTTTAGAAGGACCAGCTTCTGTCCGCTCGACATGAAACTATCCAGCACAGGGCAGAAAGACTGTAAGAGCCAAAGGGCTGGGGAGTTTGCCATGAGCTTGCATCTCTGAGTAACGTCAGAGGCTAGCTACGTCCATAGAGCCTCACCTATCCATGAGCAGAACAAGGATGATACCAAAATGCATGCAAAGACTGGGGAAAAGCCCACAAGGCCTCAGCCCTGCACAAACAACTACAGGCCGCTAAGGAACGCTGAGAGTGGAAGAAACAGTCCTCTTTAAGGAAGATCGGTTATCAATTGGTCATCCAATGCCAAATGATCAGCACTAAAAATGTACATATGAGTAATATTATACAGACTGAGGAAGGAGAGGTGGTGTGTGTGTGTGTCTGTGTGTGTGCACACTCGCGTGTGTGTATGGAGATGTAAAAGTATCATTTATTCTCCTGCTCCAAGTGTCATTTCCAAGGCTTACTGCTTCTGACTGCTGACCCAGGCCTAGCCCAGGAAGCTTCTAACCTGTGTACAATCTTATCTAGGCCTAGAATGTTCTCAGCCTCTGAGACTGACTGCTGAGTAAGCTCGCCCCTTCCTAGTTCTTTCTGATCTCTGACCGACTGTTGAGCTCAGCTGCTCTGGCTCAAACCTCTCTCCATGCTGATTGATTCAATCTGGCTTCTTTATGCTTCTCCTGAATTGCTCTGCTTGGCCACAGACTACCTCTGCCAATCTGTTCTAATCTTCTGGCTCCTCCTCCTCCTTCTCTGACTCGTTCTGTTGTCAACATGACAACACCTTCTCTGCACCTTGTCCCAGTAAAACTTCCTCTTTTCCTCTTCCTTTTTTTCTCCCTTTAAGTAGTTTCTCTTTCCTCTCTCTTTTCCTGAGAGTTGGGAGTATCGCATTCTGTCAAATCTTTCTCTGATTCATCACTCTGTCTGGTACTCAACTATATATATATCACTTTCAAACATGGGTGCTTCCTGCTACAAACGAACTTTACCCTCATTGTTTGGGATTAAGGAAATGTCTGTATTGCAGCCAGAGGAATTAAAGGTATGTGCTAAGGGCTGAGCCACACCACACAAACTAGAAATAGGGTTTTTCAGGAAATAACACGATCTTGGATTTTACAGTGTGATCAAGTATCCTGTAACATTTTATATATATATGTATGTATGTATATATATATATGTATATATATGTATATGTATATATTATATGTATATGTGTATATATGTGTGTATGTATTATACATATACACACATACATAAACATATATATGTTATATATGTATATATACATTTATATACATATGTGTACATATACATTTATATACATCCATGTGTATAATAGCTTATATATTTATATGTTATTACATTTACATATAGATTTATATATTTTATAAGTATATAAAACATATTTACAAGAATATTATCTTTATAAAGCATATTTTATATTTTATATATTTATATGAATCCATATATGCACATGATAACAATGAATGAAAAAGAGGTCATGAATTTGAAAGAGAGCAAAGAAGAACAAACGGGAGCATCTGGAGGGAAGAAAGAGGAAAGAGAAGCATTGTAATTATAATTTCAAAAACAAAAAGAGACCTTCAGAGAAAAACCCAACTATATAATACTAAGTCATGCATAAGAAGATAAAATGGGAAAAGTCCTATATCGTTCTTGCCCTACTTCAGGAATGCTCATGAGACGATTCATAAATGGTTATTTGTCACAGAGTAATTTGTGATAGCTGCATCGTTACAACAAAATCCCTGAGAGAATCACCTTTACGGAGGGAAGATTTGCTCTTGGTGCTATTGCTTAATCACTTTCCTGGAAAGCTGAGGATGAGATGGTTTCCTTAGAGCCAGAGCCTGGGTAAGTAAACACCAGGCCAGTCAACAGTCCACAAGCACCTAAGGGCAGCATCTCCTTATCTTCCCTCAGGATCCACCCTATGACTCATTCACTGTTTCCTCATTGTCTCCCCGCAAAGCTCACTCCAACTCCTCTACTTCCTGCTCTCCAGACATTCCTTTGTCTGCAAGACTAACTCTCACCATCTAGTTCTTGCTATCCTGGAACTCCCACTCTGTAGACCAGGCTGGCCTTGAACTCAGAGGTTCTCCTGCCTCTGCCTCCCCAGAGCTGGGATTAAAGGCGTGTGTCACTACACGTGGTTTATTTCAAGCCATTCTTAAAGGCAGCAACATCACAAATGTTAGAGAGCTAGATGCCACACCGCCCATTTACGACCTTGTAAATTCCAAACAATATTTACCTATTTTACTTAACAACCTAGAGTGTCTCACAGGGATGTAATGCCCTGACTAACCTAGGATACAATGTTTCATACAAACCACATAAAGACCATCTACCACAGATCTATTTACTCTGCATGTACCAGGTTTTCTAAACGGAGCCTGGACAGGTAAGCATATTCCCCCAGGTCACACTGAGAGAGAAGATGGGTCAGTGTGGGTTCCCAGTTAGTCTGTCTTCAGGTACCTCTCCCTATGTGCCCCCCACGCCCCAGTGTCTTTCTGGTTCACCGATCTTTTCTTCTACCTCTCTCTTCTCTGAGCCACACCCTTTCTCCATCTCCGCATTGATGGTCCATCGGTATCCATCAGAACCTGCTCTACACTGGGCACTCATAGCAGATGAAAGACACAGAGTGCAAACAGAGCCTCCCTGACTCTGACAAAGAACACACAGATGAACGGACAAGCCCACACATGAGAGTCTCCAGTGTGAGCCCTGGAACGGCTCCCAACACTCGTGCATCTGCCTGTCATTGTCCCGTCCTTCCTTGGAAGGGATTTATTCACCTATCACAGTGAAGACGGCAGGAAAACCCTTGCAGGTAGACTCAGATCCTTAACTAGACATATACGCGATAACTCTCAGATTACACCTGGAACCCGCTCCTCCACGGCCTGTAGCTTCCCCGAGCACCCGAGTTGAATCAGCTCACTCACGAGAGTGTGGCCTCTTGATGCGTCTCCACACAAGAAGCCAGGCTGAAAACAGAATGAAAAGGAAATCCGATCAGGTGACACTTCTCCTAGCTAAGGAAGCACGGAGAGATCTTACCTGCTGGCCTTAAATGTCCTCCACTTTATCACAGGCTGAAGGATTCAAGTTGCAGGTACCATTGTTCTGGCTAGACTAGAAAGGATGGCCCACTGTCAGGAGACACAGGTGATCTGCTCTCTACACAGGAGAGTGGCTGCCTGTGTTCTTTTCCCTAAACAAAGTGCTGAAACTGTCACGTGGATCTGTTCAAAGACAAACTCACCAGCATCCACTTCCTCATTTGGAGAATGAGAACAGGAGTGAAAATTCTCTAAAGGGGGGGTTGTCAATCTCTCTAACATTGTAACCTTTTGATACAGTTCTTCAGGTTGTGTGGTAACACCCCGCCTCAACCCCCACCCCACTCCACCCCACCCCCACAACAACAAAATTATGTTTGTTGCTAAACTTTGCTACTGTTACAAACTATAATGTTAATATCTGATATCCAGGATATCTGATACTTGACCCCTGTGAAAGGGTCCATTCGACCTCCGCCCCTGCCCAGGGGCCACGACCCACAGATTGAGAACCGCTACGTTAAAATAATGTGTATGTGGCACAGTCCTGGCTGGAGACGTGGATGACCCAAAATCAAGCCATACCGCTCTCAGTTCCTGTGCTAGCCATAATGAAAGCAGAGCCCTGGCCCTTCACATAAGAATCCTGTAACTATTTCTGCAGACCTAAGCTTGGCCTTAAGTACCGCACGTGGGCATGGAGAACAGACCCTATGGCCCCAGATGAGAGAGGGCACAAGTGTTTCCAGACTGTCCCACAGGCTGGGATTGAGGTCAGATTCCAAGCTGAGATGCAGAGAACGTGCAGGAAAATCTGGGAGAGAGGAAACAGTTCTGCCGGAAGTCAGCTCGCTCGCTCCGGGCCACTTTCCCCAGAGACAAAAGGAGCAGAGCTGGACCTCAACAACGCTGCACCCAAAGAAACTGAGGAAGAGTTCCACATCCTCTGGGAAGCACTCAGGAAGTTAGGAGGTGTTTGCTTGTGTGTTTGAGCTGAGAAGACACTAAGCTCTTTACAATAGCCAGGAAATGAGAGGGAGCTGCCTGCCAACAGGGGAATGAATAAAGAAGCTGGTCCAGGGGCTCAGTGGAACTCTGCAGCCAAAGAACAGGGACATTTCAGGAAGATGGGTGTGGCGGGAGAGCGTTCCGACAGACCCAGAAAGACAAATTCCGCGTTGCCGCTTACACATGAAGCCTCGATTTGTAAATCTCTGACTATCATCTAACTATCATCTATCTATATCTATTATCTATTTACCATCTATCTATCATCTATCTATATATCTAACATCTATCATCTATTTATCTATTATTCATTTATCATCTATCATCTGTCTATTTATGATCTGTCTTTTTTTTTTTTTTTTTTTTTTTTTTTTTTTGGTTTTTCGAGACAGGGTTTCTCTGTGTAGCTCGGGCCGTCCTCTGGAACTCACTCTGTAGACCAGGCTGGCCTCGAACTCAGAAATCCACCTGCCTCTGCCTCCCAAGTGCTGGGATTACAGGCGTGCACCACCACCGCCCAGCTATGATCTATCTATCATCTATCTATGTGTATATGTGAGAGAGGGGGAAAGAGGGAGAGACAAAGACAGAGAAAAAAGGAGAGAGAGAGAAAGGGAGGGAGGGAGGGAGAGAGAGGGGGAGAAAGACAGAAGGAGAGAATGTATGTGTGTGACAAACTAGAAGGGGGAGGAGCCCTTGAAAGGTGGGGTAATGAAGTGTGTATAATAGAGAGGTCGAGAGAAGGCTCCTAACAGGGAGAAGAAAGTGCACGCAGACAATGGGAATGGGCAGTGGGGGAGGGGAACAATGTGTCTGCAGAGGCCGCGGTGATAGCCTGCCTGCTAGCCACGAACTTTGACCAAAGAGAAAAAGACATTTGAGGGGGAAATCAGAACTGTGTTGGACTGGCCAATACTGATCTATGGCTCAATACTGGTCTCATTTGAAATACACACGGAAGGTGAGGACAAGAAACATCACCATCTTCTCTGAACCAGGGCCTCTGAAGTTCTCTGTGTGGCTGGTGCATTAAACTACATGGGAGTAAGATTGAAACGTTGTGTCTCCTTTGATTGCGGGTCAGGAACCCCAAAGCCCGCACAGGGTCAGATAGTCAATAGCGAGCTGGGGTTGCTGCTGTGCTCAATCACTTCTGCTGCCACAGACGACGTCTAAAAATCCTCTGTCCACTCGCCTTAGCTTTTTGAACAGTTGCAAGAAAATACCATAAAATCTGTGCCAAGTAAACTGAAACCCCTTTCTCATGATTCTGGACGGTGGGAGATTGAAATCCAGGTTTGCCAGGGCAGAACCTGCTTCCGGAAGACAGAGGGCCACTTTGCTATCCAACCTGACATAGCAGGAGGCGTCGAGGGCGCTCCCTGGACATCTTTGCTAAGAATGCTGATTCCTCGGGGCTGGGGAGACGGCTCTGTGGGGAAAGCATTCGCCATGATAGTGTGAATGTGAATTCTCAGAACACATGGGAAGCTGGTGCCATCACGCACATCTGTAACCCCGTGCTTCTGTGGTGAGATGGGCGATGGAGATGAGACTCTCCAAAGTTCATGGGCCAGCGAACCCCATGGCCTATGAATCAGAACAAAGAGACCCTGGCTCAAAAGATCTGGGAGGCTAGAACTGACACCCAAGGTTGTCTTCTGACTTTTCACGCACTGTGATAGAGAGATGTCTGCACTCACACGCAGAAACACGCATATATACATGCTTATCGCACATATAATACACACAACATAAAAGACCACTGATTCCATTGGGGGAGGGTCGCATCCACCAAGACAGAACCAAGAGCACATTATTTTGTTTGAATTGACCATCTGATCCAAATGATCAGCCTTTTAAGGTAGGCACTGTCATCTTTAAGATGGGAGCTATCACCATCCTCATTTTACAGATCAAGAAAAAGAAGCAGGGGCTGGAGAGATGGCTCAGTGGTTAAGAGCACCAACTGCTCCTTCCAGAGGTCCTGAGTTCAAATCCCAGCAACCACATGGTGGCTCACAACCATCTGTAATGGGGATCTGATGTCCTCTTCTGGTCTGAAGACAGCTACAATGTACTTACATATAATAAATAAATAAATCTTTAAAAAAAAAGAAAAAAGAAACAGAAGCAGGACAGACATTTTGGAACACACCTATGATCCCATTGATTAAGCCAAGACAAAACAGCCGTGAGTTTAAACCCAACCTGCGCAAAGGCAGCAAGATTTTGCCTCAAAACAAGGTTGGGGAATGGTTCGGTCAGCACAAGCACCTGAGCTTGGATCCTGGCCCCATAAAACAGGACACCCCTCTGTAAGCCCCGTGCTGGTTGGTTTTTATTGTTAATTTGACCCCCATGTAGAGAGTCCCCTGGGAAGAGAGAATCGCAACCATGGGAACTGCCCAGATCACATGACCTGCTGCCATCGGTTTGTGGGATGACAAAGGACAGAGCACCCCCACTGTGGGCCGCTCTATCCCTCCTGACTGCTGGCATTAAGCTTTTTGTTGATTCTCTGTGAGTTTCACATCATACATACATCCCAATCCCAGTCAACTCCCCATCCCTTCATATCCGTCCTCCACCCCTAAGCTCCTCCCCCAAAAGGAAATTAAAAAACAATAACAACTCTCATTGTGGAAGGTGCAGTGTGTCACAGGGTATCTCACACAGTACCCCCCTTCGCCCAAACATCTTTACCTGCAAATGTTCCTTGCAATGAGTCGTTGGTCTGGTTGGCGGCCTCTGGCTCTTGCTCTATTATGTATAGTGGATCCTCACTGGGACTCCTCTCAGACGCCCTGTTGCTGCCCTGTGTCGTGGAGATCCTGCAGCTTTGGGTCTGCAGGACTGGCCTCTTCAGGTGCTCCAGGAGTTCACAGATGAAGTGGGTATGGGGGTGAGCCAACTCACAGTCCTGGATCTAGGCCCGAGTGGTAGCTATGTCGGTCAGTCTGCCAGCCCTCCCACGCACACGTCTCCAGAGCCAGCTCTCTAGCTCTGCCCTGGCTAACTAGCCTAACGCCTCAGCCAGCAAGGGGTGGGACCGGCTCTCCCTGCTCTCATGTCCTCCGGGCCAGCTCGCTTGGCCTTTGCTTCTAGGGCCTGCTCTGCTGCTCTCCTGCCCTCCGCTCTCCCACCAGCCACAGGTAGCAAGAGGGAGCAACTCTTCCTCACCCTCACCAGGACGAGGGGTGGGACCGGCTCTCCCGCACTCACACCCAAGTTCCCACCACAAGGGCTAGCTTGACTGCGCTGCTCCAGCAAGGGGGCGGGGCCACTCTCCTGGGTGCTGCAATCGGCAAGAATAACAGGAGCAGGGCCAGCTCTCCAGAGTTACTCCAGCCAATGAGAGGCAGAGTCGGTTCTGCATAACCCTTGGACATCAACACGATCCCAGGGGGAAGCCCAGATCGGGGACGTCTGCATGGCCTTTGATGGCAACAGGTGCCACCAACATTGTCACAGACCCCTGCTGCCACACGGCCATAGGCACAGACTGGCCATAGGCACAGACATGGCCCTCGGTGGCAGCATGGCCTCTGGTGGCAGTACAGGCTACCCACATCAGGCCGTTCCTCAGAACCCTAAAGTCAGCCGGGCATGGTGGTGCATACCTGTAATCCCAGCACTTGGGAGGCAGAGGCAGGCGGATTTCTGAGTTCGAGGCCAGCCTGGTCTACAGAGTGAGTTCCAGGACAGCCAGGACTACACAGAAAAAACCCTGTCTCGAAAAACCAAAAACAAAACAACAACAACAACAAAAAACAACAAAGAACCCTAAAGTCCCCAATTCCATCTCTCCTCGTGACGCCCAAACCATTCTGGTTCTCTTTCTCTCCCATCTCTCTACCACATACTTACAAATCTCAATGGTATCCTCTGCGGCCAGGCCAGGTGGCAGAGAGGCGAGGCCAGGTGGCAGTCGGCAGGCCTGTGGTTATTTCTTTATAGCAGCTTGGGAAGACAGGAATTCTCCATCCTCACTTCCGGCTTTGGAACGTTCCTGACTCATTCTCCAAGATCAAATCTCTCTCTTATTTTTTAATTTAATGTTATCATATTATATATCTTACTGTTATTCGTTTATTTTATGTGCATTAGAACTTTGCCTGCGTCTCTGTGCATCACACACATCCCTGGTGCCCAAGAAGACCGAAAGTGGGTGTCACAACCTGACAGATGGTTGTGAGCTGTTGTGTGAGTACTGGGAACTGAACCCTGGTCCTCTGGAAGAACAGCCAGTGCTCTTAACTGCTGAGTCCTCTTTCCAGGCCCATACTTCTCTCTTATTGTGTGAGCCCTTCATATGAGATATTAAGGCATATCAGAGACCTGGGCCATTGAGGGACCAAACCATGGAAGACCATTCCGGCCCACCAGCTAAGACGGACTTGGGTTCCAGTGTGATGGAGGATGCTTATCATTATAGTGCTTGGAAGATGAAAGAAGCTAGAGGCCATTCTACACTACATAACAAGATGGGAGACAGCCCTAGTTAAAAACAGAAAATGAAGCTCGTGGTGCATGCCTTTAATCCCAGTACTTGCAAGCCACTGACAAACAGATGTTCGGGGGTTCAAAGCCAGCCTGGTCTGGCCAGCCCCAGAACATCCAGGTCTACATAAAGATTCTGTCTTTAAATAAATGGAGAAGAAAAGAAGAAAGAGAACTAACCTCCCAGGCATAAAATCTTTTTTTAGCATTCTTTTTTAAAAATTATTTTATATTTATTTTTTATGTATGAGTGCTCTACCTGCGTGTACACCTGCATGCCAGAAGAGGGCATCAGATCTTATTATAAATGGTTGTGAGCCACCATGTGGCTGCTGGGAATTGAACTCTGGACCTCTGGAAGAACAACCAGTGCTCTTAACCACTGAGCCATCTCCCCAGCCCTACCAGGCATAAAATCTTATGATTACTCACTCGTTGAGACTTAGGATGTCAGCATGGAGCTAATGTCACTGGCCCACTTTGACACAAACATGGTGGCAGATGATTTGGGGCTTTTGAAACTTCTGGGGCTACTGTGGCTCTCTCTTTGTCCAGGTTTCTTCCCACCATTATCTTCACACGGTCATGCAAGTGGTCACTGTCCTTTTGCTCCAATGCTACCACATGGCATGTTTCCCAAGGTTGACCGACAGACCACCAACATCAGATTCTCCCACGATGCCTGTTACAAACCCCAGATTTTGGGGGCACCACCTTCTATGTACTAAGTGAGAAAATCCATGCTTTTAACAAACACTAAGTCTTTTCTTACTAATACCAACATTTGACAAGCACAAGACAGAAACTGCCTGTGATGGTTTGTATATGATTGGTTCTGGGAGAAACCCTATTAGGAGGTGTGGCCTTGTTGGAGTGGGTGTGTCACTGTGGACGTGGGCTTAAGACCCTCACCCTAGTTGCCTGGAACTCAGCAGTAGTAGTCTTCCACTAGCAGCCTGCAGATGAAGATGTAGAATTCTCAGCTCCTCCTGCACCATATCTGCCTGGATGCCGCCATGTTTCTGCCTTGATGACAATGGACTGAACCTCTGAGCCTGTAAGCCAGACCCAATTAAATGTTGTCTTTTATAAGACTTGCATTGGTCATGGTGTCTGTTCACAGCAGTGAAACCCTAACTAAGACACTGCTCTTCTCGTTTCCCTCCTTTGGGGAATCAGACAAATCCTAACACAGGGTAGGCGATTACTGCATATTGTTGGACACATTAATAAGTGGAGTCAGTAGCTTTTAACTAAGTTCTGCTGAGTCCACCCAGCTAAGCCAACACATTAAGCCTATAAGTAGGAGCTCTCATCTGGGGTACTGGCCAGCTGTCTATTTAAGGATACATCAGTCCCATGAGAATGGGAAATTCCTCACGCTTCTGCCACAATTTTTACCCCACAACATAGTTAGGCATATATTGAGTATTCAATAAGTTTGTTAAATGACTAAATGATGGTTGAATAACAGGAAGATGGGGTTACTGAAGAGAGTGCCCACTGACTTATCAGTTTCTGTATGGCCTTCATGGTACAGTTCCTGGGTCTTCACAAGCTTCTGATGCCATCTTAATTTTAATTGTGTCCCGTGTGGGATGCCGTACACCCAATTCAGATAACAGGTTTTTCCTCACTCAAGTGAAAATCATCCAAATTAGATAATTCTGCGATTGTTTGTCCAGTGTGCCCCTTCCCTTCTGTACAAGGCGGAGTTGTCACAGAGAAAGGAGCCTCCCTTGAGGAAATGCCTCCAGGAGATCCAGCTGTGGGGCATTTTCTCGATTAGTGATCAAGGCAGGAGGGCCCCAGCCCATTGTGTGGTGCCATCCCAGGGCTGGTTGTCTTGGGTTCTATAAGAAAGCAAGCTAGCCGGGCGGTGGTGGCGCACACCTTTAATCCCAGCACTTGGGAGGCAGAGGCAGGCGGATTTCTGAGTTCGAGGCCAGCCTGGTCTACAGAGTGAGTTCCAGGACAGCCAGGACTACACAGAGAAACCTGTCTTGAAAAACCAAAAAAGAAAGAAAGAAAGAAAGAAAGAAAGAAAGAAAGAAAGAGGGAGGGAGAGAGAGAGAGAGAAAGGAAGAAAGAAAGAAAGAAAGAAAGAAAGAAAGAAAGAAAGAAAGAAAGCTGAGCAATCCCGGGGAATCAATCCAGCAAGCAGCACCCCTCCATGGCCTCTGCATCAGTTCCTGCCCTGCTCCAGGTTCCTGCCCTGTGTGAGTTCCTGTCCTGACTTTCTTTGGTGATGAACAGCAGTGTGGAGGTGTAAGCTGAATAAACCCTTTCCTCCCCGTCTTGCTTCTTGGTCATGACGTTTGTGCAGGAATAGAAACCCTAAGTCACCTTCTGCTTTTCTGATAGCCACATCGCTGAAGGGATGCCAGCAGTGTGAACTCAGGAGAGCGCTCATCGGCACACTGCTTGGCCAGCACATATGACACAGAACTGAAGTGCCGCTGCGTGCTGTCATGTCAGCACTCAGGGTAGATTAATATATATTCTCATGTGTTAGTATATCGTAGCTATATACTATATAAGTATATAAGTATATATATATGTATATATATACATATATATATATGCACATACACATATATAATAGGCATATATTTAACACATGAGAATTGTGGTGGGTAATAATTAATAATAGTACCGTTCCACCAGACCTCTGCACCACTCCTTCCAAGTATCCAGTAAAGCAGCACAGCATGACTCTTAAACTTGAATAGTTAACCAAATATATTTATGTATAAGAAACTCCCAATTATATAATGCCAATTTACAATGACAAAGTCTTACCCAATTAGCTAGCCTCTCCAAAACACCAGAAATATGTCTGAAGCCATCTGGATATCCATGTCTCACGCTGGCCTCTGCCTCCCTCCTCCCCTTACTCCCTTAGCTCCTCCTCCTCTCTTCCCTCCAATCACTGGCCTCTCACTGCCTGTGATGGTTTGTATATAATTGTCCCAGGAAGTGACCCTATTAGGAGGTGTGGCCCTGTTGGAGTAGGTGTGTCACTGTGGGCATGGCCTTAAGACCCTCACCCTAGTTGCCTGGAAGTCAGTCTTCCACTAGCAGCCTTCAGATGAAGATATAGAATTCTCAGCTCCTCCTGCACCATGCCTGCCTGGATGCTGCCATGTTTCTGCCTTGATAACAATGGACTGAACCTCTGCGCCTGTAAGCCAGCCCCAATTAAATGTTGTCTTTTATAAAACTTGCATTGGTCATGGTGTCTGTTTACAGTGAAACCCTAAGACACTGCCCTCAATGTGAATGGATAGGAAATACTTTGCATCAGAGAATAACATTCACTTTTAAATAACGTGACAGATTCCACATGCTACTAGTGAGTGACATCACCTGGACTCAAACACCAGTTTGTAACTCCACATTCTTTCCCAGAAACACACACACACACACCACAAACACACACAAAACACACTTGAATATTGTCTCTTAGTTAAGATTTCTATTGCTGTAATGAAAGACCATAACCAAAAAGGCAAGCTGGGGAGGAAGGGGTTTATCTGGCTTACACTTCCTCCTTGTTGTTCATCACTGAAGGAAGTCAGGACTGGGACTTACACAGGGCAGGAACGCGGAGGCAGGAGCTGATACAGAGGCCATGGAGGGGTGCTGCTTACTGACTTGCTCATATGGCTTGCTCTGCCTGCTTTCTTATGGAACTCAGGACCGCCAGCATCATGCCTGCCTGCTAGCTGCCATGCTCTCTACCATGATGATAAGAGATTAAACATGTGAAACCGTAAGCCACACGCAATTAAATGCTAACCTTTACAAGAGCTGCCTTGGTCATTGTGTCTCTTCACAGCAATGAAACCCAAACTAAGACACGCGGGTTCTTGCTTCCAGCTTCGAAATCTCAGCCCTGAGCGGAAAACACAGCCACATCCCTCAGGAATGAACCAAACCCATCACTAAAACCTGTGCATGAAACCAGGAAGCTGAAGGGTGGGTTTACAAGGATGTGCAGCACGTGGATGGGACACGGAAGACCACACCCCCCAAATGGGGACCTCAGAAGGAACCTCTCACCCTGACCTCATCCTGATCGTTTGTCTCTTGCCCTGCATATTCCTCCAGGGTGAGTCATAGAAGCTAGAACCCCTTTCTGCAGGAGCCAGCCAGAAAGATCTAAAAAATATCATCCTGATCTTCCCCAGTCTTCTGTGTAACAACTGACTGTGAAGACGTGAAGATCTTCAGTCCGGAAGCTCTTGCTCCTTCACTCCCAGGAAGGAGGCACAGCTCAGTAGAGGAGACAGAAGAATCCAGGCAGACAGGCCTTGCTTCTCACCACCACGCAGCTCGGCTGCCCCTTCACCTTCCTGCTCGCCATTTTTAACAGCTAAGCCTTAGCAGGGTATCAAGTCCTCTCTACCATATCTTTGCGTCTTTAATCAGAAGAGTCCTGTGACACATAAAAAACTCTATTAGCTAGACGTTTGTGTTAACCTGTCTTTTGTTAGAGGAGTGTTGGTCATCGCCTAATGACGGGTGAGGAATGAGGAAAGGTGTATCTTTCCTTCCCTATGACACCAACCAGGCCTTCAAGTTCATGCCAATTTGATCCCTTTCCCATAGGTCAACAGGACAGCCATCATTGTTATTAGGGGAGCAGTTCTCAACCTTCCTGATGCCGAGACCCTTTAATACAGTTCCTCATGTTTTGATGATCCCTAACCATAAAATTATTTTTGTGGCTACTTCACAACTATAATCTTATAGAGGAACAGTGTCTCTGTTCCCTAAAACCACTGGAAATATGTGTTTTCTGACGATCATAATCCACAGATTAAGAAACACTGAATTAAAAGGTTGTTTGGTGGAGGAAAAAAATCAGAATTGAATGCTTTGAGGCTTGGTTCTTTGAGAACCTCTTCAGGACTTAATCTAATTTGTAAATAGAAATGTACTTGTCCAATTGTATAGAAATGATTACATGTAATTGTATGTAACATATATCTCGATAAATTTTTAAATTTTTGATTGATCAAATGATTAATTGATGAGGTTTTACCATGCTTGCCAGACTGGTCTTCAGCTCTGGCTGCAAGGTCCTCCCACTTCAGCTCATTTCAGATTAGCTCCTCCCACCTCAGCTCATTTAAGAGTAGCTCCTCCCACCTCAGCTCATTTCAGAGTAGCTCCTCCCACCTCAGCTCATTTAAGAGTAGCTCCTCCCACTTCGGTTTATTTCAGAGTAGCTCCTCCCACCTCAGCTCATTTCAGAGTAGCTCCTCCCACTTCAGTTTATTTCAGAGTAGCTGGGATTACAGACCCCCACTATGCCCTGTTCAAGGTTGATCCACATAGTTTGCATGCCAAGCACATGAATTTTGGAAGTACATAGATACAGGTTACTCACTGGTAAGATTCAGAAGCAAGCTGCTTGTTAGAATGCCAAATTGTCCTTCCTTCCGGTACACTACCAGGCACTAAGGCAAGAAGACCTGTCATGAGCTCTCATTCCTTTCCAGAGCTCAGACTAAGTGAAGAGTTATACTTTTGAGCCAGGCATGGTAGCTCACACCTGTAATCTTGGCAGTCAAGTAGCTGAGGCAGGAGGATTACCATCAGTTTGAGTCCAGTCCGACATGCATGGTGAGTTCCAGGCTCGCTATGCTATAGTTGGAGAGCCAGTCTCAAAAGAAAAAAACAAGAAAAGGATTAAATCTCTTGGGTGCTATTTACTGAAGACACAGGTTTAGTCCTGTACAGATGTCCCTATTGTTCCTAATAAAAACTGAAAGACAGTCATTGTTTCCGTAGGTTAGGAACACAAGAACTTCATGGGAAATGCTAACTGGGCCAAAGCACATGCTCTGCCGCCGAACATACCCACTCCCTTTGCGTTAACTTTATAAATCCAGCTAGATTTGCCCTGAGGATAATTCCATCCGACCTACTGTCCTGTGATGGAAAACCTAACGCCTTTGTGAACGCTTGACTCTCAGCCAGCCAATCACAACAGCCAAACTTCAGCCAATCACAGACCACCGCCAGAGTCAGAGGAGAAAGCGATCTGGGAAGAACTTTGTCCCCTGTGGGAGGGACAGGACTGATTCAGCTCAAGCCACTTCCTAAGAATGTGACCTTTGTTCACCCCAACCGCTGACCACGGTGTCTGGAAGAGCCAGACAATCACTGTGTACCATCAGGCTCAAGGCAAGGCGCGCGCTTAAATGCTTTGGGGTCTATAGGTTTAGGGTCATTTCCGTTCCGCTTAGACATTCCGTTCCTGGTCTTCTGTCTTCTACGTGGTCCTCACCACCTCTCGATATACTTGGTCCCTCGCAGAAGCCCCTATTACCCCGAACTCTGCGACACTGAATCTGAGCTAGATGAGTCCGTGTCACCCAAATTGAGATTCCACAGTAACTTACCAAATCACCTTTACAGCCTCTGCGTCTGCTTTAGTCCACGGTTTGAATGAAGCCCATGTCTATTGTCCCCAACAGAGACAATCTGATACCTCCATCCCCATCTCTGTCCACAAATGTGACCTGCCCAGGCTGCGGAGCTGATCCCGTCCAACCTCTCCGCCTGAGGCAACACAATTCCTTGTTCATCAAATTCTACTAAATTCAATTTATCTTGGGGCTGGAGAGATGGCTCAGAGGTTAAAGTCACTGACTGCTCTTCCAAAGGTCCTGAGTTCAAATCCCAGCAACCACATGGTGGCTCACGACCATCTGTAAATTCAGTTTTTCTCAACCTTCTTTTTGTCTTTGTTTTTCTAGACAGCTTTTCATTCTAGCCCACTCAGTTAGCCCACCTTGGTTTTGTCAGAGCGCTGTTAGCTTGGATGTGAGAGACCAGGAGACAGCTCGAGCCAGATCTCAAGGAACAAGAAGGAAGCTGGGCTGTGTGGTACAGAGAGCGGCTCTTAACCCCGCCGAGCATTCCCACTGCCCTCCAACCCCGAGCCAGGACAGCTTTTTGGGGGAAAGCCAAAGCAGCTCAAAACTTCCCTCGGCGTCTCATTTCTCTCTATGAATCGTGGAGAAACCGAACTGTGGAGTGATCGTTTTCCGAGAGAAAAGAATGAAAATAATGAACCTTTTATACCGTCACCTTCTCTCCTGTCACAGGTGACTCTTAGAGAGGCGAGAGACAATGGAGCAGTTGTCTGGACAAACCAGAGACTTTTTCCACACTCTGAAAGCCCCGCCTCTTACGCAGGCGTCCTCCTTCCTCGTGTACCCCCACCCCCATCCCCCGCAGAGTTTGGGAGACCCACAGAGCATCTTATCAGCCAGAACCAGTGTTTTCTCATCTTCCAGCTAATCTCGGGGGTGGGGGGAATTTTTAAGGGCATTTATGGAATTTAGTCTATGATGTATTCTCTGGATTCTTTCAGTGACTCTAATATATGAATCTGCCTCCAGTTCACGTCTACGTAACCCCACCCCCACCCGATTCTACCACCCACCGTAAGCACACAGCTCATGCGTCTCCAAGCTCCCAAGAAGAGGTCCTCAACACTTCCTGTTTGCCCCTAAAGCCATGATTCTCAGTCTATGAGTCACGACTTCTTCAGGGTCATTTGACCTTTTCACAGGGGTCATCTAAGCGCATCGGAAAACACAGATACTTACCATACAACTCATAACAGTAGCAAAATTACAGTAATGAAATAGCAACAAAAAAAATTTTATAGTTGGGGGTCACCACAACGTGAGGGACTGTATTAAAGCTCGTGTGAAAGGGTTTGAAAGTAGAGATCCCACAGAGAAAGGTAGCCAGTCTCCTGTGTGAGGCAGAGTGTGGGACCCTGGGGAAAGAACACCAGGTCACACCTGGGGCACTAAAGACAGAGATTATGAATCAGGAGTCTGCAGGGCCAACAAGGCAGTCCCAGAGAAGGCCTGTTTCAAAAGGGACAGTGAATTCTTAGTGGATCTTAAATTTGTGAATGGTTGCTTAAACAGGATCATGGCGTGCCCAGGAAAGACAGGAAGAGGACACACACACCCAGAAGATCTTACTTTTACAATACGACATCTTCCTGTAGCCTAGACTGAACTCACTGTGTGGCCCAAGACTGGCCTGAAACTCATGTTCCTCCTACTTCAACCTTCTAAATTCTGGATTACAATGTGAGCCTCTAAGTCGGGAGCTCATTCTCTGCCTTTCTTGGCATGGTCCAGGGATATAGGACATATAGATATACCAACTTTGTATCTAGGGCATCTTTGTCCAATCCTGTGTTAAGATAGACACTTCTATTTCTGTCACAGCAAAACATCATGTAAGTTACTAGGCCTCTCAGAAATCACCGAAGCTGAACGGCTCTAAAGGCAAGCAAGATCAGAGTGGGGTGCCCGATAACTTGCATAAGAACTAACAAAATATGAGCCAGTGACATGGCTACTAGTGAGTCAAAGCGCCTGTCACATAAGCCTGACAGCATGAGTTTGTTCCCTGGACAACAGGACACACCACCACCACCATCATCATTACCACCACTACCACCACCACCACCACCACCGTCACCACCACCACCACCACCATCACCACCACCACCATCACCACCATCATCATCACTACCACCACCGCCACCATTACCATCATCATCACCACCACCACCATCACCACCACCACCACCACCACAATCACCACCACCACCACAATCACCACCACCACCACCATCATTACCACCACTACCACCACCTCCACCACCACCATCACCACACCACCATCACCGCCACCATTACCATCATCATCACCACCACCACCATCACCACCACCACCACCACCACCATCACCACCACCACCACCACCACCACCACCACCACCATCACCACCATCATCATCTTTTAAATTAAAGAGCCAAATGGCTCAGCAGATAAAGGTGCTTTTTGTCAAGCTTAAGGACCTGAGCTCAAATCCTGGGCCCCACTAGGTAGAACAAGAGAACTAAATCCCAAAAGATGTCCTCCGCCCTCCACAGGACATAGTGCATATATATAGATACACACATAAACAAGTAACACCATAAAAAATTTTCGTTAAAGAACAAGTAAAAATCATGGGGCTTGGGGACTTGGGGAGCTTGGGTCTGTAACCCTAGCACCTCAAGAGCTAAGGGAGAAAGAAGAACCCCAAAATTCAAGTGGTGTCTGAGCTTCGGGGAAAATTCAAGGCCATGGGGAGTTTAGCATAGCAAAACCCTTCTCTAGAATTTAAAAATAAGCAGGGGGTGTTGGGGTTTTAAAAGAAGACAGGTGTGGTGACTCATTGATCTTCTATCAGGCATATCCTACCCATAGTCTGAAGATTGCTATGAATGTGGTCCAACAACACAAAATAAGAAACCTCCCTAAAACCAGGCTACCCGGGAAGCCACAGGACCCAGTGAAAGATGGTGTCTCCAAAAGAAGAAGCTGGTGTGACTAGAGCAACTTTAGAGAGAAAGGATTTGTTTGGCCAATAATTCGGGGTTATGATCCATCACTTTGGGGAGGTCAAGGCTGAAACTTGAAGTATCTAGTCACATCCAAAGGGAAAATCAGATAGAAATAAAAGCATGTATACTTAATACTCAGCTGGCTTTCTCTGTTCTTAACACAGTCTAGTTCCCAAGCCTGGGGAATGGAGCTGCAAACAGGACAGGCCTTCTCATCTCAAGCAACGGAACCAAGATAATCTCACTTGAGTGTCCAGGTGATTACAGGCTGTGCAGACTGTGACAAGTTGACAGTTAAAACTAATATTTATGGTATCAAGATATATTTCGATTTAATATTTAATGCTGTGTCTTGAGCGGGCTGTGTGTGTGTGTGTGTGTGTGTGTGTGTGTGTGTGTGTGTTGCTAAAGATAGAACACAGGGAGGGCTTTGGCACACTTCATCAAGTTCTTTACTTCTTAGCCATTTCCCTAGCCCTTAAATTGATTTTCAAACAAATTTTATCGTACGTGTATGGATGTTTTATGTCTGCATACCACTTGCATGCCTGGTACCCGCGGACCCCACAGAAGGCATGGGATCCTATGAAGACTGTTCTGAGCTGCCGTGTGCGCGCTAGGAATCAAACCCAAGTCCTCTGGGAAAGCAGTCAATGTCCTTAGCCACTGAGCCATCTCCTCAGCTCCCTCAGCTGGAATTCCAAACCTGAAACTACTTTCTAATAGTTTTAATTACTGGCAGAAATAGCAAAAAGTACATTTTTATATTTTAATAGGCTCATTAAGTGATTTGCTACTGTGCAATACACAGGAGTTTAAAAGGCCAGCACCACACTGGATAGTGGTAGCGCACACCTTTAATCCTGGCTTGGGAGGCAGAGGCAGGTAGATCTTGGAGTTCAAGGCCAGCCTGGTCTATAGAGTGAGTTCCAGGACAGCCAGAGCTACCCAGATAAACCCTGTCTCGAAAAACAAAAACAAACCAACCAAACCAAACCGAAAGGCTAGCACCAGGGTATAATTTCTGCCATTTCAGAACATATGCCAAGCCCTAACAACCCTCATGAACAACCACAAGAATAAATCCAAGGCTTTTTTTTTGGGGGGGGAGGGGAGGACATGCCCTCACTATGAAGCCCTGGCTGGTCTGAAACTCTGTAAACCGGAATAGCCTTGAAGTCATAGGCATCCACCAGCCTCTGCCTCCAGAGTGCTGGGAATAAAGGCTTGCGCCTCCATATCTGACCCAAGATCTTTTTAAACTCTAGTGTTTGCTGTAGATGACCTGGCCTTGACTTTGGACCCTGTACTGAGTGACTAACCGTCACAGGGACAGAGCTGGTGGCCTCACGGCGTGCTCAGCAGATGAGCTGTCTCCTAAAAGCTCGTGGGCTTTTCCACTTGGCTCTCCTCCTCTCTACACTGAGAGCCAGCCCTCTCCTCCAAAGAGCCGGCGCTGCTAGGAAACTCACAAGACACATTCTGAGAAGTGGAGAGAAAGATCCCTAGCTTCCGTCCCTGGCTACCTGGCACTCCAGAACTCACTGGAACTTTAACGACAGCCAAGAGGAAAGTCTGTTATCCTGACGCTGGCTGACCCTTCACTCACACACACTTTCTTCCTCTCTCTGGAAGTCTGCGCCTTGTCTCTGTGTCAGAAACTCTCTCCCCTGATATTCAGCGAACCACAGAAAGCTGAATTCAGGCTCTAGGCAGCTCACTCGAGACTAATGAGCACCTGGAATATGGCTTTGGTGATCAAGAAAGACTTTTTAAATGTTATTGTTATAATTTAAATGTTAATTTGAAGATATATTTGGTCACTGGAGAAATCTTATAACTTGAATATATATTTTATATACTACATATGTAATATACATATTATTGACTTTTCAGTATAAATTTTATAAAATGTAAATATAAATGAAGTTTGGAGTTTTTGTTTTGTTTTGAGACAAGGTCTCATGTACACTTGAAATATGGCTTTAGTGATCGAGAAAGATTTTTAAAATTATATTATAATTTAAATGTTAATTTGAAGCTGTATCATATTTAGTCACTGGAGAAGTCTTATAACTTGAGTATATATTTTATATACTATATATAATATACAAATTATTGACTTTTCAGTATAAATTTTATAAAATGTAAATGAAGTTTGGAGTTTTTGTTTTGTTTTGTTTGGAGACAAAGTTCATGTACACAGGCTGGGCCTTTGACCTTCTGATCCTCCTCCTCTGCCTTAGAAATCCTTGGATTGTGAGTGTGAGCGACCACACCAAAAGTCGGCTCTGTTGTTCATTTGTTGTCTTACAGATAAAGGACTCACGCTGAGGTCCAGGCCAACCTCACACTCACAGCGATTCTCCTGCCTCAGCCTTCCAAGTGTTGGGATTACGAGTGTGAGCCACCACACCCGAGCTATTTGTTTTATGCCGTGTCAGGAACGGGACCCAGGGCTTCAGGTATACTAAGCAAGCTCTCTGCCCAGCCGGGCCAGGAACCCAGCTCTTCCTGAAGTCCTAAACTGGAGATGTAGTTTCCGGATGGGAGGTGCGTCTCCAAGACCTAAAGCAGGAAGAATGTGAGGGGGTCAGTGATGACTCTGGGTGTGGATGGCCTACCTGTTCAAATCATCATGCTCTGCTTGCATCGGGTTAAATAAAATCATTAAAAGTAACGTCACTTCCGTTTTGCCCTTTTAAGGTCCCTGCTATTGCTCACGGTATGAGATTTCCTGCTCTGTAGCATGATGCCACACTCAGTTTCCCCTACCGGCGGGCTCTATGACATTAAACAACCTAGTTAGCTTCTCCAAATGTGTGTTAGCTCCTCTAAGCTGAAGAAAACACTACTATCTCCTGAATAAGGTTTTACGCAGAACCAGGTCTCCTGCTGCTTTTAGTTGTTTGCTTATGTGTTTGCTTGTTCAGAACGGCTTAGGCAAGTGCCTGTTGCACAGTCGTGTATTACTGTTCACTTTAAGTGATGTCAGGGCTAGAGGCGAAGCTTGCCTAGCAAGTGTGGGGGCCTGGGTTCAATCCTCGGAACCACAAGTAAATAAACCATAAAATGAAAAGAAATGAAAGGTGCCACATTTACCAACATGGAAAAATAAGAATCTGAGGGGCGGCCGGGTGGTGGTGGCACACGCCTGTAATCCCAGCACTTGGGAGGCAGAGGCAGGCGGAGGTCTGAGTTCGAGGTCAGCCTGGTCTACAGAGTGAGTTCCAGGACAGCCAGGGTGACACAGAGAAACCCTGTCTCGAAAAAAAAAAAAAAAAAAAAAAAAAATCTGAGGGGTGGTCAGCCTTCTACCATATTTTTCTGAACTTGAATATTTATTTAAATTTTTAATTATATTGTTAACAAAGAAATGCTTTTGCTTAAAGAGATGAAATTACTTTAAAACACAGGCTTTTCTGAAAAATCCAGAACAGGGGTCTACCAGAAATAGTGAAGATAAATATCTCAAAGAACTTGTGCTCAATCCATTTGGTTTCAACTTTGAAGAGTAAAGTTTTATTTACAAGTAGATTTCCAGGGGCCAGCACTAAAATAATTTCTAAATTAGTATGCACTCTGGAATTCTGTTCCCAGAAGATAATATATCCTCACCTATATCTCCTGCCAAGTCCAACTCTCTCTCTCTCTCTCTCTCTCTCTCTCTCACACACACACACACACACACACACACACACACCAAGGCTTAAGCTTTTTTCACTGGCAACTGTTTTCACCCAATAAATTTTTACCAGACTTTAGTTATGCAGGTGTATAAAATAGGTATACATATCAAGCACTTACTGATATAAAGTCATAAATCTATTTTAAAATAATTCTCTGATACACATAATTTTACCACTTCCTCGAGATGAAAGTAAATGTGTCTGCTGATAAAATGAAATGTTTATTTTTACAGAGTGACTTAAATTTTGGCTGCATACTTTATATTGCAGAACAAAGCACATCTTGACATTCTTCTGAGGTGATAGAAATTTTCCCTGTATAATCACTGACACCTCTTCAGACGAATGTATAGTACAAGGTGACATAAGTATGTTCAAAGCCATTACAGGAATTGTTGGAAATGTTGTATTCCCAAGCCAACGCCCACTTACTGATTGCTTATAGCAATTTAAAGAGTAGTTCCACTTTAGCACAATACAACCCACAGACGGATGAATTTGATAATTAATGGTAAAGAGTAGTGGCAGGGATATAGGAGGTTTTTATAATTAAACCAGTATGTTTCTATGAGAGCAAAAAAAAAAAAATGTGTGTGTGTGGTGAAAATACTGTCCTTCAGGACATACAGTAGTCTCAAAGCTGGGCCAAGGAGTCAAAATAGCAGAGGTTGGCACTGAGTGTTGGAATGGCATGCACAGTGCACAGGAGCATGCCATGGTCACAACCAGCTGCACTGAAGTCATTTGATCTAACACCGGCAGCCCTACTATAAGATTCAGTATGCGTTTAATGTGGGGCTAATTTGCAGTTGTTACACGGTCAGAAACCTTTACTTTTACCAAATTTTACATAACCTCACATTCAGTTATATAATCCAGTGTGCAGGTGCAACCCACAATTTAAGAAAGTGATATATGCACCATATGCAGAATGGATGTGAGAGTGTTGTGTGTGTGCATGCTCATATACAGAGTATGTGTGTGTATATACATACACATATACAGAGTATGTGACAGTGTGTGTATGTACATTCATATATACAGAGTATGTGACAGTGTGTGTACATACACATATACCAAGTGTGTGACAGTGTGTGCATATATGTACACATATACAGAGTGTGTGTGACAGTGTGTGCATATACATACACACATACTGTGTGTGCATGCATATACACATATGCACAGTGTGTATGTATATATACATACACATATACAGTGTGACTGTGTGTGCATATACATACACATATACACAGTGTGTGTGTATATATACATACACATATACAGAGTGTGTATGCGTATATACATACACATATACAGAGTATGTGACAGTGTGTGTATGTACATATACATATACAGTGTGTGTGACATGGTGTGCATATACATACACATATAGTGTGTGCATGCAATACACATATACGAAGTGTGACAGGGTGTGCATATACATACACATATACAGAGTATGTGTATATATATGCATATATACAGAGTGTATGTGACTGTGTGCACATACAAATACACAGAGTATATGTGAGTGTGTGCATATGCCTACATATATATAGTGTGTGCATATACATACATATATACAGAGTGTGCGTGTGTGCATATACATGTGTATGTGCATATACATACATATATACAAAATTATGTGAGAGTATTGTGTACATAAACATACACTTATACAACATGCCTTTCAGTGGTAAAGGCTCCATGCAACGGCAGATCCTAGCTGATGCAGTGACCAAGAGGAGGATCAGAGGACACTTTTCCCTGCTATCTCTATCACCATCTCCCTACAGTACTCTGAGAACCAGAAATGCATATCCCTGACTTACTTGTCTCACTGCTCGGGGGACATGCAGAACTGCAGAACAGTTCTATATGACTATAACTGACCTCAGGCCCTGAAAAAGACTACACTCAAACACACTTTAGGTCAGCACAGCCTCTGGCACCAAGATCAATCCCAATGTTCTGAGACCTGGTGCATAACCACTCTCCCAAACAAAAGAAAACTATTTCTCACTCAAACCAAAAACAGCACAAAAACCACAATTTGCCCAATAACAAATACTTGGATATTCCTATAACCATTAAGGAGAGTGAACTCATAATTTTAGAACACCCAAAAAAGCAAGTCCCAAGCTAGGATGAATTCTACCAAGTGCTTAACGTAGTCTTCCACAGGCTTTTTCCCAGGGAACAAGAAGGGAATAAATAGTCTGTGGGTTGGCCCAACATGGTCTCTTTGAATTCCCACAACTGTCTTTTTTCCTTTCTAGAGCATCAAGCTGATGTCCCCACTATGGAAGCTGAACAAGCTGTTACCTCATTCAGGATGCTTCCCAGTCACCCCTTCCCACTGCACTCCTTACACACACACACACACACACACACACACACACACATAGACAGCTCTCTCAATACATTGAAACCCAAAGTAGGTGAAGGCCTTTCTCTTGTGTGCTTCAGCTCTTTCTATTTTCACTAATTCTTTTGAGACAAAGTGTCCCTGTGTTGTCCAGACTGGCTTTCAACTGCTGTGGTGGAGCCGGGAGGTGGTGGCACACGCCTGTAATCCCAGCACTTGGGAGGCAGAGGCAGGCAGATTTCTGAGTTCCAGGCCAGCCTAGTCTACAGAGTGAGTTCCAGGACAGCCAGGGCTACACAGAGAAACCCTGTCTCAAAAAAAAAAAAAAATCAACTGCTGTGGTGAAGACCTCCTATCTCAGTCTCTTGAGTACCTGGGACTGGAGAACCACACCAGACCCCAACTACCTTGTATGTTTTTGCTGTGGTGCTTACTGTAGTTTGTGTTAATTATTTGCAGCCCCTCCCATTCATGTAAGTACAAACTATCAGGACAGGAAGCTAGAGTGCCTTATTTACGCTCCATCTCTGGCTTAGAGCCCAGACCCATGGGTCTATACACCAATCAATAGTCATCGAATGCGTCAGTCAAGAGTTTCCAGAGAAGCAAAATCAAAAGTGTCTGTGTGATCTCAAATCAAGATATGTAAGCCCAAACCAGTGACCTAAGCAAATTGATTTGTGTATGTGTTCACCTTCAAGTATGTATACAAAGATTTATGGTAAGCCATCGGCTCCCATGGTTACAGGGACTGGCCAGTTCTAGGACCTGCAGATGAGTCAGCAAGCTGGTGATACAGAACAGCTGACGATCGATCGATGATCGATCGAGCTCTAGTCTAAGTCTGAGGCTTGCCAGAGGCAAAAGATTCTCCTTCTGGCATGGAGAGTCTGCTTTACTAAGTTTTCTGATTTAAATCAGTGCTGTTCAAGAATCAAATATTTAGAATAGCACTCAAGACAATGACAGTGAATGTCTGGCCAGCCAGAGGCTCTTATTTACAAACAAACAAAAAAAGCCAAACAACACACAGAGAAAGAATAACAGACCATCTATTTCTGCATCCTGTGGCCTAGTCAAGAAGACACAACAAATTATAGGTATATGTATATGTGTATATGTATAAAGGTAACAATAAATGATTATGTAAGAAAACAAAATCAAAGGGCCAGTGAGATAGCTCAGTATATAAAGGTACACACAAACACACAAATAAATGTTTAATTTAAAAAAAAAAAAAAAAAAAAGACTTGAAGCCTCCAGCACTCGAACACTGAGGCAGAAAGATCCCAGTAAATTCAAAGCCAGACTGAGCTTCGAAGGGAGACCCTTCACAAAAAAAGAAAAGAAAGAAAAGGAAAAAAAAGGAGAAGGAGAGAGAGAGAGAGAGAAAGAGAGAGAGAGAGAGAGAGAGAGAGAGAGAGAGAGAGAGAGGCTGGAGAGATGGCTCAGTGGTTAAGAGCACTGACTGCTCATCCAGAGGTCCTGAGTTCAATTCCCAGCCACCACATGGTGGCTCACAACCATCTGTAATAGGGTCTGATGCCCTCTTCTGGTGTGTCTGAGGACAGCTACAGTGTACTTATATATAATAAATAAATAAATCTTTTTAAAAATGTCAGAAAGAAAGAGAGAGAGAGAGAGAAAGAAAGGAAGGAAGGAAGGAAGGAAGGAAGGAAGGAAGGAAGGAAGGAAGGAAGAAAGAAAGAAAGAAAAGAGAATAGTGCCGTGGCTGCACACAGTCAACACTAGATGAATACCAAACTGAAGCAGAGACTAAGACTCCGCTTGTTCCCTCTGTGTGTGCTGTGGAAGTTTCTAGCTCTCCTGATGGCTGCAGTCCTACCCTGGGATTGGGAGTCACCGAGGAGAGGTGGCTCAGTCATGTTCACACACGGGCAGGAGCTACAGCTGACTCTCTCCCTCCTCCCCTCAGCCTCAAACACACTGCACACACAAATGCCTCCCCGCATAGACACAGAGTCCCCTCTATTCCTGAAGTTCCCCAAGGCCGGACCAGGGGACACTGCCTGAGACAGCCACCAGCCTAGTCATGTTCTAGTCACAGGAACAGACTCCTGGAACTCAAGCAAGTCAACACACGTGAGAACTTCCGGGTAACCAGCCCCTTACATGGGTCCCAGAGCATCTGAGTGCCGGCTGAGACCCACCTTAGACGCAGTCTGGGCACAAGGGTAGGCTCTTCCAGCCCTTTCTACCCTCCCTAAGCGCTTCTCAGGAACACAGGCTTCCTTCCCATGTCAGCCTAATAAAATTATGTTTACTTTTTTCTTTTTTGTTTGTTATCTTGCTGTCGCGCATATTTACTTTGTTTGTTTTGTTATTATTGCCTTTCAGGAAATTGCAGGTAGCCCAGGCTGGCCTAAAACTCCCTATGTCATCGTGGTTTGAATAGAACTGGCCCCTGTAGGCCCATAGGAAGTGGCGCTATTAAGAGGTGTGGCCTTAGCCGGGTGGTGGTGGCGCACGCCTGTAATCCCAGCACTCTGGGGAGGCAGAGGCAGACGGATTTCTGAGTTTGAGGCCAGCCTGGTCTACAGAGTGAGTTCCAGGACAGCCAGGGCTATACAGAGAAACCTTGGTGGCCTTGTTGGAGTGGGTGTGGCCTTGTTGGGGTGGGTGTGGCCTTGTTGGAGGAAGTGTGTCACTGTGGGTGGGCTTTGAGGGCTCAGATGCTCAAGCCAGGCCTCGTGACTCTCTCTTGCTGCCTGTCTAATCGGATATAGAACTCTCAGCTCCTTCTCCAGAGCCACATCTGCCTGGATGCTGCCATGCTTCCCACCATGATGATAATGGACTGAACCTTAAAAACTGTAAACCAGCCCCAATGAAATGTTTTCCTTTTTAAGAGTTGCCCATGATCATGGTGTCTCTTCACAGCAGTAGAAACCATACGACGTTAGTCACAGCTAATCTTGAATTCCTGATCTTCTTGCCTCAGTCTCCTGAACACTGGAATTGCAGGCACCTGCCATCACGCCTGACTCTGTTTTGCTTAAGAAGAGGGTCTCACTCTGAAGTCCAGACTGACCTCACACTCACAGTAATTCTCCTGCCTCAGGTACCTGATCATTGGGACTACAGGTATAAGGTACCTTCTCCCGATACTTAGTGCAAAATTATCTCCTCCAAACTTGGTCAGTATGTATAAATATATGAGCATGTATACAAATATGAACATATATATATATATATGCACATATGTATACAAGCACACACATATATGCATACGATAATAAGTTAGACTAAAAACTCTCATTAAATTCCAATTGGATTTTCACCGATTTCTAGCTTTTCTTCTCCGGCCAGCTCACTTTCAAACAATAGCAACTTTCCTGATAACATTTGCAATCTTCTAAATATCCTAACAGATATTCAGAACAAAGATAGTTTGATACATGTGTTATTTATTTGGGGAGGGTGTTATTGCTAAGGTGGGGAGGTCATAGGACATCTGTTCTCCGCCTCCCATTACGTGGGTCCAGGGAGCCAACTCAGGTCATCAGGCTTGGTGGCAAATGCCTTTCTCCCCTAAGCCACCTCTCCAGCCCATATGTAAGTTCCTCCCCATGATTCTAGTCATTGGTCCTCCCTAGTGTAAAACAAGCAACTTAACGGGGTTGGAAACTGACTACTGCCCTTGAAGTACAACTAGAAATGCTTACTGTGGATTGAGCCTGAGGGTAGACGTTCTGGTCTCTGGGCATGCCGGCGTGGGCACCAGGAGTGACTATCTAGCTATGGTAACAGCTCTGTCACAGTCAGGGAGGAGGAGCAGGAAACTTCAAGGATGTGGAGCCTCTGGCCTCTCCCTCAAGACCCCACCACCACCACCACCACCACAGACCTTCACGCCGCTCACGTTAGGCGACTGGTGGACAGCTGAACTATGGGGCCTGGAACGTCATCATTAGCCAACGGAACGTTCTCATTGCAGTTTTATCCCAACAGCATCTGAAGCCTGTTTGTTTCTTAGGACCTCGTTGTGCCCAGAAGGAAAAAATAATAATAATAATAATCCAGACACATAAAGTTTCCAACAGGCAAAATCCAAATAATTCCTGGCATAAAGATGTACGTGTATTTTAATATTCAGAATGCAGGCAACGCTCTTTCACACAGCAGTCAGAGTCTCAAGGCTAGCCTCAACCTTGACATATAGCCGGGGGTAGTTTTGATCTCCTGATCCTCCTGCCTCAATCTCCAAAGTGCTGCCATTAAATGACGAGTATGCGCCACCATTCCCAGATTATAAATAAATACACACTAAAAAAATATACATATTACATATATATGCATATATATATACATATATACATATGTATATATATATGCATATATATATATATTGCAGGAGAGCAGAAAGGCCAAATGTGAGGTTAAAACCAGACAGGATGACTTAGCAAGATGAAACATAAGAGAATAGCAGCAGAGTTGTAGCTAGCACACGCGAGAAGGAGGCCCCATACGGGGACCCGGGGTCCCATCCCCAGGACAACATCAAAAAGAAAGGGCAGAAGAAAAAGTAGAAGGGAAGAAAAAGATAAGGAAGGAGGAGGGAGAGAGGGAGGCTAGCGATGGTCCGAAGTTTCTGCTTCTCTGAGATATGCGTGCAATAGTCTAGCTGCCGGTTCGCTCGCTGGTTTGATCCTTCCGCCCAGTCCTTTGCAGAGGGCCCCGGGTACACGCCTTCCTGAAACAAGCATGCTCCTAAAACGTTACAATGCGAAAGAGATGTTTATAAAACAATTCTTTCCCACTGACTGTCCTGCCCTCAGAGGGACTTTCTCATCACTGCTAATCTCCTTTCTGGCAACAGGGGCTTCGCGTACAAAGTAAGGAATTCTTTTTGAAGTGAGCTGGCGCGCCAGCTCTCTTCTGCTTTCCATCCAGAGAGGCAGCTAAACAGGACTCTACCCTAAACCCTAAGGCCTCCAGGCAGCCGCCGCCTCCTCCCCAGCGGTAGCCTCGTGCCTAGACTGGTCATTCTCTAGCCTGCGTCCCGGTGCCCCACCCTCCGCTGTAGTCAAAAGCCATTGGCGGGATGTGATGCGACAGAAGTTTGTTTGCCCACAGTTCTGGATGTCTAAACTCAAGATGGCAGCAGGAGGGGCCGGACTAAGAGCACGTGCCCGTGTTTCCAGAGGACTAAGGTTCGGTTCCCAGCATTCACACGGTGACTCCAGTTCCAGGAGATCCAAAACGTGTGGCCTCCACAGGCACCAGGAATACACACGATGCTCAAACATACAGACAGACAAAACACCAGACACACGAAATAAAAATGGATACATCTTTTTAAAAAATTAGAGATGATAGCCCAGATCCTGTCTTTTGAGGGTTCTTTCCTTGGCCTATCTTTGGCTGGCTTCTCCCCTCTGGCCCTGTCCGTACCCAAATTCCTTCTCAGGAGGACATATTAGATGAAGGAGCTTCCATAGTGTTTCCTTGGCCGACTCCTTTAAGGGCTCTTCAAGTGCAGTAACATTCCGATGTTGTTGGAGGTTAGAGTTTCTACATAAGAATTTAGAGGCGGACACAACTCAGTCCATAATACTGACAAAACACGCGCGCGCACACACACACACACACACACACACACACACACATATTTGACCAGACACCACTGTAGAATATACCCTCAACCCTAGCACTCTGGAGATAAAGGCAACCTGATCTTTGATCTTTGTGAGTTCCAGGCCAACCGTGTGGACACACTGAGTTCCAAGATAGCCAGGGCTACATGGTAAGACCCTGACCAAATAACAAATAAATAAATTGAATACCTTTCTGCCTGAGGAGGAAGAGGAGGAGTAAGGCCATTTTATTGTTCTCTAAGAGTGTGCCAAAGTTTAAAAAAATGACTCAACACAACCTTAGTTTCCTGGGGGTAACTTGTCTCTCTTCTCCACTGAAAACTACAACAGTAAGTCTCAGACTCCAGGGTGCTACAGAATCATCCCCAGCTCTGGATAAAGGCAGATGGCCAGCCTCACCCTCAGAGTTTCTGGGCATGGGATGGAACCCAAGAAACTGCATTTCTAGTGGATCCCAATTGGGGCTGCAGTAAAAATATGGATGACATAATCTTCTGTTTTGTCTCCTCCACAGTGCATTCAGAGTCCAGAACGAAGAAGAAGAGTCATTGTGGGGAAGTGAGTCAGTCTCTCACTATAGCCAAGGACTGGTTTGAGGTTACATAGCTAATTCATTAGTGGGAGAATAGGGTCAGAAAGCCTGATTGGTGATCTTGTGTCCACCCCACCCCCACCCCCAGCATCAGAGAGAGGACTCTAATGAAGATGGCTGATGGGTGGGAGTCATATCTGGTTTTTATTGTCACTTGATCCATCCTAAACTCATCTCACAGAAAGGAGTGTCTAGATCCAGTTGGCCCATGGGCATGTCTAGAGGAAGTTGTCTTGATTACAATCACTGGCATGTGAAGGAAGTACTTAACTCCCACAGTGGCCAGCACCTCTCCCTAGGCTTGGGTCCTGGACCCTAATAGTAGACGGAATGAGCAAGTACACACACATTACATATGTGTTCATGTCTCTTTATGGATGCCATGTGATCCGTTGCTTTATATTCCCGCTGCTTTGGGTCCCTGTCATAATGGACTGCAACCTGCAAGTGTGAGCTAAAACAGACCCTTCGTTTAATAAGCTGCGTTTTAATCAAGGTATTTGGTGAAAGCAGCAGAGACAGAATACTCCCACCACCAAGAGAGCTTGCTAGCCCCTGCTCGGAGCTCATTGTTTCCAAGGCAGAGTGATTTCTCTTAAGGAATTTAACGCTCTCCACTGTATGATGCAGGTTTTACAGGTGAGAAAACTCTGGCTCAGGTAGATTAGCAGATGTCTCCTCTGGCTGTCAACCACACACACCATGGAGACAACACAGGATAAGTCTGTTTCCAGAGCCTTGTATTTAGCCACTACGAACTACCCTTGAGTAAGAATCTCTTCAACTCCCTTTGTCCTGTAGATCATATTCCCAGGTCTAGGGCTTGAGCTGTGACACCCCCACCCCCACCCCCCGTAGTGGTACAAATGTATAAGTCCAGCTACTCCAGAGTAGAAGGAACTGGATTGCAGTTTGTAGGTCACGCTGGAGGGTGTGAAGGGACAACCTGGGTGATGACAGTGCTAACCCAGGTGAATGAGGCAGCTGACCCTTCTGGAGAGCCACAAGGCAGCTGGGCCTCCTAGATAAGTAGTGTGTGTGAGTCAGGGAGTCGCCCACAGCCAGGAAACTTGTCTCAACAATCCAGCCAGGTAGGTAAGTTTCCCTCCAATTTCAGTGAGCCAAACTTCCTTTGCTGTAAGGCTTCTCTTCTCTAACCACCTTTTTCCTTTCTTTTCCCTCTTTCTTTTAGGAAGGGGATGCAAACCAGAAAGAATGTATTTCTTTTTCTTGCTACTTCTTGGTTACTATATGAAGAGATGGGTCCCGCTGAGACATTTCAGACACACACTTACATCGCTATGTTTCATCATTATGTCCCACCCATGGCCACCTCCCTTTCTTCTTCTCTTGGTTGCATTTTTTTTCTTTCCTTATCTTTATGTACATGGATGTTCTGCCTGTATGTGTGTCTTTATACCGAATGTGTACCTGTTGCCTGCAGAGACCCAAGGAGCACATTGGACCCTCTAAGGACTGGAGTTACAGATGGTTGTAAGTCACCACATGTGGCTGCTGGGAATCAAGCCAGTGTCCTCTGGAAGAGCAGCCAGTGCTCATAATCACTGAGTCATCTCTCCAGCCCAGAGTGCCTTTTTCTACTGACCAATATCCTTTTCTAACTCTTCCCTGCCCCTTCAAAAGCTCCTGAGAGAGTAAGGCTTTTTTTTGTTTGTTTGTTTTGTTTTTTTTTTTTTGTTTGTTTGGTTTTTCGAGACAGGGTTTCGCTGTGTGGTCCTGGCTGTCCTGGAACTCACTCTGTAGACCAGGCTGGCCTCGAACTCAGAAATCCACCTGCCTCTGCCTCCCAAGTGCTGGGATTAAAGGCGTGCACCACCACGCCCAGCTCGAGAGTAAGGCTTTGAGGGACACAAGTAGACTTCACCTGTACCCTTTCCTTCCCTTCCCTCCTTCCCTGTCACATCCTCAAAAGCTCACGGGACAGTGACAATAACCTCAGGCTTTGTGGGTGGCCTTCTAGGTAAACACTAACCTGCCTCCCTTGATATAGTCCTTCTAGGTCACCAACCAACTTTGAATTCTCAGAACCTACGTGACTCATATTCACAAAGCATTTCCACCTCTCCCTCCCAATGACTGGCTTTGCTTGGGAAGAGGAAACATGAGCCAGGGCAGTGCTGAGCCTGGAGACTGGCTGGTGATACATACTCACTGGTCCAGGACCTCTTCCAAGCATTCGCAAGGAGGGGCTCAGCCTTCCTATCCAGCCACACCACTGCTTCCTAACAATACCAAGAGGGAACTGGAAGCCCTACTCACTACAACCGTCATTGTCTTCTACATATCGTAAAAAGATGCTCTTACACCAGGCAATACAAAAAAAACAACAACAAAAAAAAAAAAACAAAAAAAAACCCTACAAGCTCTTCTAACTGTCTCTTCAGCACTGTAGCAGACTGTTTGTTGTATATACCCTTTTCTGGGCAAGGAAAACAAAGCCAATTCTCCATAGACTGCCCAGTCCCAGGGACTCTATCAACTCCTTCCTCTCCAGTGCTAAATATCCCGCTCAGGGCTTTCTTTACCTCGCTCTCTCTGCAATCATCAGCTCTGGGCCGTGTCTGCAGGAAAAGGGAAACGTCAAGTTTTCAGGTGGTGCATTGCTCTCCCAGTCGGAGCCGTCATAGGAACAGAAGATGAGAGGGGACGTCGGATGGGCCGCCTGAGGGATGCCACCTCTGTGCAGAGAATGGCCGTGAACTGAAGCAGCGGCGTCTGTCTGTCCACTTCCTAGGAAATCCTTTGTTCCTAAGAAGAAAGGTCAGAGGGGAGCAGAGCTCTGGCTACCCAGGAGAGAGCCGGGTGGGAGCTTGCAACACTTGCTGAAATCCCTGCAGTATGCCCACTTGATGTGACCCACGTGGTTAATCATGTATTCAAAACTGAAATGACTTGAACACAATCAGGAATCAGCCGTTAATTATGCCATCCAAACAAGACTTGTGGTTTTAAATCCCACCTTGGGTCGCACTATGACAGTTACTCTCGGTTGTCAGCTTGGCTCCCTCTGGAATGAACTAAAATCCAGGAATGAAGGACACACGTGATCTGGATCTTGAGGCAGGAAGACAACATCTCTTTAATCGGGATCTTGAGGAGAGAGGACACATGCCTTTAATCCAGATCTTGAGGCATAGTGGCCGTGCTTATAAAGACTTATAACGAAAAGGGATTTAAAAAAAAAAAAAAAGTTGGATCCCGATATGATACTGCACGCTTTTAATCCCAGCACTTAGGAGACAGAGGCATGGAGATCTCTATGTTCGAGCCCAGCCTGGTCTACAGAGCAAGTTCCCTGACCACTGAAAACAGAAACCTGGTAAAGATGTAACTGAACAAGGAAGCCATGTTCCGGCCCCAACGAGCAGTAGAACGGAACAGCTTTGGCCACGTAGTTCTGGTTTTATAGTAAAGAAATCTCCCTCCATGACTAAGTAAAGTTGCTAAGGCCAGATGTGTAGCTGCAGTTTCCCTGCATGGAGGAGGCTCAGAGAGACCATTGCTTGGAGCTGTAAAGGTATCCCATGGTCCTGGCTTGCCTTTGGAGACCGCAAGACGTTAGAGATGTGAGGGCCGTGGGATACCTGACAAGGAACGATGCTAACAGGGAGTAGAACCAGCCCAAGAGAAAGATATACGTTGCAGTCCACAAAGCTGAAAGGAGTTGGAGATCTGATGAGAATTTTGCCTCTGGCTGCCTTCAGATGAAGATGTAGAACTCTCAGCTGCTCCAGCACCATGTCTGCCTGCAGGCTGCCATGTTTCCCACCATGATGATAATGGACTAAATAAATCTCTGAACCAGTAATCCAGCCCCAAAGTAAATGTTGTCCGTTATAAGAGTGGCCTTGGTCATGGTGTCTGTTCACAGCAATAAAAACCCTAACTAAGACAGCCACTGAGGGTCATGTGACTTGGGCAGTTGCTCTAAAATCTCCGCACTGCAGTGTCCTTATCCATATATTGGGATCATTGGTGTGCCTTAGGAGCCATCCTGAGAAGCTGATGCTAATACACTTGATGCTCTTAGAACAGTGGCCAGCACATTGCTGGATATCAATAAACTTGATATAAATTTAGAGATGGTCCTTCACATCAGGGCTGCCTCCTGATAAGTCAATCAGTAGCTGATGACATTCTAAGTAAAAGCTACTCTTACCCTTCTCATCCCAGCCCACGGATGACAGAGGCAAGATGATCCGGAGTTCAAGGCCATCCTCAAATACACCGCTCGTTCAAGGCCCAGCCTGTGCAACAGGAATTCTTGTCTCAAAACAAAAAGCAAAAGCCTTCACCTTATTGTGGCTGCAGCCTTTGGCCCCATTTCCCAGCCAATAAGACATACTTTCTGGGTCCAATAACTTGTGGGAGATGATATGAGCTTAAGGCTGAGTCACCCTGGCTGTCTGCCAGACTTCCATTAGATGGCCATCGAACTATGTGCAGATCATTAAACCTGTCAGGGTCAGCAGAGTGCTTGGAAAGAAAAGAGCGGCCCACAGGAACCATGGCCGCAGGGCCAGGTAGAATTCAAGGACAACGGGAGCTGCCCCACAATCCATTGTGTCAGAGACTGGAGTAGGCCTTCAGTCGCTCAGCTTACTGGAGTCACGGAAAGAGGCTCCAAGACAGAGCTGACCCTGCCCCTGGGTCCTGGATAGGTACCACTTGGCCCACAAGAATACCTTGCAACTCTTAAAAAAGTGTTTTGTAGCCGGGCGTGGTGGCACACGCCTGTAATCCCAGCACGTGGGAGGCAGAGGCAGGTGAGTTTCTGAGTTCGAGGCCAGCCTGGTCCACAGAGTGAGTTCCAGGACAGCCAGGACTATACAGAGAAACCTGGTCTTGAATAAATAAATAAATAAATAAATAAATAAATAAATAAATAGTGTTTTATATGTTAAAATAAATGTAAGGTTGAGCCATGGGGGGGGTATTTAATTATCACTCCTGTGTCACAATTTAAATCAAAACTCTAAATTGGAGCAAGTGAATTTGGAAAACAATGTTTCTCTTGTTCTTTCTTTCTTTCTTTGCTGATAATCAGAGTTCTGCACAAAGAAATCCAACTCCATTTCTTGCCTTTAATCCCAGCATTCAGAAGGGAGACTCTGTGAGTTCAAAGCTTGCCTGGCCTACATAGGAAAAGCCAGGATACCGAGGGCTACATAGTAAAATCTTGTCTCAAAACAAAAAGGAAAAAAAAGCAGAGCCGGGAGGGAGTGGCATTCTCTCAACAACATCAACAAAATCACCTTAGTTCCCTTGGCTGTAGCTAACTTGTAAACATATTTTACCTATGAACATGTAGATAATAATTGTGTATAGTTATGAAGGATAATGTGCATGAGTGCAGTGTATAAAGATCAAATCATGCCGGGTGGTGGTGGCACACGCCTGTAATCCCAGCACTTGGGAGGCAGAGGCAGGCGGATTTCTGATTTCCATGCCAGCCTGGTCTACAGAGTGAGTTTCCAGGACATCCAGGACTACACAAAGAAACCCTGTCTCAAAAAAACAAAAAACAAAAAACAAAAAAAACAAAACAAAACAAAAAAGATCAAATCATTACACTTCTCCTAAACAGGGAGGATATCTTATCACTTCTTTAGGGAACATTCAGAATCCTTTCTTCTTATTTTTGTTCGAGTTTTTTCATTTGTTGAGACGGGCGGGGGGGGGGTGTCTTAGGCTATATAGCTCAGGCTAGCCTTGAGCTCCTTCCTCATCCTCTTGCTTCAGCCTCCCAAGGATCAGGATCATCGCGGTGTGCCACCGTGGCTGCCATCTCCGCTGTCTACTTTGAATTAAACAATTAGCTGTTGTCACCCTAGTTCTAGGATCCCCTCATCCATTTATTGGAAGGCAAGGTCTCCCAAGGGTGCCCAGGTTGGCCCTGAGTCATAGCAGCCTCCTGAGGACTGGAGCAGCAAGTGTGTCCCATTAGCTCTGCTTCAGGGTGTTCTAAGTGGGCTGGAGAGATGACGCAGCAGTCACGAGGACTAGCGGCTCTTCTAGAAGCAGCTCACTGCCATCTCTAACAACAGTTCCAAGGGGCCCAACACCCTCTTCCACCCTCCATGGGGACCCCAAACCCTCTTCTGGTCTCCATGGGCACCAGTCATACATACTGTTGTTATCAGGGACCAGCATACCAGATCAGCTCCGACAGGGACACACACCCCTCAGCCCCCATCTGTTGCCATGGCAACTGCCATACAATCCCAGAATCCACTAAGCTTACCGACCACCTTTACCTGCAAGTGGCTACTTTTTTTTCTTTTTGTTTTTTGGTTGTTTTTTTTTTTTTTTTTTTTTTTTGAGACAGGGTTTCTCTGTGTAGTCCTGGCTGTCCTGGAACTCACTCTGTAGTCCAGGCTGGCCTTGAACTCAGAAATCCACCTGCCTCTGCCTCCCGAGTGCTGGGATTAAAGGCGTGCGCCACCACGCCCGGCTTGCAAGTGGCTACTTCACAATCCAAATAAAAGGCAAACCCTTCTGGCCTCCCCCTCCCTCTCTCTCTCTCTCTTCCTCCCCCTCCCCCTCTCCTCTCCTCTCTCTTTCCCTTTCATCTTTGTCGCCACCTTTGCCCCTTCCCCCACAATAAACCCCATGTGGAACTGTATTGGCCTGGTATGGTCTGTCCGGACACCAGCCATGATTCTAACACCACACACATGGTACACAGAAATGTTATAGACATTATCTCTCCTATTCCCCTGTGACGTCAACCAGTAAACCACCATATGTCCATCTTCCCCTGCCTCACTGTATCACACCTATTCTCTTTGAAACCACCAGGACTAGGACTACAGAAGAAAAAAAAAAAAACAATCAAAACCCAACTGACTCCATCACAGAACCCGTGTAGTCTCAACTGTGTCTATAATGGATACTATTTGATACTATTTGAGTATACAACTGTGTCTATAATGGATACTGTTTGATACTATTCCTGCCTCATGTAAAGGTTAGGAATGGATTCTGAACTCACAATGTTTGCTCTCTCTGATCTGCCTTTCCTATGGCCCCATGCCGCATTTTCCTCATCTGTGAGGTGGGAATAGCTAAGACCCTTTTCTCACGGGGTTGCTTCAAGGATTGGGTCGAGCCTGTGGGTACAGTCGTCCTCGGGGGGCTTGCTGTTATGACACTGCCGCCATATGCTCAGCATACTCATTCACGTATGAGAGATAGAAGTTTAGACCTAAACCTATCTTAAGTGACCACCCAGAGCCCGGCAGGGGACAGGCTCTGATTTCAAGTGAGTCGGGTTCCCCAGGCAGAGCTCTGAGCACTGAATGAATGAGCCTGCCGTGACCTTCATTCAGGAGAAATAAACACAGGTTGAAGCCCAACGCCAAGGCCAACGCCCATACCTCTTTCCCTCATCTTTGTCCACTTGAATAGCCAATCCCAAGGCAGCCTGGGGTTGGGAGAGCAACCAAAATGGGCCAAACAAACTCACCTGGGTTTGGGATTGGGTTGTTTCTCACTAAGGAAGAACCAGTGCCAAAGGCAGCTACTACCATGAACCTGAGCTCCTGGCTTCCTAAGCAAACAGCCTCTGGTCGTCTTGGATTCAGAGGACTGGCCTGGTGGCTGAGCTAAGAGTCTTGTGTCTTTGAGACTGGCCTTGAAATTATTATGTAGCCAAAAGCAACCCTGAACTTCTTTTTGTGCTCATGTCGGGGATGAGGGGGTGGGGGCGGGGGAGCTTTTGGGAGGGTGGGGAGGGGAATTGAGATAGGCTTTCTCTATAAAGCTCTAGCTGTCCTGGAACTCGGTCTGTAGACCAGGCTGGCCTCCAACTCCCAGACATCCACCAGCCTCTGCCTCCCAAGTGTTGGGATTAAAGACATGGGCTACCCCGGCCAACCTTGAATTTCTGATCCTCCCAAGTGCTGAGATTAGGATATGTGCATAGTGCCTAGTAAATAGATTCAATATTATGGTATCTATTCAAGAAGATGAGTTTAAAACCCTAGCCTGGTGGTATACACCTGACATCCTAACTCTCTGGAGGAGAGGAGAGCTAGCCTGGGCTACATCAGACCCTGCCTTTAAAACAAACACACATTTATATAGACAGAGACAGACTTAAAAACCCAAACAGAGCCGGCCGGTGGTGGCGCACGCCTTTAATCCCAGCACTTGGGAGGCAGAGGCAGGCAGATTTCTGAGTTTGAGGCCAGCCTGGTCTACTGAGTGAGTTCCAGGACAGCCGGAGCTACACAGAGAAACCCTGTCTCGAAAAAAAACAAAAAAACAAAACAAAACAAAAACCCAAAAAGAGTCATTGGGCATATTTCTGTTTTATCTTGTCATTAATATTTTATCTGTTATCTTTCTTGAAAAAAAGTATCAGTTATTTCTGCATTTTAAATGCATTGATAAATATTTTATCATCACTTCAATAATAAATGAACTTTGGCTAAAAAAAAAAAAATGATTCTTTTACAAATTCATTTTAAAGCCTGGTATATAATCCCAGCACCCATTCAGAAGGCTAAGGCAGGAGATTCTCGAGGAATTTCAGGCCAACCTGGGCTACATAGTGGGTTCTAGGTCAGCTCTCAAAAAGGCCAAAGCCAATCAATCAATTAATCAAAAACCAACCTATTGAAGCAAGACCCTGCAATAGAAATAGAGGCGGTAAATTAGATTTCCAATTTCTTTGGAGAGTCTTTCATCGTTTGGAGAGCATGAAGTAGTTCAGAGCAAGGAGTTAATCTTATGTATGGGCTGATCTTGGCTCTAAAGTATTTCTTCTCTTAAACAAATCTTCCCCTGAGGCAGTTGGTAGCTTATATTCCTCAAAACCTGACTGTTGATCCATTCCTAGCTAAGAGCTGCTGTTCATCTGGATTCCATTGCTCTATTGTGTGCTTGTCAGAGAGCTGTCAAAGACAGGAATTGTGTCATCCGTCCGCCTGTCCAGAAAGTGCCTGGTACACAGCCTGCCCTGTCACGTGGCCATGTCCCCAGGTTCCCTAGCACAATCATTTTACAAGGTATGGGACATCTTTGTCTTCAGCAGCTAAGCAAGACACAAGCACAAAGCAAACCCCCACCCTGTGGAGTGTGCCCACCCATAAGGATTTCCATCCATTTAAACAGCGCTTCACTGGCCAAATAAAACAGCCTAACCCTAGGATCTGGCTAGAAAGTGCCCCGCCCTGAGAACCAACCAGGCGGTGAGGTCCACAGTACTCTTATTAAGTGCTCAGAATGATCAACAGTTCTCTGAAGGAATCATTGTAGAGTTCATCTGACACAGGAAAAAAGGGGGGGGGGACTTTAAAAAACAAAAAACAAAAAACAAAAAACAAAACAAAACAAAACAAAACAAAACAAAACAAAACAAAAAACCCTGAAGCTCAAACCTAGTGATGTGTCCAAAGCTAACCTTACTGGTTGGAAGATAATGAATCTGTGGGGGAATGTGACACTCCAGGACTCCCGACTCGCCTTACACCACAGACTGACTACCTAGCTGGATTTGTGACTTTGGTTTTTGTTTTTCTTACCCTCCTCCCCCTAGTTTTTCTGGGGGGGGGGGAGGTTAAACCTGAGCCCGGGCAAGGAAGTACTGTTCCAGTTACACTGTAGGCTCGGGCAAGAGGTTTGAGCCCTAATTTGGAGTCTGGGCCACGTGGGCAGGATACTGGAGGATAAGGGGTTAAATCAAAGTCAGGCTCACATTCCGGGGACCGTTGGGGTCAAAGTCCTCCTGGTAGACTTTGGGCCAGTGTCCTTGGCAGCAATGCCTCCTTTGCCAAAACAGGCACTTGTTTTTCCCCCCGAGCCTCTGGCGTGGGGAGTCAGTTATGGCCCAGAGGTACAGCGCCCCATATCAAGGAAGGACTGTGCTCCCAACAGCCACAAGGAAGCTGACTCCCAAGTCAGTGTGTATCTCCAAGGGAATCTGATTTTATTGAGAGGAACACATACAGAGAGAGAGAGAGAGAGAGAGAGAGAGAGAGAGAGAGAGAGAGAGAGAATATCTTAGCAACTGCAGTAAACAAGCCTCTAACTTGGTAGACTGGGTGTTGCCCAGTTAGAATAAAATGGTAGCTACCTGCGTTACTGGAGACTTTCTAAATAGTCACATTAATTAGAAAAGAAAAAGGAAACAAGAAATTAATCTGAATGGTATATTTTTTAAATGAATAAATTCAAGCTATTTTTTCAAAATTGTTACCCAAAAAATTGAGGTTCACTCATTTGAGTTCTTAGTTCCAATGGTGTGTGTGTGTGTGTGTGTGTGTGTGTGTGTGTATGTGTATGTGTATGTGTGTGTGTTCAAAACGGGGCTCCTTGAAACCTGACTGTCATGGAACTTGCTTTATAGACCAGGCTAGCCTCCGACTCACACAGATCCACCTGCCCCTGCTCCCTGCAGGCTGGAATTAAAGGCTTGCACCACCATACCCTTCCCTAGTTCTTAGTCCTCTTGATAAAATAAGTTAAAAATGGACTCAGAAGAAAGCCTGAGGTCAGTTTTATTAACATTTGAGAGAAGAAGAAGAAGAAAAGAGAACAGGCAAATTTTAAAAAAATCCCAGCAGTAGCCGGGAGGGAATTAGAGAAAAAATCTTGTCTTTTAAATGAGATGGAAGTCAGTGACACAGTGAGAAAGCCCTGGGTGTTGAAGTGTGTATAGGAGTGCCTCACCGTGGATAAGAGTCAGGGAGACCCTCAGTCCCAGGGTCTTGTATCCGAGACAAAAAGCAACACCAGGACTCTTGATCAGAAATAGAAACAGAGACAGAGCGCTCCCAAGAATCAGAATGAGTTAATGATCTAGGAAAGGGCCCCAAACGCGCTCGTTTGTGTGGTCCATGACCCTTTGTAGGACATTTACACAACGCTCACCTCTCCTAAGTTTGTCTGTGGAAGCATTTTCTCATTCATGCTTCATTCAAAGGAGAGCCCAGGTAAAGATAAGATTCCAGTCTTCCTATGCTAACTAACTGGCCTCTCCAATTGTTAGTCTTGATCTTTCTTTTTTGTTTGTTTGTTTGTTTGTTTGGATTTGGTTTTTTTCAAGACAGGGTTTCTCTGTATAGCCCTGGCTGTCCCGGAACTCACTCTGTAGACCAGGCTGGCCTCAAACTCAGAAATCTGCCTGCCTCTGCCTCCCAGAGTGCTAGGATTACAGGCATGTGCCACCACCGCCGGGCAGTCTTGATCTTTCAATCCTGTTTCTAGTCTCCTGCTTACATGGGAGGTCTCAACCTCCCCGTGGTGGTTTATATATGCTTCACTTGGCGAGTGGCACTATTAATGGGTGTGGCCTTAGAGGAAGTGTGTCATTGTGGGGGTGGGCTTTGAGGCGCCTTTGCTCAGGCTCCGCCCAGAGTGGGAGAGCCCGTCCTCTAGTTTGCCTTCCTGTGGGCTGCCTTCCCACCAAGATGTAGAACTCTCTGCTCCTTCAGCACTGTGTCGGCCATGCTCCTGCCCTGATGGTGCTGGACTGAACCTCTGAACCTGTAAGCCAGCCCCAATTAAATGTTGTCTTTCTAAGAGTTGCCTTGGTCATGGTGTCTCTTCACAGCGGTAAACCTCTAAGATGCCTCCTAAAGCTGTGATCCTTTAATAGTTCCTCATGTTGTGGTGATCCCCAACCGTATTTACACTTTATAACTGTAATTTGGCTGCTATTAGGAATCGCAGTGTAAATAATTTTGGAGATAGAGGGTAGCCAGAGGGGCCGCGACCCACAAGTTGAGAACGTAAAATATGATATTGAGGGCCTGAGGAGGCTAGAGTTGGCAGTGTCTGCTAGAACTCAGAAGCCCTGGGCTTGATTCCAGCCCACATAAACAGGGCGCGATAGCATGCATCTATAATCCCAGAATTTGGGGTAGAAGAAAATCAGCACAGGATCACCCTCTGCTACATATCAGGTATGAGGCCGGAGTGAGCTCATGAGACCCAGTTTCGAAGGAATAAATACGATCGATCTTACGTTTCTTTCCCTCCCAGTCTCTGAAATTTAGTGTCCATTTTACACTTCCAGATCGTCTAAGTCGTACAAGCCCCATTTCAAGTGCCCGACCCACATTGAGGCTATGGCTTCCAGCTTGAGAGCACTCAGAACTAGGCCAACAAAACTCCCAAAGGTCATGGGGAACCCTCATTCCCAATTCCCATGCTGAGAGCCATTTGAGGACTGCTGTGTCCCCTCACACCCAGTGGCTCTGCAAATCCAGTCACAGGCCATTGTGTTTGGCCCCGGGTTGTTGTTTTTTTGGTTTGGTTTTTTTTTTTTTTTTGGGGGGGGGGAGTTGTTTTTTTGTTTTTTGCCTTTCCAGAACTCAGTCCTCAGCATGTCCCCTTTCAAACATGGGCTATTCTGATGCTGTCTTCAGTCCTGCCGTGACTGGAAAGTGATTACAGTGATATATTTTATGTGCCTGAGTTCACAGAGCAAATTACATAGCGTGATGGGCTGGCACGGGTGATTAGTGTCTGTGTGAGAAGACTAGAATCGCTGTATTTGCATGTTTCTGAATAATGAGACTCTTATCTCCATTATATGGCAACAGGGTCGGAATCGACAGCATTATTAACTGTTTCACAGTGAGCCCGATTTGCTATTCTGCTTTTTTTTTTTCTTTCTCTGTTTCTGTGCACCCAACCCCCCTCTCTCTTCCCTCCCTCCATCTCTCTCTTAAAATAAATCAAAAGCCACTTCATTTGATATCCCCCCCCCATAACCCTGTCACACAGACGTCTTCCATAAGGAGATATTTCTACAACCTTAGCAATACTCCACACAGCAGGAGGAGGAGGAGGAGGAGGAGGAGGAGGAGGAGGAGGAGGAGGAGGAGAAAAGAAACTGCAATCATGAACAGGAAAGACTTAAGGAAGGCAACAGACATAGAGAGAAAGCCACAGAGCTGAGGCCCAGTGGCAGAGGGCCTGCTTAACATTCTTATGTCCCCGAATTGGTTCGCTAGCCTCAAAATTAATTAATTAATTAATTAAAATAAAGAAAAGCTGAGGAGGGCAAGTAGGAAACACATAGTTCTGACAAGAACCTATTCTTCCTCCTGTTCTCAGGCCCTGGTGCCTGGCGGCTCCTTCCCAACAATGGGATCCCACCTTCCACTTTAATTACATATTGGACATTTTGGGCACATGCCCATTTTTCTGCTGAAAAGATGAAGACATTGGGGGAAAATTATAATTTGATTCCCCCAAACACAAAGGCCTTTTCAGTTGACTGTAGAGAGCCCTAACTACACCCCGCCCCGACAAACATCAATTTTTGCAGCGATGACGTGAATGGACGGACTAGTTACGGGTGATGGTGGGTTTATGAGACAGATCCCGGGGAGCTGTGATTAAGTGCTCACGAGACGGTTCCCTCGGCAGCACGGCACTTACCCGTCAGTCATGTGGCGGTGACAGTTTTGATAGCAAGGGCAAGAGCGAAGTAAACGAGTGTCCGCAGAGAGCCTTTTCAAAAAATAGACCCAGCTATTCAAAAGTGAATACTAGCAAATCCTTCCCTAGAAAGATGGCTGAGTGGGGGGGGGGGGCGGGGGAGGGGGAGTCACTGGAGTGGTGGGCTAGACAACCACGGGAGTGGGCATGTTAGCTGCCTCTGCAGCACAAAAAAAAAGAGGACGCTCAGGGTTTGTTGTGAATGTGATTGACATCAGCGGACCATATGTGGGAGTTAAAGACGTGTGTAAACAGCTGCAAGGATGGGTATAGTTAGTAAATATGTTGATGAAATGGGAAATGGTCCAGAGTGCAGCCTTGTTAATATATATATATATACATATATTTATGTATCACATATGTGTGTATATATCATATATTACATATTATATGTTATATGTTATATATTGTATATTGTATATGTATGTGTATATATTATGTAATTATATGTGTGTGTGTGTGTGTGTGTGTGTGTGTATCCTAAAGTGAATGGCTTGTGAGATATCTCACAAGAGCCTTAAGATAGCTAGAAGGATCCATTACGTCTTCATCAATAATCAAAGGTCATGTCCTAGGACCGACTGGAAGTCGTAGGAGCTTCTGGGTAGCACAAATCAGAAGACACTGGGCCAGAGTCAGCCACTGGTATAAGGTGGTAAAAGGCTTCAGGGCTACATACTGAGACGCCAGCCTTCTCCTGAGCCCACGGTCCACATGAACGCTCCTTGTGGAGTTACCACAGGTTGACACGCGCTGTCTTCCCCTGGTATGTTCTTGACATGTGCCTTTGCAAGGAAGTGGGTATTACCCATTTTTTTTTCCGGTTCAGACGAACCTTTCGGAGCTCTTGTTGGAGAGAGGAGTCGTGCTAGCTGCGTGGGTTCCAGCAGAAAAGAGCGCTTCACCGCCATCCTACAGTCTGTGTAGACTACGCAGAGGAGCTGACTTCACTAGCACTGTGGAGGAATGCGAAAGAGGCTGAGATCTGAAGCCCGACGGCAGGAGACACGTCTGAGACGATTTCTCCACAGAAATGAGATAAAGGAAACCTGGATATTAAAAAATTCAAGCCAGGTGTGATGGCTTTCAAGCCAGCACTCAGGAGGCAGAGGCAGGTGGATCTCTACCGGCTCTGCATAGTGACTTCTCCATCAGCCGGGGATACACATAGACTCTGTCAAAAAAAAAAAAAAGTTTTTTTAATTGAAAAACAACAAAAGCATTCTGAAAGAAAGGATAGTCCAGGCAAGTGGAAGGGCAAGAGGAAAAGCCCCAGGGTTGGAACAAGTGAGTAAAGCTGGAATCCAATGCGCCAGGGGAGAGGAAGCCAAGGAGCGCCCTGGGGCTCGATCATGTGCCTGGCACGCGCTCAGTACTCAGAAACCCTTTGCTGAGTGAATGGACCAACAGGCACGTGTCAGCTATAAGGGCAGTAACGTGTAATTCTGCCTGCTTTGTGCAAAAGACCAGATGACCAGAGTGTAAAAATAGAGAATCATAATCAGGTGGATAAGAGTGGATATTCTCTGGGGACAGTGAAAAATGAGAAGTAAGCCAGAGCCCGGTGGTGGTGCATGCCTGCAATTTCCAGCCCTCGGGAGGCCGAGGCAGGGGAATAGCAAATCCAAAGCTAGGCTGGTGCCCTTCTCAAAATAAAAGTCCTGCCGGGCGGTGGTGGCACACGCCTGTAATCCCAGCACTTGGGAGGCAGAGGCAGGTGGATTTCTGAGTTCGAGGCCAGCCTGGTCTACAGAGTGAGTTCCAGGACAGCCAGGGCTACATAGAGAAACCCTGTTTCAAAAATAAATAAATAAATAAATAAAATAAAATAAAAGTCCCAATAATGTGTAGGGACTAGAGCTCAGTGGTGAAGCGATTGTGTAGCATGCACAAGACCCTGAACTCGATCCCTCGTTCCCACCCCCTGAAAACTGGAATAGTCAAGGAAGTCTGTAGTAAACCCCAAAGGAACTGTGAAGGATCTCTTGGAGCACTGAAGCTCAAAGCAGGCTGACGTCATGGGGGAAGAGGGGGCGGGGCGGATCCCAGAGGCCGGATGTGAACTAGACTTTGAATCAGGCAAAGGAATGTGGTAGGTAGAGCAGACAGACTAGAGGGTACTCGGAGAAAATCAGTCAGCATCTCGTTAAGCCAGGGGAACCGCACTGATTTTAGGACATTACGTAAACGCATTCTATGCTTGCTTGCCCAGGCAAAGAGGGAGAGAGAATCCATCCCCACACACAACACACAGAAACTGGGTCGCAATGTGTTTATTTGGGTTTTTGCCCTCTTTGAAATTCACAGGCCTCACGTTGAAGTGGAGAAGTATCCATCTTAGATAATTTTATAGTGAAACTGGCAGGAGCCCCAGGTATCTAGAAGGAATGTTCTAATTCTTCCTAGAGTCACACCAGCCCAGCCCACTATTCTCTCTCTCTCTCTCTCTCTCTCTCTCTCCCTCTCCCTCTCCCTCTCCCTCTCCCTCCCCTCCCCCTCCCCCTCCCCCCCTCCCCCTCCCTCCCTCTCCCTCTCCCTCTCCCTCTCCCTCTCCCTCTCTCTCTGTCTCTCCCTCTCTCTCTCTCTCTCTCTCTCAGCGGCTTCCTCTCCCGATGGAGCGAGCAGTTTCCTCCTGTGTCTGCACCATGTGCATCCACGTTCATGAAACCCTCTCAGAAGCTCTCCAGAAGCATCTAGCCCATTGCTGTAAAGTTTGTAAGATGTGAGTCAAGCTTCCGCCAGCCGCCCAGTGGACACAGCCCAAGAGTTAAGTGTCCTCCATCACTCATTACGCACACTCTAACCAATGAAATTCAGGCAACTCTAACTCCAACCGATTCTCTCCTTCCTCAGCACCGCTACCTACTTCACGCCTCGAACTTACTAAGTTATACCGAGGTTCATTTCTCATCTTCCCTGTTTGGCTCTTTCCAAATGACTGGGTGAACCCAGGGCGGGCCATCTGCCTGGCAAGTGTGTCACCCACAAATTCCACCCAGCTTTTCGGTTGATTTTTTTCCCTACATCTCTTCTGAGAATCTCTCTAATGTATTGGCCTACTTTCCCACAACTCCCAAACACCCTGATTCTTTTTTAAAAAGAGGGGTTATGAATAGGTTCCCCCAACCCAAACATAACAGAAGTCCCCATTTCTTTTTTTTTTTTTTTAGTTTCCCTAATCAGAATGCCCTGCCCAACCTTGTATGTGCTCCCCCCAACTTTAGGTAGTATTCTTTTTTAGTTTTTTTTGTTATTATTTCATAATAATATATCAATATATATTAATAATATATAATATAATAGGTTAATTATATTGTTAATATAATTCTATAACAATTGTATATTAATACTTATTATATTGCTAATATGTTATAATTAATATATTATATAATATAATTGTATAATATATTAATACTGTGTTTATATATTATAAATAATATATTGTTATTGTGTGTACATCTGTGTGTATGCATGCATCTATATATATCTATCTCTGTGTGTATATGTGTATGTATTTGATGTGTGTGTGTGTGTGTGTGTGTGTGTGTGTGTGTTTGATGTACAGGCTTGAGTCCAAGCACATATCCAAGCTATGGCACTTACTGAGGTCAGGGGACTCTGGGAATTGTCCTCCTTCCTCTGTGAGATCCAGGAATTAAACTCGGAATCTCATACTTACACAGCAACAACTCTGACAATGCCTGGGCTACAGAAGGAGGTTCTCACTCAGCTGCTCCCTCTCCCCACCCAAAAAGGACACGAAAAAAATTAAATTCTATATAATTCCCTCTGATATCTGAATAAAACACAATGTTTTTTTCCCTGTACAGATCCCATGACCTCGCAAATAAAACTTCATTTTACTTTTGTTACTTAGGTATAATTAATAGTAGATACATTGGCCTTATTTCTGATGGATTATGTAATAGACATATTTATATCCCCGTTTTTGTCTTTGGTTGGTTGGTTGGTTGGTTGGTTGGTTGGTTGGTTGGGTTTTTTGGTGGGGGTTGTTTGATTGGTTGGTTTTTGTTGTTGTTTTGTTTTGTTTTGTTTTGTTTTTGTTTTTTCAAGGTAGGGTTTATTTATGTAGCCCTAACTGTCCTAGAACTCACTCTGAGGACCAGGCTGGCCTCAAACTCTTGAAGACTGGCCTCCCTCTGCCTCCTGAGTGCTGGAACTAAAAGGTGTGTGCCACCGCTGCCCAGCCCCCTTTTGGTTTTTGTCTGTCTGTTTGGAGGCAGGGTCTCTCTACATAGTCCTTTAGACTGGCCTGGAACTCATGGGAGTCCTCTGCCTTCAGCCTCCTGTTAGGATTACACATATGTGCCAACATGTCTGGGTTTTCCTTATTCTTTTTTATTATTATTTTTTATTGATTCTTTGTGAATTTCATACCATGTACCCCAATCCCACTTATCTCCCCATCCCCCATCCCCATTCATATCTGCCCTCTGCCCTTGCAACCTCCCCCACCCCAAAAACATACATACATACATACATATATACATACATACATATATACATACATACATAAAATACATACATACATAAAATACATACATAAAATAAAACATACATACATACATACATACATACAACAAAACTAAGCATAGAAAACATCTCACTGTGGGAGCTATGATGTGTCCCACTGTGTCCCACTGTGTCCCAGAATACACCCTTTTGTTCACATATCTTTTTTTTTTTTTTTTTCCGAGACAGGGTTTCTCTGTGTAGCCCTAGCTGTCTTGGAACTCACTCTGTAGACCAGGCTGGCCTCGAACTCAGAAATCCGCCTGCCTCTGCCTCTCAAGTGCTGGGATGAAAGGCGGGCACCACCACCGCCTGGCCTTGTTCACATATCTTTACTTGAAAATGTTCCTTGAAACGACTCTTGGTCAGATTCAAGGCCTCTGGCTTGTGCTACTCTATCAATACTGGATCCTCAGTGGGACTCCTTTCAGATATCCTGCTGTTTTCCTGTGCCATGAAGATCCTGCAGCTTTGGATCTGTAGGACTGGCCCTTTTACACACCCAGCAGTTCACAAGTAAGATAGAATTTGGGCTGGGCCAACTCAAAGCCCTGGCCGGGACCTGGCCGGTAGCTGAGTGGGTCAGCCCATGGTCAGCCCACCACCAGGGCCAGCTCTCCAGCACTGCCCCAGGTAGCCCACCCAATGCTGCAGCCAGCAGGGGGCTGGGCCAGCTCTCCCACTTCACAGCCTTGGGGCTGGCTCCCCGTGCCTTTGCCCTCAGAGCATGTTCTACTGCTGTACTGCCCAGGGCAGGGGCAGGGCCCACTCGGCCGAATGCCAAGCCCGTGAGGGGAGGGCAAGACCTGCTCCATTCTTAATATATTTTCAGTAGACATTGTTAGTTGCAACAATCCTGCTCTACTTATTTGTGGCTTCCCCTTTGGCAATTTCAAACTGAGGTTCAAAACAATAAATGAAAAGTTGCAGAAATAAGTAATTAATAACTTCCAAGGCACTCGTGCTATATAGTATATTGGTTGTAACTGTCCCATTTAATTAGCGGTAATTAATATCTTCTTGTGTACATTTTTAATTAAACTTTAATTAAACTTATGAATTTGTATGTATGATAAAAACAAAGTATTTACAACGCAGGGCTTGATATTACTACCTTTAGTTTCTAACATCCCAATATCTTAGAATCTCCTTGTTGGATAAGGAGTGATAACTATATTAACCAAGAAATTTAAAAAGGGTTTTTGTTTTGTTTTGTTTTTGTTGTTGAAAATGATCGGTTGTTGGAGTTGTGGGCTTTCACTTAGTCTGGGGTTGGGGAAGGTTTCGGGTTTGTTTATTTTGTTTTTAGATTTTGTTGGTTGGGGGTGGGGGGGTGCAGAGGCAAGTCTCCACACTTAGCTCAAGCTAACCTACCTCTGTGTCCCTGTCTCTCCCCCCTTTCTCAGTCCCTCCTCCCCCCCTCCCCGTCCCCCAGCCAGAGCTACACAACCATCACCAGACCAGGAGTCACCGTCAACTTTCCGGAGAAGAATTCAAAATCAGAGGACAAAGAAATCATTAGCCAAACTTCCCACTGAAAGTCACAAATCCCAAGGTTCCCTTGGCCAAGGAGTCTCCTGATTATCGGGATGCTGACGGCCTCTTTCTTGAGTTTCTCTTGACAATGAACAAAGACCTGACAGATAATCTCATCGATGCCGTCTCATCCAACTTGACTGACAGGAAGTTCTGGGCTGGAGAGATATAAAGTTCCCCCAGCCTGTCGGGTGTAGCTCTCCATGACTCACACGGGTTCATGAGTGTCCCAGACACTTGGCTCAAAGCACTGGTGGCATAATGACAGACAAGGGACCAGAAGAGCAAGCATCTGACATGAAGCAATCAGAACATATTCTTACCGGCGTTTCAAGAATGCAGGTTGCTTGGAGGTGCTTAGGGTAACGCACATCAACGAGCTAGACAAATTCCGTTTCACACTAGGACAAAAGGGACGTGGCTGTCTGTTGAGGTGAAATTTGTGCTGAGGGCTTTGTGAGCACTTACCCGGTTCTTCGAGGGAACCTCATCCGCTACATCCACCATATTTATCTTCTTCCGGCCTCTGTCCTCTGTCCACCAGTATTCAGTGCTCTGACGAAACAGAACAGGATGATTCCCTGTCTTCACCCCTTCTGGACATCTTACATCTACTAGAGGATTTCAGAATCCTCTTTAATATGTCAGAGATCTCGGCTTTACCTTCAAGCCCATTTGCCCCACAAGAGAGTCCCCTTCTGAGTGGCCTGTCTCCTATCTGTGGCATCCATGGGTTCACATAACTGCCCATCCTAGGACAAGAACTGACATATAACAGATAGTTGGTAAGTATTAAATGGAAGAAAAAAAATAAAAAATGAATTAATTGAATCAACATTGTCTATCATCATTCCTAGACAGGATAATTTGAGAAAAATAGACGAAGAATTTTTTTCTTTTTTTCTTTTTGGATTTGGTTTTTCCGAGACAGGGTTTCTCTGTGTAGCCCTGGCTTTCCTGGAACTCACTCCGTAGACCAGGCTGGCCTCAAACTCAGAAATCTGCCTGCCTCTGCCTCCCAGAGTGCTGGGATTACAGGCGTGCGCCACCACCGCCCGGCTTAACGAAGAATTTCTAAAATGTCTTTTTAAAATTGATGCCTTTTTTGATAATGCCTCCCCTGACCTGTTAAAGAGGGTAGGATTCTGGAATTCTCTTCTAGACGGAAGAGACTCTGAGACTAAGCACTAAAGCCTTCTGAAGCATCATGTCTTCTCTGAACCCAAACGTCAGTTATCAGATGGTACCCAGGATGCTTCTTAACCAGGTGTGGTCTAAAAACAACTCTGGGCACGGTGTAACTCGGGGCTTATAACCGTGACACATTCACCAGCAGTCGTAAGCTCTGTCCGTCTAGCCCAATCTAGCCTTCAAAAGGACAAATATGGACGGAGTCTTCCATAGAGGGGCAAAGGCTGGGGAAACACGGCTTTGTACACAACTTTGTATAACGTTCCATTCCTTCATCTTCCTCAAAGAGAGAGGGCAGGAAAGGGCACGAGATGACCCCCAAGGTTTGCAATTCTTCATATTCCTACATCCCTGGCACAATAGTAAATGAAATTCTTTTATCTTTTCCTCCCAGTGCATGTGAAATCCTGAAGACAGCCCTAAAAAAAAAAAATACTAGAAATAATGGGTCACAAATGTTAGAGGAATATTAGAGCCCAGAGTAAGACAAGGGTCAACCCGGGCTACATAGTGAGATATGACTCTAAGTAAGCAAGCCAACAAACAAGCAAATAAAATGTGTATGCACAGTTGACAGCTGAAATTTTCAATTTATTTTCATCGAATTGTTTGTTTGTTTGTTTTTTAACAGCAGCCCAAGCTTGCCTCAATCCAAGGTCCTCCTGTGTCTATGTCCTGTGTGCTGGGGTTACAGACGTGAACCAAAATCCCTAGGTTACCGAGTTCACTTAAATAGATGGTCCACCTTAGCACTTGAAAGGTAAAGGCGGGAAGATGAGGAGTTCAGAGTCATCCTTAGCTATAGAATGGGTTTGAGGCTAGCCTGGGCTACATGAGATTCCGTCTCAAAATGCACAAATAAGATAATGAGCATTAACTAAGTTTTGTAAAAATACATGCTTTTGAGCAGACAAAATGTATGCTTTCAAGCACTACATGACCTAGAGACCTCCATTCTGTGACCTCCTCAGAGTTGAACACATGTAATTATCGAGCAGAGAACCTAAAACCCAGATGGCAGGTCAGCGGGTCACAGCAGCCCACGGCTCTCTGGAATCTAAGAACTTGACCCGAGGTCCCTCTAAGCCATGAGCTATTGAGACATTTCTTCAAAAGCACACCACAGCCAACACCTCAGATGGGCAAGAGCTTTCAACCTGCCAAGCGATTGCTTGTTGGACTTGGTGACTTGTAGGAGAAAGTGCGGGAGGCATATGACAGTCTGGAAGTTTCTCTGCCCCACCCTCTTTTTCTGTCTAGAGGTAGAAACCGGAGGCTGGAAGGCTGTTCGTACCCTGTAAACAAGAGACAAAGAGAGCCCTGACTGCCCCGTTAGTCACTGCTCGGAGGTCTTTGCCTTCCGCTTCCAAAACTACGTCACCCCCAAGTGACTTCTGTCTGATGCTATTTATGAATTGGAACGTGACCCTCGGGGAGGCAGGCCGAGGGCGTGCGGGGGACATGAATGGGGTATGAAAGCTGCGTTTCTACTTGGGGCTGGCTTTTGGGTTCTCAGGGGTATATGTGGCAGAGAAAGCGTGGCAGTGGTGGTTATTTAGGGCACAGCTCTCTAGAGAGGAAAATTCTTGCGACTGGGGTGAGAAACCATGTCAAGATACCCCGTTAGAAAAGCGCTGGGCTTCTCTTCCTGGGAAAGAGCCAGAACGAGGCTTGCTAATGACTCCAGAACTGCACTGGTTTCTGCTCTGGCTGAATCATATACATTTATTTTTTTTTCTATCCCATTTCGTCTCTTTCTAGTATTGTGTGAAAATTACACAGACTCAAGGGTCCCTCCCCCAGTCCCCTTTTTAAATGTGTGTGGGGGTCAGAGGTCGGAGGGTCTGAACACAACCTTCCTTTTTCTTCCTCTGTCCTTACTCAGGATCCATCCAGCTTGCTTTTAAGGCAGGCTTTCCCACCGTCCTGGGGTTTGCCAATGACACTAGACTCGCTGGCCAATGAGTCCCATGGGACCATCTGTCCCCAACTTCCCCGGGGCTGGGATGACAAGCTTGTGCCTGGTTTCTTTTTTGACAGAGCTTCTGAGAATTAGACTCAAGCTCTCATGCTTATGCAAAAAGAATTTTACTGGCTGAGATATCTCCCCCCCACACACACACACACATACACACCCCTTCTGTCCTTTTTGAGACAAAGTCTCAAGCAGCCCAGGCTGGCTTTGAACTTACTCTGTAGCCAGAGATGTCTGTGAACCCCTGATCCTGCCACCCTACCATCTCCAAATCAAAACCGTGAGGACCTGAGTTCGAATCCCCTGTGCTCATGTTAAGATGCCAAGTGTGGTCATGTGTGCTTTTAACTCTATTGCTGTAGAGGCAGTGGAGACAGGAGGGTTGCTGGCAGCGTACCTAATTTCAGGCTTGGTGAGAGACCCTGTCTCAAAGATAATAAAGCAGAGAGTATAAAGAGGACATTGCTACTGTGCATCAGGTGATTCAAACACTCCCTCTGCAAACCGTAATTACCTAGGAAAGGTTCTGCCGTCCTCCCTCCCAGCCTCTCCTAACACCAGAGCCACTGTTCCGGCCACATTTCATTCTTACCCACGGAGAGTCTCACCAACCACACAGCATTTAGATGTCTGTTAGCACTGCCTCGTAAACAGAATTTTGAGTCTAACGTTGAAATGGAAAACAACTGTCTTCTTGGGCAGAAACCTCTCGGGAGGGCGCGGAGCGGCGGGAACTGACTTGTGGGAGTCCTTTCCGCGAGCAGGCGCTTTCCAGACTTCTCACAGAATCATCACAAATGCCCTTTGACTTCCTCCTCAGTAGCCCCATTTTACAGACGAGGACACTGAGCCCCAAAGAGGCTAGACAAGGATAGACAGGCGGTGCTAGAGACAGGTCATGTGGCCCAGTGAGAACCAGCGTTCTTCCCAAGTCACAAAGTCACCCCTGTTGAGTTGTCCTGGCTCTGACATCTTTGTTGTTATCGTTTTAAAGATGTATTTATTTATTTTATGTATACGAGTACATGGTAGCTGTACAGATAGTTGTGAGGCGTCATGTGGTTGCTGGGAATTGAACTCGGGACCTTCGGGTTTTTTTTGTTTTTTTTGTTTTTTTTTTGGTTTTTCGAGACAGGGTTTCTCTTTGTAGTCCTGGCTGTCCTGGAACTCACTCTGTAGACCAGGCTGGCCTTGAACTCAGAAATCCGCCCGCCTCTGCCTCCCAAGTGCTGGGATTACAGGTGTGCGCCACCACGCCCGGCAACTCGGGACCTTCGGAAGAGCGGTCAGTGTTCTTCTCTGCTGAGCCATCTCACTGGCCCCAGTTGTTGTTGTTTGTTGCTGTTCTCTACCAGAAAGAAACCTGCTCCCCAAGATGGTTCAGCCACTTCAAGAGGATTTGGGGGTGTGTTTTATTATCAGCATCTGGCAGAGCTGAGCCTCGCTAAGTTAGAGAGACCCTATAAAAACCCACGCGCTATACGAGGCTTTGGAACAGCTGAGTCGTATGGGAAAACCGCCATTTCTGTTCTGCCCCACCAACACCAACACCATCTCTCTCTCTCTCTCTCTCTCTCTCTCTCTCCCTCCCTCCCTCCCTCCCTCCCTCTCTCTCTCTCTCTCTCTCTCTCTCTCTCTCTTCCATTTTCTTCCCTGTCTCTTTCCTAGGACCTGAAGCATGACTCCCTCATAGGCACTGAAATTCTGTTTTTTTTTTTTTTTTGGTTTTTTTTTTTTTTGGTTTTTTTTTTTTTTTTTGGTTTTTTGTTTTGGTTTTGGTTTTTTGTTTTGGTTTTTTTGTTTTTTGTTTGTTTGTTTGTTTGTTTGTTTTTTGGTTTTTCGAGACAGGGTTTCTCTGTGTAGCCCTGGCTGTCCTCGAACTCAGAAATATGCCTGCCTCTGCCTCCCAAGTGCTGGGATTAAAGGCCTGTGCCACCACCGCCCAGCTGGCACTGAAATTCTGTAACTGTGTGATTTTATTTAGAAGTGGGGTCCATAGTATTAGACATCTGTAATCCTAGCATTCAGAAGACTGAAGCAGGAGGATTGCTGCAAGTTGGAGACCAGCCTTAGTCTATATAGGGAGACCCTGTCTATACATACATACATACATACAAACATACAAACATTCATACATACATACAAACAAACATATAAACATACATATAAATTCATACATATAAACATACACACATTCATACATACATATATACATACATAGAAAAGAGGAGAAGAACGGGTCTCTTGTAAATAAACAAGCTAAAATGCAGTGGTTATTGGCCTAATCCAAGGGAACAGAACAAGGGAAGATCTAGATGCAAAGACAAACACAACAGGAAGACAGAGACGTTGCCATCTACAAGGCAACGATCCCAGAGACTAGAGAGAGAATCTCCCTCCAGTCCTTAAAAGAAAGGACTCCCTACAGGCCCTGCCTTCCCAGTGCGCCACAGAACTGAGAGAGGAGGCATTCTCATACATTCCCTCTGAGGCCACCCGCCACCCGTTCCCGCAGCGTCTCATCCCAGGTCCCCTCATCAGAGCGGGCGTCCCCGCTCCCCACCCCCGCACCCCCCCACCCCCGCTCCGGCTTCGGCTTGCAGGCTTCCCTGAGTGCTCAGTGACTTTGATTAGACTTTGGTTCCCTTAAGGAGAAAGGACCGTCTCTCAGCCCTCCCCGCATCTTGAACTAAATCCCATTATTCCCAGCTATCTAAGTTCCCAACTCGTCTGACTTTGGTCCAGATGCCTCGAAAGAGGGAACACAGGCCCAGAGGAAGGGAGACTGGACGGGATGAGGAGACCCGTGTAGCTTTTTGTCCACCTTGTACCTGTTTTCGTCTGCTAAGCAGAATCGCCCTGCTGTCTAGAATGCTCCGCTTCACAGAGAAGGTTTGGTGCCGTCCCTCACTGGCCCTTCTGCGTCCGCCATCATTGTCACAGGGCCAGGATCCAGCAAAGCCTCACTGGGATAATCAGAAAATTAATCTAAAACTTCAAAGCATTCATCAAGCTTTTATCAAAAGTTCTTCTGTGTCATCTTGACCGAATCTCCCAGACATTCTAACTACAGGCAGGAAGAAGGCATAAATTACTGCCGTCGCCAAGAAACATCATATTGATTTTAGTATTTAATCATTTCTCGCTGGAGGGATGCCTGGGGCGGAAGAGTTTTAATGCACCATAGATTTCCACCCTTATTTCTTTTAAATAGGATGGCGTATGATTCTAGTTTACTTGACAGAGCAGGATTTCTATTTTTTTTTTTTTTTTTTTTTTTTTTTTTTTAGCATGTTACCCTGGCTGTCCTGGAACTCACTGTGTATCCAGGCTTATCTCTGCCTCCCAAGTGCGGGGATTATGCGGGTGCCACACTAGTCCAGGCTTGACCAGTTTATTTTTGAGGTGGGGCATCTTGTTCAAGCTGGCCTCGAACTTGAGATCTTCCTGCCTTAGCCTCCCAAGTGCTAGAATTGCAGGTGTGCATAGCCACACCTGACATCAGCCAGCGACCGTGAATCCAATACCTACAAAGTGGCCAGCGCTTTTCTGGTACAGTATCAAGTAGTTGACAGTCTCCATTCTTCTAAAGATCATTGAGGTCAAACGGGGGAGAGACAACAAGCAAAATACATAAAATTCAGTTTCAGGGCAGGGTAAGTATTACTGGGGAAAATAATATCCACCTTTCCCTTAGGCAATAATGTTCACGAACATGACTGCAGAGCCCATGCCTGTCTCAAGGCTGGCTTGTCGTGGGGGTATAATAAAGGCTATTGGACACATGAATACATTCATGTTGGCTAGTTTGATATCAACTTGATACAAGCTGAAGTCCTCTGAAAGAAGGTGTCTTGGGGGTTTCTATTGCTTTGATAAAAAACACCATGACACCCCCCCCAAAAAAAAAGGAGAAAGAGGTTTATTTGGCTTATACTTCCAGATCACATTGAAGGAAGTCAGGACAGGAACTCAAGCAGGGCTGGAACTTGGAGGCAGAGGCTGGGGCAGAGGCCGTGGAGGGCTGCTGCTTACTAGCATGCTCAGCCTGCTTTCTTGTAGAACCCTGGACCAGCTGCCCAGGAATAGTACCACTTACCATGGGCTGGGCCCTCCTCCATTGATCGCTAATTGACAAAAATGCCTTATAGCTGGATCTCATGGATGCATTTCCTCAACTGAGGCTCTTTCTTCTCTAAGGACTCTAGTTTATGCCAAATTAACACACAAAGCCAGCCATTACAGAAGGGACCTCAATTAAGAAAATGCATCTATGTGATCAGCCCTGAAGGGCATTTCTTAATTACTGATTGATGGAGGAAGGTCCAGCCCATAGTGAGTGGTGCCATCCCTGGGCTGGTGGTCCTGGCTTCTATAAGAAAGCAGGTTGTAGCCGGGCGTGGTGGCGTATGCCTGTAATCTCAGCACTTGGGAGGCAGAGGCAGGCGGATTTCTGAGTTTGAGGCCAACCTGGTCTACAGAGTGAGTTCCAGGACAGCCAGGACTACACAGAGAAATGCTGTCTCAAAAAAACCAAAAAAAAAAAAAAAAAGAAAAGAAAAAAGAAAAAAAGAAAAAGAAAAAAGAAAAAAAAAAAGAAAAAAAAGAAAGCAGGTTGAGCAAGCCAGGGGAAGCAAGTCAGTAAGCAGCACTTCTCCGTGGCCTCTGCATCAGCTCCTGCCTCCAGGTTCCTGTCCTGTTTGAGTTCCTGTCCTGGCTTCCTCCACTGATTAACAGTTGATACAGAAGCGTAAGCCAAATAAAGCTTTTCCTCAAAGTGTTTTTGGTTGTGGTGTTCATTAGAAATAGTAACCCTAAATAAGACAGATGTGTGAATGTTTAAATAGATGGATGAGGACTGAAGAGATAGCTCAGCGGTTAAGAGCGCTGACTGCTCTTCCAAAGGTCCTGAGTTCAAATCCTAGCAACTACATGGTGACTCACAACCATCTGTGATGAGATCTCTTCTGGTGTGTCCGAAGACAGCTACAAGTGTACTTATATATAATAATAAATGGATGGATGGATGGAAGGACATATGGATGGATGGATAGATAGATAGATAGATAGATAGATAGATAGATAGATAGATAGATAAATGGTGGGAGAGAGGTAGAGGGATGGAGGGGGTGGGGGATGGGTGGGTGGGTGGGTGGGTGAGTAGTTGGATGGATGGATAAATGAATGGATGGGTGGTGTGACGGTTTGTATATGCTTTTCCCAGGGAGTGGCACTATTAGGAGGTGTGGCCTTGTTGGAGTAGGTGTGTCACTGTGTGTGTGGGCTTAAGACCTTTACCCTAGTTGCCTGCAAGTCAGTCTTCTACTAGCAGTCTTCAGATGAAAGTGTAGAACTCTCAGCTCCTCCTGCACCATGGATGCCTGGATGCTGCCATGTTTCTGCCTTGATGACAATGGACTGAACCTCTGAGCTTGTAAGCCAGACCCAATTCTTTCCTAAAACTTGCATTGGTCATGGTGTCTGTTCACAGCAGTGAAACCCTAACTAAGACAGGTGGATATAAACATGGTTGAACAGATAGTTTGAACTTAATATCTACTTTATCCCTAGGAAATCATGTACATTCTTCAATGAAAAGTCAACAGAGCCCTATTGTAGAGGTTTGGCCTGTTGCTATGTATTGCAATGATAAATTCTATACCCAAAAGTCTAGGCCTATGAGTGACTTCTCATGTTTACAAGCTTTTGTTGTGCAAACGTTGTTCCTTGATTCAAAACTACTGGTTAAATAAAAGTGGCTACAGCCACTCACTGGAAGGGTTAGAGGTGGGTGGGTAAGAGTGACCTGGTGGGAGGAGGAGAGACCAGAGAAGGAGCAAGAAAAGGAAAAGAAAGGAAGCCACTATGGGGAGGGGGGTGTGTGAGTGGATCTTGAGCTCATGGCCAGGAGAAACAGTAAGTGTCTGGGGTACATCACTGAGGAGGTAGCCAGGCCAGCAGTTAGAAGTGTAGATTAGGCGTTATTACCCCCCCTAAACACCCCCCTCCCAGGTAATTGCCAAAGTCAAGTAAAATTACCATAATCTGAGTCTCATTTATTTGTAAACTGATCAGGGATAAGCTTAGTTTGGTTGAACGACACCATATCTTGGGGTAGAAGCCTATAATCTCAACTGTTCAAAAGACTAAGGCAGGAAGACAAAAGTTTGAATCCCAGCCTTAAACTGGAGAGCCACCTGAAAGCCAGCCTGCGAGGGCTGTGTGGCACACGCCTTTAATCCCAGCACTCACGAGGCAGAGAGGAGGCAGAGGCAGGCGGATCTCTACGTTAGAGGCCATCCTGGTCTACAGAGTGAGTCCCAGGACAGCCAGGGCTACACAGAGAAACCCTGTCTCAAACAAAACGAAACAAAACGAACCAACAAAAAGCCAGCCTGGGAAGCTTAATGAGATCCTGCCTCAAAAATAAGAAGTAACACACTGGACCCAGAAATTCCTCCATGACTGAGTACCTGCCTAGCGTGTGCAAGACAACTTGAAATAATTAACTGGACAGACAGGAATTCTTAATTATAATAATAAACTAATTAATTAATTCTTCGTCCAATTAATAATTTTTTAATTTTTCTTTTCTTTTTTTTTTCTTTTTTTCTTTTTGGTTTTTTGAGACAGGGTTTCTCTGTGTAGCCCTGGCTGTCCTGGAACTCACTCTGTAGACCAGGCTGGCCTCGAACTCAGAAATCTGCCTGCCTCTGCCTCCCAAGTGCTGGGATTAAAGGCGTGCGCCACCGCCGCCTGGCGTTTTTTAATTTTTCTTATGGTCAATTTCCAGAAGAAGTAAACAGAAAGGCCGTTGTTTCAAGCATGCAATCAGTGAGTCTCCGCTGCGTGCTAGGGGGTCAAGGGGGGAGCGGGGGGGGGGTGGTGGTGCAGAGAGACTAAAGGCGAGGTCAAATTAGGTGTTTACGAACGTGTCACAATGAAGCCCACAGTTCAGTAGAATTTTTATGCACTATGAGTGAGATAAAGGGTACACAAGTTAAATTTGAGCCAAATCTCAAATAGATTGTGTGGTCCAAAAAGGTGTTCTAAACGGGGAAGAGCGTAGGCAGAGACAGTCTTGGCATTCCTCAGTCCTGTGAACCTCAAGACCCCATTCTGGAAGACACTGGTCCACAGACAGGACGACAGTGAGGCAGGAGCCACACGCTGGCCAGCCTCATCTACATGACTCCTCGCCATAAACCCACCCGCTCTAAAAGCCACTGGAGCTGAATGATTGGGGCCACCGAAGTCCTTAAATAAGCGGGTTGCCTGGAAACCTTATTTGGCACAAAAGTATCCTCCCACTCCCTGCTCTGTTTCCGCTCCGGGGGTGTCAGGTTCCCAGTCTTCCGCAGGACTGAACCACAGAGCAGGAGAAGCCTCAGCTCCTGGAGAATTGTTTTGTCTGCTAATCCCAGATTCAAATCTTAGTTGCTCCACCAGCGCAGCCCACGCTGCCTCGAACCTGCTGTGCCGGGTCGCGCTGGTTGGCCGCAGAGTCCGGAAGCCGCAGACCCTGATGCAAGTGGGGGCGGCTCGAGTGCTCTTCCTGTCTGTCCAGTGCCACCCGCATTAAAATGCAGTTTATCCTAAGGTCGCTTGTCTTCACCTCTCAACGAAAAAGAAGGACTCCGTGGCTTCTGTTTGCTCAGGAGTCCTCAAATCTTGCTGTGCTGGACAGCGAGATTTAAAGATAAAGCCTTTTGTTGTTGTTGTTGTTGTTGTTGTTGTTGTTTTTCGAGACAGGGTTTCTCTGTGTTGCCCTGGCTGTCCTGGAACTCAACTCTGTAGACCAGGCTGGCCTCGAACTCAGAAATCCACCTGCCTCTGCCTCCCAAGTGCTAGGATGAAAGGCGTGTGCCACCACTGCCCGGCCCTTTTCTTCAATCTAAAAGAAATATGTATGCGCTGTAGAGACAGAGAAATTCAGAGTAAAAAGAATAGACTTTAAATGATTGTCATGCAAAATGCCGGCTAAGTTTTGAAGAAGCACCTGTTAGCCTTGTAAACCAATGTACACGTGAATAAATCCCAACACTCCACATCCACCAGTGTCTGAAACACTAATGTGTTCAATATATTCAAGAAATAATAACATGGGTGCGTGCGGTAACACCTCTGATCCCAGCACTGGAGACTAAAGTGAGTTCCAGGCTAGTCTAGGCTACATGACACCCTATCTCAAAAACACAAAAAAATAGATGAATGGATGTTATTTCTTTTCTACACATTGAAAATCATAGTCATAAGTAGTATCTGAATATGTAGCCAAGCAAGGGGCACATATTAATAATCCCAGCATTTGGGAAGCAGAGGCCAGGAGGATCAGGAATTGAAGGGCATTAGCTAATTAGGGCCAGCCTGGGCTATATTTTATGGCACCCTGTCTCAAAAATAACAACAAAATGTATATGCTGGTGCACACCTTTAATCCTAGTGTTTAGGAAGCTCAGGCAGGTGAATCGCTATAAATTCAAGGCTGGCCTGGTCTACAAAGAGAGTTCCAGCCCAGCCAGTGCTACACAGTGAAGTCTGTGTCAAAATAATAATAACACTAATAAAAAGCTCGATAAATGTTGAGTATTATAAGATACTGTATGGCTTTTTTGGGGGGGGTTTGTTTTTTGTTTTGTTTTGTTTTGTTTTTTTGGTTTTTCAAGACAGGGTTTCTCTGTGTAGTTCCGGCTGTCCTGGAACTCACTCTGTAGACCAGGCTGGCCTCGAACTCAGAAATCCGCCTGCTTCTGCCTCCCAAGTGCTGGGATTAAAGACATGTGCCACCACCGCCCGGCCAGCATATGGCTTTTTAATCGTTGTTTTAATACAACCAAATACTGTCTTCTGACATAATTCTTTTCGCTGTTGTTTTGGGTTTTTCGAAGCAAGATTACATAGCCCAGACCGACCTAGAACTGGTTATACAGTTGATGCTGACCTTGAACTATTGAGAACTTATTTGGAGGTTCTAGCAGGGGAGCACGGCCATTAACACAGCCTTAATGAAGGGCAGGTCCCCTTGTAGTCAGGGAATGTCTCCCATGTACAAGAAAGGACATACACGGAGCTGTAAGGGAGGAACAGGGCACCCACGGAGGTAGCCCGAACAACACAGTGGTGTGACAGGAATTGCATCCAGATCAGCCTCACATCCTGGTCTTGGAGTCTGGATCCTCGAGAGTCACCATGCCTGATCAGAGAATGTGACCTCTAAGATTTCTGGTGTCGTTTAACGTTCAGAAACTTTGTAACCTGCAACAATAGGCCTGAAGGCAGTCTCCCTTTAAGAAAAATAAATAGTTTATCCTCTTTTATCTATTGATTTCATGCCTAGGATCTAGCCTAAGGAAATCAGAAGTGTAAATAAAGAATCATATGCTGGGTGCTCCTGCGGATTGACTTTAAGCCGTAGCGTGGGTCCTCTTAGACGGACCTTGTCGCCGCTATCCTTCCCATCACAGACAAACCTGCTTGCCCAGCGTCCTCACTGGATTAAGCTTCAGCTCAGGTGCTCTGCCTTCTCCACCGGGCTCAGAGAGGGAGCGTGATCACCGGTGTTCCAGAATCTTCCGTGCATTTCTACTTCTCCGGCCACACGTGTTCATGACCACACATTCTGTCCCCGACGCTGCTGCTTTTCTGCATAAATGTTATTGTGTAGACGGACATGCGATTTTGTCTTTCTTTTAAACATAACTCGCATGAACTATAATTTGAATTATATTGTATATTATTGATGAGACTATGTCAAGTTCATGCCTCAAGCGTGCACATTGCCCTGCTCTGGAAAAGTTTCTTTGCTTTGGGGTTTTTGAGCTGTGGGTATGTGTAGTGTTAAATAATTATAAACGATACCGCCGCACCTGGCCTCTGCACCGAGTCGCGGCGTGTCCCGGTCAGAGCTGCTCTCACTGTCACTGCCGAGCCAATCTTTCCCAGCTAGCTCTCACAGCATCCCAGCTGTGTTTCCTCTCCGCCATAGACTCTGTAGATGGTGGGAGTCCTTTGCTCCTGCTTTGCACCTAAATACCTTTACCGTAAAGCATGACTCTTAAACTTAAATAGTTAATCAAATATCTTTATACATATAGCACTTCCAATTACATAGTGCCAATTTAGAATGATAAAGTCTTTTTTTGTTGTTTTGTTTTTTGTTTTTTGGATTTGGTTTTTTTCAAGACAGGGTTTCTCTGTATAGCCCTGGCTGTCCTGGAACTCACTCTGTAGACCAGGCTGGCCTCGAACTCAAAAATTCACCTGCCTCTGCCTCCCAGAGTGCTGGGATTACAGGCGTGCACCACCACCGCCCGGCTTACAATGATAAAGTTTTATCCCAATATTTCTAACCTCTCCAAAACACTAGAAATATGTCTGAAGCCCTCGGGACATCTGCGTCTCCCTCTCTGCTCCGCTCGAGTCCTCCACGGAGCCTCTCTCTCCCTCTCTCCGCTCCTCCTCCTCTCTCCCCTCCAATCACTGGCCTCTCACTGCCGCTCTCTCCGCCCCTCACTTCTCTTAGCTCCTCCTCCTTCTCTCTCCCCTCCAATCACTGGCCTCTCACTGCCTCGGTGTGAATGGATAGGAAATATCTTGCAATAGGTATGAGTTTTGCTGTTTCCTTGAGAGGTGAGGATACAACCCACGGCCACACACGCCAGGCAAGTGTTCTCTTCCACTGAGCTGCACCCCCATCTATGTTTGTTTGGGGGTTTGTTATTATTTATTTTGGTTTTGGTTGGTTCATTCGTTGGTTGCTTTTATGGGTTTTTTGTTTTGTTTTGCTTTGTTTTGTTTTGTTTTTTTGGTTTTGGTTTTGGTTTGGGCCCAGGTAGGTCTCAGTCTCATGTAGCCCAGATTGGCCTCAAGTTCACTATGTAGCTGAGGATGACCAGGAACTTATTCTGATCCTGAAGCATGCTATTGATCCGGGTTTACAAGACGCTGGGGATTGGACCAAGCCTTTATCAAGCCATTCTAGGAACCAAGCTACATTCCTTACCTGATGTGTATGTGGGTGTAAGTGTGTGTGTGTGTGTGTGTGTGTGTGTATGCATATATATGTATATATCTATATGTGTGTATGCATGTGTTTCTGTGTATATGTATGCATATATATGTGTGTATATGTGTATATGTGTGTGTTTGTGTATATATATGTTTGTGGCACTTTTCGAAAGTATGGCCCTGTTGGAATAGGTGTGTCACTGAGGGTTTGGGCTTTAAGATCCTCATCCTAGCTGCCTGGAAGTCAGTCTTCTGCTAGCAGCCTTCAGATGAAGATGTAGAACTCTCAGCTCCTCCTGCACCACGCCTGCCTGGATGCTGTCATGCTCCTGCCTTGATGATAATGGACTGAACCTCTGAACCTGTAAGCCAGCCCCAGTTAAATGTTGTCCTCTTAAGAGTTGCTTTGGTCATGGTGTCCAGTTCACACCAGTAAAACGCTGACTAAGATGGTGTGTATGTATTTGTTTGTGTGTGTATATGTGTGTTTCTGTGTATGTGTAAGTGTGTATGTATATGTGTGTACATGTGTGTGCATGTGTGTATATGTGTGTGTACATGTGTGTGCATGTGTACACGTGTGTGCATATGTATATGTGTGCATGTGTATATGTGTGCATGTGTGTATATGTGTGCATGTGTACACGTGTGTGCATATGTATATGTGTGCATGTGTGTATATGTGTGCATGTGTGTATATGTGTGCATGTGTATACATGTGTGTGCATGTGTGTACATGTGTGTGTGCAGTATACACACATGTGTACTTGGATGTGCTCACCTGCACAGGCTCACGCATGTATAGGCCTGAGGTTAACACTAAGGTGTCCTCTTTATCTTTCTCAAATACATACGTTGCCATACACTGGAAAGCTTTGGTTCTGGAGGTAAGCTGTAGAATGTGCTTTGCTCTACTTAACTGTGCACCAAGGCTGCAACCCACGGCCACGCACAGGCGCTCCACCACTGAGCTTCATGGCCACACACAGGCGCTCTACCACTGAGCTCCGCCCTTCCTTCCCCTTAGTTTTCTAGACAGGTCTCTCACTGAAGACCTCACCATCTCAGATAGACCCCTAACTAGCCACGGAGCACCTAGGACCCACCTACCCCTGCCCCTGCCCCTGCCCCTGCCCCTAGCCCTGGGCCTGCAGGCACCTTCTGCCACACCAGTGCACACAAGCACTTCCCCCAGTGACCCATCTCTCCGTCCTCCTATTTGGTTTTCACGACTGAAACTCTGCCTTATTAGCTGGAAGTGTTGCTGATCACCAAGGCAGAGACAAAAGAATTGGGAGTTTATGGCCAGTGTGGCCCCTACACAAGACCACATCTCAAAAGTCCATTCATTCACTCACTCACTCATTCATTCATTCATTCAAGTCCACAGCTGTGATGCTTTTATCCAAACGTGACTTCCCCCCAAAGCCTTTTCTGGTCACCCTTGCTTAAATTTATTTACCCTTCCTCTGCCTAATTCTGTTCTTAGCAGAATTAATTCCAATTAATTCTGGAAGTAATTAACACAATTCCACTGGCTTAAATCTGTTTAAGCCAGTGGTCCTCAACCTGTGGGTTGTGACTCCTTTCACAGAGGTCATATATCAGATGTCCTGCATATCAGATATTTACATTACAATTCGCGACAGTAGAAAAAAAAAAACCGTACAGTTATAAAGTAACAACAAAAATAACGGCATGGTTGGGGGTAGCCACAACGCGAGGAACTGTATTAAAGGGTCTCAGCATTAGGGAGGTTGAGAGCCACTGAGTTAGACTATTGCACCTGCTGTTATATATTTGATATAGTTACTATTTGTCTCAACCTACAAGAAACAGCCACGATTAAGCTGTTCGTTCATTCACTGAATCAGTCAGTCAGTGGCTAAGAGCACGTCTGGGCGCCTAGAGTCAGGCTTAGTCTGGAACCCGGGATGCCAAGCCCGGCGCTGCTCTCTAGAAGCTTACAATTGAACTCACTGCCTCAAGCAGGCAAAGACACAGAGCAGGCTGTAATGTGTAAACACTGCAGTAAGTGGGGGTGGGAGAAGGTAGGAAGTGAGGACAACAGACTGCCTCCCTGAGGGGAAGGTGCTGAGACCGGACGTGTTTAGAGGCGAGCTGGAACTTGATGAAGGGATTTGTGGTAGAAACACTTGGCTCATCTCTAAGCAGTGCGGATTCCTGAACAACAGCAGAAAAAATTAGCATGACAAAAATGATTTATTAAGATTAGTCTGGCGAGCAAAGAGCAAACACGTCAAACTATGACAAACGGGGGAGCTGAAGGCTCCGAGGGGCCGGGCCAGCCCTGTATGGAGTGGGAGAAGCCAGCTTGGTGTGGAGTGGGAGGAGCCAGACAAGTGTAGGGTGGGAGGAGCCAGACCGCTGTAGGGTGGGAGGGGCCAGCCAGGTGTAGGATGGGAGGGGCCAGACCGGTGTATGATGGGCGGGGCCAAGGAAGGTGATAAATGAGAAGGGCTGAAGAAGGCAGTGTCGGGCAAAACTGAAGCACAGTGGCTCCGAGGCATTTTCCAAGGACCCAGGCATGGTTTCCTAAGCCTGTAATCCAGCACCGGAGAGGCCGAGGCAGGAGTGTGAGTTTGAGGCTAGCCTGGGCTACATAGCAAGACACACACACACACACACACACACACCCCGCCACAAACAACCAACACAAAATACAGTAAAAGACATATTAGCCCCTGAATCCGACAACTGTCAAACTAAAACATTTAAGACTGTCAACCGTTTAAAAGGACCTTTTGGGGGTAAGCAAAGGAGACTCTGAGGTCTGAGGCCTGTATGGACAGAGAAGTGGATATATACAGAAAGCACAGGAGAGAAGTCAGTTGGATTATTCTATGTAAAACCAATACAGAGAGCCAAACGGAGAGAAATGAAAACTGCAGAGAAAACGCTATTTTAGATGACTCCCATATGGGTTAGTTTCTTAATTTACTTAGAGCAGATGGCTGGCCCAGGACAGACTAATTTATTACCATCCTGTCATGTGGAACCTCGATTTCCTTGGGTTCCTAAGCAACTCTAGGGGAAACGTCAGATTGCACGGAATTTCCTGAAGAGATCGTGTGAGCCACTCAAGTCCCTCTGAAAATTCCTCGCTTTCTCAAAATCCCTTATCCCCGACCACAGTCGCCAGCTGTGTTCTGTTGCTAGAGGCAAACCCGAGCTCCCTCCAGCCTGCCCTCAGCGCTGTGAAGTCCTACAGATAAGAGAGACCACAAGAAAAGGGAGAGAGAGAACTGAAGTAAGCTTTGCAATTCAGTCTTTACTCTCTCTCTCTCTCTCTCTCTCTCTCACACACACACACACACATACACACACACACTCACAGAATGAAAGTCATAAAGCAATTCAGAAGAGTTGAAAGCCAGGAATGGTGGGGCAAACCTGTGATCCTAGCACTTGGTGTTTGGGGGATAGGAAGATCTGTTCAAGGTTAGCCTCAGCTACTTGGAGTCTGTGACCAGCCTGAGCTACATGAGTTTCTGTCTCAAAAAAAAAAAAAAACAAAAAACAAAAACAAAAACAAAAACAAAAACAAAAACAAAACAAACAAACAAAAAAAAAACAGGAAGGGAAGAGGAGAGAGAAGGTGAAGGAGGAGCTAGGGAAATTAAGTCTCTGAGTCGGCAGAGCCTACCTAACAAGCTGAGGAATACTTGAGCTTACAGGTGAGGGTAGGGAACTTGGATGCGTAAGATAGGAGAGAGGAGTACAGGGGGAGGGGAGGGAAGGAAGGAGGGAGGGGGCTGGGGGAGAGGGGAGGAAGAGGGGAGGGACTGCGGGAAGGGAGGGGGAGGAGTGGAGAGGGGGAGGGGAAGGGCCTGGGGGACGGGAGGGGTGGGGGAGGGGGGAGAGAAAATGAATAAATAGCAATATGCCCAGCCATGAAAGAACTGTCCCAGCCGGGCGTGGTGGCGTACTCCTGTAATCCCTGCACTTGGGAGGCAGAGGCTGGCGGATTTGTGAGTTCGAGGCCAGCCTGGTCTACAGAGTGAGTTCCCGGACAGCCAGAGCTACACAGAAAAACCCTGTCTCTGGAAAAAAAAAAAAAAAAAAGGAAGAGCACACTTTTAATCCCAGAACTCGGGAGGCCGAGGCAGGCAGAACTCTTCTGAGTTCAAGGCCAGCCTGGCCTACAGGGAGAGTTCCAGGATAGCCAGGGCTACGCAGAGAAACTGTCTAGAAATTGTATTTTTAAAAAGGAAGAAAAAGCCGGGCGGTGGTGGCGCATGCCTTTAATCCCAGCACTTGGGAGACAGAGGCAGGTGGATCTCTGAGTTCGAGGCCAGCCTGGTCTACAGAGTGAGTTCCAGGACAGCCAGGGCTACACAGAGAAACCCCTGTCTCGAAAAAACAAAAAACAAAAAACAAAAAAAGCAAGAAAAAGCAAAGAGAGAGAGAGAGCTACTGTCAGAAACATGAAAGGCCGCAAGCTGTGACTGCCAGACTGAGGGCAAGCCCCCTGTTGCATGGTCTATGGTGTAAAGTTAACTAACTGAAAAGCTTACTAATCACTAACTTAGTGGCTGCTGCGTGCAGAGTGGAGGAACAGCTTGGATGTGGCCTAAGTGTCTGTCCCCACGCATTTCATGGTCCGGAATCTTGGTGGAGACATTGGCCAATACCAGAAGGGCTGAGCACTCAAGCCAAGAGACAGGGACCCCACGGTGAGATAATTCTGTAGGAGAGGAAAGAAGAAAGGGTGACTCTTTGAGACAGACGGTCTGCGAATGCCTGAAAAGCACGGGGCCTGGTGGGGTAGGTGGAGGAGGGCAATAGCGGCCAGCAGCTAGCCTGGGCAAATCCAGTCCAACCACACAGCCCTTGACCAAGCGTTTTCTTGGGGGTAGGGAAGATACTAATTGTAGGGAAGGGTAAAAGTTGAAAAGATAAGGCAGTGCCAGGGGCCGTGGACCAGGATCAGTCTGCGAAGTGCATGCTGGGTAAGGGTGAGGACTTGAGTCCAGCTCCTCAGTATCCGTATAAAAAGAAAGGTGTGTCAGTGTGAGTGTGTGCTCATAATCCCAGCGCCTGGGAGGGGGAAAGAACAATCCCCAGGGCTCGCTGCCAACCAGTCGATATTCATGTACGTGTATACACACACACACACACACACACACACACACACACAGCCTAACCTCAGTGAGTTTACATCTAGTAAAATGTTTCAACGAAAGAACCGGAGATGCACAGCCCCGGAATCTAAGCACACTGCGTGCTCCGAGTCTTCTCACACTGCACGCTTGCTTTGGACCTTAACAGCTGTGAAGACCCACAGGTGCTAGAAGCTTCTAACCCAACCCGGGGAGAAGGGACTGAATCAGACCTAGGACCTGGGCTGCTCTCGCCAATGGTCAGAGAAGCTTCTGTTGGGATATATGCACACCTAACACACACACACACACACACACACACCCCACACACAAACACAATCTCAGTCAATGCTGAGATGACTTAACCCGCGAGAGCCGAGGGTACCCTGAGTGCTCGGCCCGGAATGGGACATCTTTCTTAACACATCACCCCACCCCACCCCCAACACTCCCAAGTCTCAGAGGAGGAGGCAGAACGAATGGGAAAGGGAGTGTTATGACATCCTGCCTTCCGGACTTGACCTGAGTACCCCGCTAGCCACCCCACATCGGCTGTGATTACCTGCGTGAGATCAGCCCTGCCAACATGCCAGCACCGGGGAATCTCCAAACCCCGCCCTTTGCCGAGGAGCTGCTGGCCTTTGTTCACTGATGAGGAGAGGGGCTGATTGACTGATTTGTATGTGTGGCCACTGGTAGGTTGTTCGTACTCCGATGAATGGTGAGGATGGCCCCATACCCATGTGGGCAGCGCTAATTAAGTGTGTGTGTGTGTGTGTGTGTGTGTGTGTGTGTGTGTATGTTAGGTGTACATATATCCCATATATATGTCATAAAGTTGGAAAGGACTTTGTTGGGAAAAATATGAGGGAAGTTGGAGTGAAGAAATGGGAGCATGGGCTGGAGAGATGGCTCAGCGGTTAAGAGCACTGACTGTTCTTCCGAAGGTACTGAGTTCAAATCCCAGCAACCACATGGTGGCTCACAACCATCCGTAACAAGATCTGACGCCCTCTTCTGGAGTGTCTGAAGAGAGCTACAGTGTACTTACATATAATAAATAAATAAATCTTAAAAAAAAAGAAATGGGGGCAGGTTGACATGATCATATTTCATTGCATACATGTATACATTCTCAAGAATAAAGAAAAATTAAAATCATGAAGAGCCGGGCGGTGGTGGCACACACCTTTAATCCCTAGCACTTGAGAGGCAGAGGCAGGCGGATTTCTGAGTTCAAGGCCAGCCTGGCCTACAGAGTGAGTTCCAGGACAGCCAGGGCTATACAAAGAAACCCAGTCTCAAGAAAGAAAGAAAGAAAGAAAGAAAGAAAGAAAGAAAGAAGGGAGGGAGGGAGGGAGGGAGGGAGGGAGGGAGGGAGGGAGGGAGGAAGGAAGGAAAGAAAAAGAAAGAAAGAAAGAAAGAAAGAAAGAAAGAAAGCAGTAGTCAGCATTGGTCGGGAAAGACTGTCGTGAAGAGGGGAATGTGACATGTATTAAGATGTCTAACTTAGCCAGGCGTGCACACTGGTAAACCTAGCTCTCGGGAAGCTAAGGAAGAGTGCCACAAACACAAGGCTAACCTGGGCTATCTATATACTGAATACTAGGCCAGCCTGGGCTATCTATATATTGACACTGGGCCAACCAGAGCCACACGTAAGATTTTTTTTTTTTTTTTTTTTGGTTTTTTTCGAAACAGGGTTTCTCTGTGTAGCCCTGGCTGTCCTGGAACTCACTCTGTAGACTGGGCTGGCCTCAAACTCAGAAATCCGCCTGCCTCTGCCTCCCAAGTGCTGGGATTACAGGTGTGTGCCACCACTGCCCGGCATAAGATTGATTTTTTTTCCCCAGAGGAAATATCTAACATAAAATGTGTAGCCCTATAATAAAGTAAAATTTTCATTTTATTTCCCCCACACTCTTCCATTATCCTTCACCCAACCCTCCTTCCTTTTTCCTTCCAAGTATTTTTATCTATTCTTTGTCCATTTTACACATGTACAATAGATCTTGATCAAATTCCTGTCTTTCCCAATTGCATATCTTTATATATACATATATATAAAATGTGTGTGCTGTGTCTGTGTCTGTGTAGTCCTGGCTGTCCTGGAACTCACTCTGTAGACCAGGCTGGCCTCGAACTCAGAAATCCGCCTGCCTCTGCCTCCCAAGTGCTGGGATTACAGGCGTGCGCCACCACGCCCGGCTCCAATTGCATATCTTTATATATACATATATATAAAATGTGTGGTGTGTGCTGTGTCTATGTGTGTGTGTGTGTGTGTGTGTGTGTAACACCTACTGAGTCCAATTCCAACTGAGTTTGCTTGACTTGGGGTGAAGGATGGAATGTAGCCCAGGCTGGCCTCAAAGTCACCATGTAGCTGATGCTGACTCTGAACTCCACGCTGTCTTCCCTTCTCTTCCTTAGTTCCGGTGTTACAGACAAGCACCATCACACCCAGCGCCTGGGGTGTTTTTTTAACTCAAAACAGAGCCTGCCCTTCTCCCAACACCTCTTGAAAACAGGACACCCTAGCGCGCCTCTATGCAAACCAGGCTGAGGAAAACATCCAAACCCGCCTGCCTCCGCACAATCCACCTAGTTCCTCAATAAATATTTACTCAGCCCCTACCGTGTGCTGTGGAACATCTTCTTCTCCGTGGATCCCAGGGCCTCCCTTATCTCTCCCGTCCACCCCTGCCGACCCCGCAGGAGTCCAGTTTACAATCTGTCCACTGTCTTCAGCCAGGGCCCCAACCCTCCCCTCCAGAAGGGGCCATTGTCCTCTGGCTCTGCCTCTCCCTCTCTCTTTGAAGCTTAATTTCAATGTCCTTAATCCTTTCATTGTTCCGCTCCTCTCCCCGTCCTCTCTTTGCTAACGTCTGACCTCAGCTAACCGGCACAGCGGCCTCTGAATAGAGCAAAGTGGGGGGGGGGGGGAATGAATGTAACCTATTTGCCTGAGAGGATCTAACGAGCGAGTGCTCAGACTGAGTCAATTCTATGTGGCCGTCAGTGTAGCAAAAGCGGGAAGCCCTTGAAATTGAGGTGACGGGAAAGGTGTGGTATTAGTAATGGCTGGGGCTAGGGATTGGGGAGAGAGCCCAGTTCTTCGCTAGCAAGGGTAAAGCCCTTGGTTCACCCTTCACACACACACACACACACACACACACACACACACACCAAAGGAGTAAATGCGGTAGGGTGGGGAGTCATTGGCAAAGGGGACATCCAAAAGCCGTTGTGCTGTGCAAGCTTTGTCCGCTTGTCTGGATTTGTAATCAACCAGAGGACACACGTGTGTCTGTGAGGATGCTTCCAGAGAGCTTAACTATGGGAGAAAGAGCCACCCTGGATGTGTGTGTGTGTGTGTGTGTGTGTGTGGCACTACCCTTTGGACTTGGGTCTCAGACTGATTAAAGCCGCATCCCGGTCCTACGGTCATGCCTTCCCACGGCGACAGGACGCACCCTCAGACTGCAAACCAGATAAAACCCTAAGTCGCTTCTGCTGAGTGTTTTATCACATCAGTGAGAAAAGTAACTACTACAGACTCCAAGGCCAGATACAGGGGGAAAAAACATGAAAGGGGGTTGGAGAGATGGCTCTGGGGTTAAGAGCACTGGCTGCTCTTCCAATGAGGTTTCTTTCTTTCTTTTTTTTTTTTTTAAGATTTATTTATTATTATATGTAAGTACACTGTAGTTGTCTTCAGAGACACCAGAAGAGAGTGTTGGATCTCATTACAGATGGTTGCAAGACACCATGTGGTTGCTGGGATTGGAACTCAGGACCTCTGGAAGAGCAGTTGGTGCTCTTAACCGCTGAGCCATTTCACCAACCCCTCTGGCTGCTCTTCCAAAGGACGCAGGTTCAATTCCCAGCACTTACATGATGGTTCACAACTGGCTATAATCGCAGTTACAGTGGATCTGACACCTTGGAGGCAGAACACCAATATACATAAAAATAAACAATCAAACAAACAAGCCCAAGGAAGAAGAAGCAGGAGCGAACACACAGGCTCTGGGGAAGATAAATCTGGAGCTAAAATCTTTTCAGAGTGAGGGAATGCTGTGAGAGAAAGCTAGTACTTACTACTGGGAGCTAGTTGACCTCGAGGGGGCAAAACTCAGTAGGGGAAAATATTCTGGAAGCCATAATGAAGATACCCTCTTATTTGCAAACCCATCATTTAAGGAGTATAGAGGAAAAAATGCACACCCCTCCCCACCCACCCCCACCCCCCAGCATGCACACACCACTAAGGAGCCAGTGTTCCCGAGATAACCAGGCCTCCATTGTGGGAAGATGAGCATGAGAGTGTCTGGGAATGTCAGCTGCTGTGGGAAGCTGCCGAGGCCCCTCAGAAGTGTTTCCTAAACTGGACAGGTCAAGAGCTAGACAGACAACAAAGTAACCGGAAGTACATGCTGCCCTGGAAAGGAACGGAGTTTGGTCCCTAACATCCACACCGAGGCATTCGCAATGTCCTATAACTCTAGCTCCATGGCAATGTGATGCCTCTGGCCTCCTCTGACACCAGTACTCACATGCACACACACACACACACACACACACACACATACATGTAATTAAAAATAAAGTCTTGGGGTCTGGAGAGATGGCTCAGTGGGTTAAAAGTACCGACTACTCTTCCAGAGATCCTGAGTTCGATTCCCAGCAACCGCATGGTGTCTCACAACTATCTGTAATGGGATCCGATGCCCTCTTTTGGTGTGTCTGAAGACAGCTATCGAGTATTCGTATAAACAAAATAAATACATCAGTTTTGAAAAATGTCTTTAAAAAGAAAGAAAGCTATTGGGATAAGGAGATGTATAAGGCGGTGTGCGGGTCAGACTCCGGTGTCAGCAGTGACCCTGGTTGGGATGAACAGAAAGAAAGGCTGTGATGGGATTGGTCCCCAGATCCAGGGCAGAGAGCAGGGGTACAACTGTGGAATGTGAGAATCTGGAGGTTTCAAGGCAGCTGTGAACTCATACCTTCAAGACACGGCGAAGTACCCCAGAAATGCACACACTTGGAATCCTAGCATAGAACTCTGCAGGGATAGGAGTTTTCCAAATCAGACAAGAAGAGTCATAGAGGCCGGGCGTGGTGGCACACGCCTGTAATCCCAGCACTTGGGAGGCAGAGGCAGGCGGATATCTGAGTTCGAGGCCAGCCTGGTCTACAGAGTGAGTTCCAGGACAGTCAGGGCTACACAGAGAAACCCTTTCTCGAAAACAACAACAACAACAACAACAACAAAAAAAAAAAAAAAACGAAGAAGAAGAAGAAGAAGAAGAAGAAGAAGAAGAAGAGTCATAGAAAAAAATTGAAAGAGATGAAATGGAAATCCATAAAGCTATTACCCTATTACCCACACTGGAAAATAATGGAGAATCCAGGTGTGGTGGTACGGGACCGGAAACTCAGGAGTGGAGACAGAGGGTCCTCAGTTTAATGGTATCTGCCTGGAATGTAATGAATGGTATGTGTTACTTTTCTTTTGCTGTGATGGAATACCATCACCAAAATGGAGAAGGAAGATTCTATCTACCTTCCAGAACAGAGAGATAAGTTAAGTGTCTGTCATGGCAGACAGAAATAGCAAGCTACAGGCATGGCAGCAGGAGCAGGAAGCGCGGAGCTCCCCTTCCCAAACTACAGACATCAACAGAGAGCAAAGCAGAAGCAGAGTGGGGCTTTAAACCAAAAGCCACCTCCAGTGACAGTCCTGTTGCAAAGCCATACCTCCTTAAGCCTCCCCCCTGGAGATCAGCTACCTGAGCCTCTAAAGGACCTACCTCTTTCTCTTAAAATACTCCCAGGAAAACTTATCTGAAACAGAGACATGTTTGCTTTATAACAGAGTCTGTATGTAAGAAGAGCATAAGTTAAACTGGTAATGTAATATTGTATTCACGATCTTTAATAGCCATTGCTCTTGCTAGAGTAAGACTTATTGCTCTGTGCCCGGGAACTTTGCAAGATTTAACCAGCACCGGGGAATGTTTTTAATCTTTGCTGTAAGTTGTAAAGTTCTAAATGATAGAGATTTTCTGAATCTGAGAGTCTAATGATAGAATTAGGGCTGTAGCTCAGGCAGTAGAGTGGGTGCCTGCAAAGCCTTGGGCTCAGTGCCTAGCACCATATAAACCAGGTGTGGTAGCAAATGCAGGTTGACCCAGCACTTAGGAGGATTACTGCAGGGTAGTCAGAAGTTCAAGGTAATTCTCAGATGCAAATTTGAGGCCAATCTAGAATACTTGAGAACCTGGATGGATGGGTGGACAGACAGATGATAAATAGGGGAATCTAATATATCCTTATCTTTGCATTATCTAAAATATCTGAGATTACCTTCATTATTTAGAGTGACACCAGAAGAAACTGGTAGAAACTTCTCTGGCTTCCAGGTCTAAATTAGCTCCAATCCCTTATATCAACATCCATTAAAAGCCAAAACATATATCACGTAATCCCTATAACAACCTGCCTGGATGGTAATTATTGTCATTTTACAGCAGATCAGAAATCTAATGTTCAGAAAGATAAAATGACTGGCCATAACCCTATCATGACTGGAACAGGATTAACAGTTCTGTCTCTGTCTCTCTGTGTGTCTGTTGGCCTGTCTGTCTGTCTGTTAGCACATGCATATTTTACTGACAGAGAACTGGACCTAGAGTCTCGTGCATGCAAGCAAGCATTCTACCACTGAGCTTATGTGTCTCGCCTGAAATCATCTGTTAATATTTTTAATGCAAATAATAGGGCCACTGAGATGTTCCAACAAGTAAAGATGCCACCAAGCCCAGCAGGCTGAGTTAAAATCTATTTGGTTGGAAGGAAAGAACTGAATCCTACAAGTTATTCTCCAATCTCCATGCATGAGAGTGCACACACACACACACACACACACACACACCATGCACAGTAAATAATGAATAAATGTTTACAAAATTTTAAATACAAATAATGGCTACCAAAACAATTTGTATTTTCTTTACTAGACAAAACTCCATGTACCCCCATCAACAGTTTCAAGGGAAAACAAAGTTGATTAACTCAAGATTTCCCCATAGTTTTGAAGCATGAGGTAGATTAAGATGTTCGTGAGTCTTGCTCTCTGAAATTCCACAGCTGACAAGCCGGATCAGCAAGCTGAAGTCGGGCTGTGAGGCTGGCCAGCCAGAAGGCCCCAGTGCGGTTGCAGGAAGTTACTGTTAAAAAAAAAAAAGTGCTTGTTCTACAAGCATCATCGTTTTTAAAAGCCCACATGGGCTGGACACAGGAATGAGGGTAGAGGCAGTGACCTAGCCCTTTCGAACTCAGCACCAGACCCTAGGTTCAACCCCAGCACTGCTAAAAATAAATAAATACAGATGGACAGTGGTGGTGCACGCCTTTAATCCCAACACTCAGGGAACAGAGGCAGGTCAATCTCTGAGTTTGAGGCCAGCCTTGTCTACAGAGCAAATTCCAGGACAGTCAGGGCTACATGGTGAAGCCCTGTCTGTAAAAACCAAATGTAGTGAGAATTATAGAATTTTGGTTTCTTAAAAACAACAACAACAACAACAACAACAACACAGGACTCGTATAAGAACATGTTTCTGTTCTAATCCCAGGTGTGGGGATATGGGGCTGCTTCGCAGCAGCTGACTATGATTTGCCTCGTGCTCTAGCAGGGGTGTGGTTTAACCAGCTGCAGATCATTTCTGTGATTGTGTGACACTTGGAATTCTGGGAACTTTTCAGAGGGCATATAAATGCTAGGGCCCCAAGAGACAGGATTGTGGGCTATTGGTCGTTTGGGGGTGGGGAGTGGGTTGGTTGCAGTTTGTTCATAGACATGCTCAAGGAAGAAACAGAAAGAAATTAGATTCAGATCTCCCCTCCCTCCCACCTATCCTTCTCCCTCTTCTACCTAGTGATAAGATGTTAACAGGGGTGGGAAGATAAACTGAAAAAAAACCCACAAAGTAGATAAATCCAGCAATACTGATAGATGATATATAGATAGATGGATGGATGGATGGATGGATGGATAGATAGATAGATAGATAGATAGATAGATGATTAAGTACCCACAGAAAAAGCACTATCAACCAGAGTGATAGACTGTTATCCAAGTGTAAAGCTTAACAATCGTAAAAGCTGTAAGTGCATGTCCTATAAAACAAAAGGTCAGATGAGGGGGTCAATAAACTACAGCAGTCAGGCATCGGTCCCAACCAGCATGCACGAACCCCAGGGGAAATGGCTTGAGGCCCCACGTGTGACAGATGGACTTGGAGTTTTATGAAACACAGCTGAGAGTGCCCGCAGTAGAACCTCTTGAATCAGCATTCCTTTCTAAGCTACGGCTTTCATCACCCCATCTCCTCTGCAGAGACAGTGGCTTTGTTTTCGGTTTATGCCAGAAAATAATGCTGTAACTAATGTCCTTGTACAATATCTTGGCTTGCGTGTTGGGTTGTCTCTTTAAAGATAAATTTCTAGAAATGCAAGTCAGAGCATAGACACACTTTGAAGCATTTGGTAGAAATTGACTCCCAAAAATGTTGGCTAGAAAAAAAAAATGCCCCACCCGTTTTTGTAGTTTGCACAGGTCCTAAGGAGCTGAGGTCTATCAATGGAGCCTCTGCCTACATAAAATGCAGTCAGTGGAAACTGGCCTAGAGCATCGGGGGGAGGGGGGGGCACAGCAAAAAGGCTGTTGAACAAAACATTCCAGAACAAAGTGAGCTCAATAATATCAGATCTCAGCCACACTTAAAAATAACATTTTAAAGGTTTAAATCTGAAAATATGGATTCATTGCACTGAATTCCCATTAGCTCTTTTACTAACTGATACTATTGATACTGTTTCAGACAAGATCTCATGTAGCACAGGCTGGCCTCAGATTTAATGTGTAGCCAAGGATGACCTTGAACTCTGTCTCACTCCTGGGATTACGGACATGTGTGCATCCCATACAAATGCTCTATTTATTTATTTACTTTCTTATTTTTGCAGCCTTGGGGATCAAACCCAGGACCCCAGGAATGCAAGTGTCTCAGTTAGGGTTTCAATTCCTGTGAAGAAATACCACGACCACAGCAAGTCTTATAAAGGAAAACACTGGGAGGCAGAGGCAGGTGGATTTCTGAGTTCAAGGTCAGCCTGGTCTACAGAGTGAGTTCCAGGACAACCAGGATCTACACAGAGAAACCCTGTCTCCAAAAACCAAAATAAATAAATAAATAAATAAATAAATAAATTTATTAAAAAAACATTTAATTGGGACTGGCTTACAATTTCAGAGGTTCAGTCCATTATTGTCAGGGCAGGAAGTATTGGCGGCAAGCCTGCAGAGACAGAACAGGAGAGAGGCTGAGAGTTCTACATCTGGATTGACAGGCAGCAGGAAAAGACTGCCACAGTGGGTGGAGCTTGATCATCTGAGCCCTCAAAGCCCGCCCACAGTGACACACTTCCTCCAACAAAGCCACACCTACTCCAACAAGGCCACACCTCCTAAGAGTGCCATTTCTTATGGGCCTGTGGAAGACATTTTTATTCAAACCACCACAGCAAGGAACCAAGCTGTTTCCCCTCATTTATTAACTCTCATAGAGAGAAACTGAGAGGAAGAGGGCTTTTCTTTATTAGGACTGATTTTCTTTTCTTTTTTTTTTTTTTTTTTTTTTTGGTTTTTCAAGACAGGGTTTCTCTGTGTAGCCCTGGCTGTCCTGGAACTCACTCTGTAGACCAGGCTGGCCTCGAACTCAGAAATCCGCCTGCCTCTGCCTCCCAAGTGCTGGGATTAAAGGCGTGCGCCACCACCGCCCAGCTAGGACTGATTTTCTTATAAACATCATAAATGTTTAATGTCTAAGATGTATTTCCCTAGTTCACTCTCTGCTTGAATCGAAGAAAATTTATTTGCATGCTAATAATAACTTGGGCTGGAGAGATGGCTCAGCGGTTAAGAACACTGACTGCTCTTCCGAAGGTCCTGAGTTCAAATCCCAGAAACCACATGGTGGCTCACAACCATCCGTAATGAGATCTGACACCCTCTTCTGGTGTATATGAAGACAGCTACAGAGTACTTAGATATAATAATAAATACATCTTTAAAATAATAATAATCATAACTTGTAGTATCTTTTCACATACTCTATCAACATATTGTTCTTTTATCCTACACCGAAGTTATGAGACTTTCACATTTGCCCAATTGAATAGAATCCTAATTCCTAATTGTGCCGGGCGGTGGTGGCGCACGCCTGTAATCCTAGCACTTGGGAGGCAGGCAGATTTCTGAGTTTGAGGCCAGCCTGGTCTACAGAGTGAGTTCTAGGACAGCCAGGGTTACATAGAGAAACCCTGTCTCGAAAAACCAATCAATCAATCAATCAATCAATCAATCAATAAATAAAACAAAACAATTCCTAATTGTACTCCATTAAATTAATTCTGTTCCTAGTATATTGATGTGGCAATAAAATGGAGTGATCCGAGGTGGCACAAGATGTTTAAGCCCCACCCTGCTCTGTATAGTGAGTTCCAGGTCAGCTGGAGTACCAAGACCTTGTTAAGAGAGAGGGAGGTGTGGGGAGAGAAAGGGAGAGAGAGAGAGAGAGAGAGAGAGAGAGAGAGAGAGAGAGAGAAGAGAGAGAGAGAGGAGAGAGGAGGAAGAAGAGGAGAAGGAGAAGAAGAGGAGGAGGAAGAGGAGGAGGAGGAAGAAGAGAAGGAGAAGAAGAGGAGGAGGAGAAGGAAAAGGAGAAGAAGAGGAGGAGGAGGAGAAGAAGAAGAAGAAGAAGAAGAGAGGAGAGGGAGAAAGAGAAGAAAGAGAAGAGAAGAGAAGAGAAGAGAAGAGAAGAGAAGAGAAGAGAAGAGAAGAGAAGAGAAGAGAGACCTAAAGCTGGGTACTAATATACTAATGTATACCATTCCGTGGACATTCTTGTAGATTTACCATACCCAGCGCCTAGTGAAGCACCTGACCTACCGCACAGCAGCTGCCCAATAGTTACTGGAATCATAAACAGATAAGCAAACGTGCGTCTGTGATGCACGCCTAAGGAACACCTTCTATCTCCTCTCCAGCCCCTTACTACTGTCCTTGCAAATACGATTCCTTTAATGCCCTCTTCCCAGTGGCTCATGGACTGAATCTGCATACAGCCAATCAACGTTTGATAAGTGAAAATGAATCCGAGATTTATGTCCAGGACGTGCATTATATTTGTTTTGGGGACAGCCCTATTACGTCGCATAGACTAACCTCAAACTCAAGGTGATCCTCCTGCCTCAGCCTCCTAAATTAAATTGGGATTACTCAAAGTTGTGGGCATGTGCTTAGCTCCAGGAAAATGCTTCTGAGTCACACAAATGAAAGCATCCAGGGAGAGTGGAAGGCCGACTGTTCTGGTCCCTCACGTGGGCTTGGGGTGGTACCCGGTGTGAACACGAATTCCCGATCCCCCGAATGTCTCTTTAACTCACTCGTTCATAGCTGTCTATTGCCTGCCCTCCTACGCCCCATTCTAACACCACTCAGAAGCAACAGTAAGAATTGAGCAGGCGTGGCACATGCCCTCACTCCCAGCTCTTGGGAGGCAGAGGCTGGCTGATCTCTGTGAGTTCATGGCCAGCATGTCTGGTAGAGTGAGTTCCAGGTCAGCCAAGGCTACACAGAGAAACCCTGTCTCAAAAATAAATAAATAAATAACAACAATAACAAAAGATACTGTTGATCAAAATAAGGGCACATGGAATTTCTTCCAGGTGTACACACCCCAGCAGTGATTGAAGGACACAGAATGATGTCGCTCAGTTGATCTTACGCAAGGATTGTGTTTTGTGGTGGAGCATCCTATATTGGTTTTTTTCTGTGGTTTTTGAAATCATAGCCCCGGGGATTGTGAAACACAATGATGTCTCCTAATTTCATTTCTTTGGCAAGTTGATAGAAATAAACCAAAAATGTCATCCAGGGCCAATGTTTGCTATTTTAAAGAAATGTAACGTCCAATCAAATCAGAGGATGGTTTCAAAAGAAATGTCATTCTCCTTCTTCATATCTCTTAAAATAAACACTAAAATAAATCCTCTGCGGGGTATTTAAGAGGGACAAGGCGCCAGAGAAATTAAAGAATCTACGGGAAATACAACACACACGCACCTGGAAATAGCCTCCCTCTCCCCTTTGTGTGAAATTCAATTATGTGTCGGAGAAAGCAGCGGGGTAGCGTTCTTTTTCAATTACTCTAAACTGCACTCTCTCAAACAAAAGACCATTACCCAGCGATCAAATCTAACTCACAGCATTGTTCTCCCATCAGATGACTCCTGATTTTAAAAGATGCTTTCTCTTGGAGCTTTATACAATGAAACCCAGTCATTACCTCCTGTGTAACAATGACAACAAGTTCTCCCACCATAAATGCAAACTAAATAACAGTCTTGTTTTTATCACAACCTTTCAATTTAAAAAAAAAAGGGGGGGGTTTAAAACTTTAGTGATGCTAAGAAAGAAATACTGTGTATCTTTTAGAAGAGTTTTGGGATGGATGCACCCAGAGTCAACAAAGCACTGGGTTCAATCCTTGGTATACACCAAAACAATAAAAACAAGACATGTTTTTGAGCCTACTACAACTTTGTAGAACAGAAAACCTAAAAACTCCACATGCTGTTTCTCTAACTTCCCTACTAACACATTGCTTCCCAGTCAGAAGTGGTGGTGGTGGCACCATGTCTTTAGTCCCAGCACGTTGGAGGCAGAGCCAAGCGGATCTGAGTTCGAGGCCAATCTAATCTATAGAGGAGTTCCAGGATAGCCAAAGCTACACAGAGAAATATTGTCTCTAAAAAACAAAAACAAAAAACAAAAACAAATGAAAGAAAGAGAAAATGACCTACAATGATCTGGGCATGTAGATCAGAGGTAGGCATAGCATATGTGAGGCCCTGAATGTCAACCACTACGCTACCAAAGCAAAGAATGAAGACATGCAGGTACAAACCTTCTACAGTACCTATCTGATTAAGCTTCTGAAACATTAATGGGCTGGGCATATAAGCCCACTCAATAAAGTACTTGTTTACCAGCACAAGGACCTGAACTCAGTTCCCAGAACCTACTTTAAAGTGTTCCCACACTTAAAAACCCAGTTCTGGGGAAGCAGAAATGGGAGGGTCCCTGGCCAGTGAGAACCCATCTTTAAAAAAGTGATGGATGGGCCGTGATGGTTTCTTTATTAATTTAGTTGTTGATGTTCTCGGGTTTCAGCACCATTGATGGGACTTAAAAGAGAGGAAGGGTGTTAGTGAATATGGCATGGCGATGTGGGGGGAGGGGGTGCCTGAGCGGGCCCATGCCCAGGCATCACCTCCCCCTGAAGGACCACACATACACACCAACGTGGTATAGAATATAGTAGAATAGAGTTTATTTAGAGAATATTAGAGAGAGAAAGAGAGAGAGAGAGAGAGAGAGAGAGAGAATAGAGAGAGAATGGAGGCCGGCCATGTCCATGTGGAGAGAGGGGGGAGGGGAGCCCAAGAGGGGCAAAGAGGTGAGAGGATGAGAAGAGAGAGGGGAAGGAACGGGAAAGAGAGAGAGGAAGGGGCAGGCAGCCCCTCATAGTGGAGCAGGCATGTGGGGCGGGGCATACCTGGCTATTGCTAGGTAGCTGTGGGGTGGAACTTGAACAGAGTACCAACAGGCCGGACGGTGGTGGCGCACGCCTTTAATCCCAGCACTTGGGAGGCAGAGGCAGGCAGATTTCTGAGTTCGAGGCCAGCCTGGTCTACAGAGTGAGTTCCAGGACAGCCAGGACTACAAAGAGAAACCCTGTCTCGAAAAACAAAACAAAACAAAACAAAAAAAAAGTGATGGATGCTGCCTGAGGAACATGACTTTAGGAACAATACTCTCGATAGATAGATTAGTAGATATCAGTGGTGCTGCACTCCTTTAATCCCAGCACTTGGGAGGCAGAGGCAGGAGCATTTCTGAGTTCAAGGTCACCCTGGTGAATGAGTTCCATGACAGCCAAGGCTACACAGAGAAACCCTGTCTTGAAAAAAACCAAAGCTCCCCCACCAAAAAAAGATAGATAGATTAATAGAGATAAAGCTATCTATATACATATATATATATAGAGAGAGAGAGACAGAGACAGAGAGACAGAGAGACAGAGAGAGATTCCCCCTTTATAGTAGTAATTTTTATATTTAACATATGGTTTATTTACAATTAATATTTGGCTGCAAATGAATAAAAACAAACAAACAAACAAAACCCTTAGCCTGTCTTTCATGTTTTAGAAGCACTTATGCTTCTAGATTTAGAAGCATTATGATATTTTCATTACTGGAAATTTCTTGTAAAATTTAAGATATCACAGCTGTACACATTGTCTCTTAAAATTTGCATGCACTTCTTTGTTTTGGGTTTGAACCAGCCAAAGCTGGTTTAGAACTTGCTAAGTGGCCAAGGAGGACCTCGAGCTGCTAACCTCTGACCTCCTAAGTTCTGGGTTTACAGACAGGCACTCCGCTATGCCTGCTACATCCACGTCATTTTTTTTAAATTAATTAATTAATTTATTTATTTATTGGTTCTTTCGAGACAGGGTTTCTCTGTGTAGCCCTGGCTGTCCTGGAACTCACTCAGTAGACCAGGCTGGCCTCGAACTCAGAAATCTGCCTGCCTCTGCCTCCCAAGTGCTGGAATTAAAGGCGTGCGCCACCAACGCCCGGCCCACGTCATATTTTTGAAGTAGGCTCCTATGTAATGCATCCAGCAATTCTATGAAGCCTGCCTATTTTGAGAACTCCAGGTAGACTGGCAAATTACTATTATCAGAGGAGGTGCAAAGTCAGAATCAAAACTCTGCACATCACTACTGAGATAGACACTGAGCTCATAAAAAATCAGACCCCCCCCCCAAAGGCAACCAAGAGAAGTAAAACCCCTAGGTCTTGTGGCTATAGAGGAGACCATTCTTGAGCTACTACAGGGGCCCCTCCCTTATTCCTCTGAAAGCTCTCTCTCTCTCTCTCTCTCTCTCTCTCTCTCTCTGTGTGTGTGTGTGTGTGTGTGTGTGTGTCTGTGTGTGTGTCTGTGTGTCTGTGTGTCTGTGTCTGTGTATCTGTGTGTTATTGTTGTTGCTGCTAGAGATGAAACTCAGGACCCCTTGCAGGCAAAGCGCATGTTCCACTGCTGGGCTCTGAGTCCTGCCCTTCTCTATGAGCTCTTTGATCTGGCCCGGATCTATTCTGAACTTACTGAAGCAACTCATAAGTTATCTGTTTCTCCTTTTAGTCCATGACACCAGGAAAGGCAGGGCACCCAGACCATCTGGTCACTACAAGACTTAACTACCCACCAACTGGAGGAGGCAGTTTAGTTGTGAGGAAGAATCTAAGTCCACCCAGGTAGAACGAGCGAGTTAGAGTATTGTTTATTTGATAACATGAACTATCCGTTTCAAAGTTTTAAGTGTATATTAGAGAGGGCTGATGAAGGATGGAGTCATGGCTATGTTCATTTGATGCTATACATTCTCTATTGGGTTGTAAAGAAGAAGAAGAAGAAAGAGGAAGAGGAGAAGGAGGAGGGGGAGGAGGAGGGGGAGGAGGAAGAAGAGAAGAGCCACTATTCGTCATGGATATTTCCTGGGTCAGACAATGATTTAAGCGCTTTCTATTTGTGTTTTACCGTAGCACTCCAAGAGAGATATACAATATTATTATCCCCACTTTACAAAAAAAAACAAAAAAAACAAAACCCGGATGGCCGTGGCGGCACTTGGGAGGCGGGAGCTGGTGAAGTTCTGAGTTCTAAGCCAGCCTGGTCTATAGATGGATTTCTAGGACAGCCAGGACTACAGCGAGGAACTGCCTTAGGGGTGGGGAATGGGGGTGGCAAAAACCAACAACAACAAAGAAAAGAAAACCCATAGGACACAAATTTAGAAGAAAGTAACTAGCTGAAGGCACCATGTTAGCGCCTGGTGACGCTGGTTTCATACTCAACACTTTGGTTGCATGTTCACTGACTCTCTCAGTGGCTCAAAAACCATATTTTTTGGTGGCTTATTTCCTCCATCAACGTCATTATAGTAAACGTGTTACTAAACGTGTTACTAACATTTTGAGTCGCAAACAATAGTTTTGATTTTATGAGTTGAATGTCTTTTTCAAACTTTCTCCAAATCATTTATTTTTAGTTCATGCACACTGGTGTTTTGCCTGCATGTCTATCTATCTGTGTGAGGCTCTGTCATATCTTGGAGGTATAGACAGTTGTGGGCCGGCATAACCGGGGCTGAGATTTGAACCCATGTCCTTTAGAAGAGCAGCCGGGGCTCTTAACTGGGGATCCATCTCTCCAGCCCCCAAGTTTTGTGTCTTAAATGAAACTTTGAGGTATTTCATCAAACCCCACATTCTACCAGGGACCTTACAATCCAGGGTCAACTAAGCCATAAGTAAAGCTTTGATGACGTCTTTTTTCCTTTAAAACCTAATATATATGGGTCCAGGGAAATAAATGGTCCAGGCAGGAACATTCATGCCACGTAAGCATCAGGACCATGCAAAAGCCAGGTGTGGTGGCAAGCATTTAATATAACTCCAGTGCGCGCGCGCGCGTGTGTGTGTGTGTGTGTGTGTGTGTGTGTGTGTGTTGGGGGGGCAGTGTCAGGGACCGGATGGGACATAGCACAGGACAAGCACCAGGATGAGAGAGAGGGGAATCCAGAACCTGCCGGCCAGCCAGTCCAGCTAGTCAGTGAACTCCAAGTTCAGCGAGAGACCTTGTCTCAAACGTAAGAGGTAGAGAGCCGCTAAGGAAGAGGTTTACTGTTGACCTCACATTCACGCACAAGCACAGACACACAACTGCAATAGAATGCCCACCGTCCTATGGAAAACATCAGGCAAGATAAACATCTGCTGTTGACGTTAATTACGGTTTGAAATAAAATGACAGGGAACTAGGAAGATGGTATCAGCCTATGCAGGGATCTGGCACAAAGAACCGGATTTTGTTGCTGGACTTGGCTGAGGACAAGTAGCTGCCCAGGTACCGGCTCTGTGGCTCTCTCTCTCTCTCTCTCTCTCTCTCTCTCTCTCTCTCTGACTACCTTTATTTTTCCCTCAAGCAGAATCAAAGTCTTTCTAATAATGTGTTTATTTATTACATGTAAATACATCATAGCTGTTTTCAGACACTCTAGAAGAGGGCGTCAGATCTCATTACAGATGGTTGTGAGCCACCATGTGGTTGCTGGGATTTGAACTCGGGACCTTCGGAAGAGTAGTCAGTGCTCTTAACCTCTGAGCCATCTCTCCAGCCCAGAAAGTTTATTTAAAAACAAAAAAACAAAACAAAAAAAAAAAGACTAACTTCTACTGTAGTGATGTGGTGAAACTATTCTCAGAAGAAAGTGGTCAACCCCATGACTAATAAGAGAAGTTTAGATTAAAGTCAATTGCCATATTTAAAATATGACTAGCAACAAAGACTCCCACCCATCCTCAACTGAGGGGTTGTCACAGTGTCAGAACACTTCTCCTTCTTTTTCTTGTTTTGAGATGTGATGTGACCTAGGCTGACCTGGAAATTTCTACATAGACTATGATAGCCCCAAACTCAGAGCAATTCTGAGGTGTCTGGAGATAGCTTTTCAGGGCATCTGTTAGCAATGTGGTTTAAGATATCCACTTGTTGACATAGAAATTCCAATTTTAGGAATGTCACCCACAGAAACAAATCTGAGTTCAAAGATGTACCCATAAGGATATTAGTAACAGTGCTGTCTGTCAAGTACAATGGAACATAGGTTACAGAGAAAAGACAGATGAAGCCAAATCCCCATCAGTGAGAAACTGATTTGTGTGTGTGTGTGTGTGTGTGTGTGTGTGTATGGGGGTGTGAGGGTAAGTGGGGTGTGGGAGGTGTATGTGTGTGAGTGTGTATGTTTGGGTGTGTAAGTGTGTGTGGAGGGTGAGTGGGTATGTGGGGGTATGAGTGGGAGTGTGGGAGTGTGAGTATGAGAGTGTGTGTGTGTGTGTGTGTGTACATGTGTGTGTGTTTGTGTGTGTATGGGTATGTGTGAATGGGTATGGGTATGTGGGGGGTATGTATATGGGTGTGTGGGAATGTGAGTCTGTGTGTGAATGAGTGTGTGTGTATAGGTATGTATGTATATGGGTGTGTGAGTGAGTGTGTGTGTGTGTGTGATAGAGCATGCACAGAAGCAATATTATTTTTCAATTGAAAGTGATATTGTGAGTATAGACCTATGACATAAGCACTCGAGAGGCTGAGACAGGAGAATTGCTCCGAGTTTGGGGCTAGCATAGGCTACAGAGTAAGATCCTATCTCAAAACAAGAAAAAAAGAAAGAAGGGAAGAGAAGGGAAAGAAAGAGTTGTAGATAAACATTGAGGTAGAAATCATTCACATCACTAGGTCTAAAAAGCAAAAAATAATACTTTGTATTCATGCAAAGAGGCAAAGGCAGACTGTGGGGATAGAAATGAAAACAGTGGCGATCTGAGAGGGCAGAGATTGTGTGGAAGGGACTGAGGGGACTTCCTGGAGTGGGCGTCCTGCCCCTCCAGTCTTGAAGGGTGGCCTTTGAAGACAGAAGGGATGCTTGCGGCTTTGGTTTGGCTTGGGATGTTTGCTTGATTTGAGGCAGTTTTCCCTAGAAAGCCTCACTTGACCTGGAGCTCAGGATCCTCCTGCTTCAGTCTCCAAGTGCTGAGATTTAGATACACAGACCACGCCCACTGATCAAAACTCATCAAGGACGGGGAGTGTTGCGCAATAGTGGGGTACTTGCTACTACAGGAAAAGTGCTGTCATTAGAAAGAGAGGGGTCAAGCGGACGTGGTGGCGCACCAGCACTTGGGAGGCAGAGGCAGGCGGATTTCTGAGTTCGAGGCCAGCCTGGTCTACAGAGTGAGTTCCAGGACAGCCAGGGCTATACAGAGAAACCCTGTCTCAAAAAAAAAAAAAAAAAGAAAAGAAAAGAAAAAGAAAAAGAAAAAAGAAAGAGAGGGGTCCAGGGAGAGAGAGAAAACATTTAGTGAGTGTCTTAGTTAGGGCTTTACTGCTGTGAACAGATGCCATGACCAAGGCAACTCTTATAAGGACAACATCTAATTGGGACTGGCTTACAGGTTCAGAGGTTCAGTCCATCATCATCAAGGTGGGAGCATGGCAGCGTTCAGGCAGATGACGGACTGCAAGAGCTGAAAGTTCTGTATCTTCATCTGAAGGCTGCTAGGGGAAGACTGACTTCCAGGCAGCTAGGAGGAGGGTGTTTTTTTTTTTTTTTGGTTTTTTCGAGACAGGGTTTCTCTGTGTAGTCTTGGCTGTCCTGGAACTCACTCTGTAGACCAGGCTGGCCTCGAACTCAGAAATCCACCTGCCTCTGCCTCCCAAGTGCTGGGATTACAGGCGTGCGCCACCACGCCCGGCTAGGAGGAGGGTTTTAAAGCCCATGCCCACCGTGACACACGCACTCCAACAAGGCCACACCCGCTCCAACAAGACCACACCTCCAAATTGTGCCACTCCCTGGGCCGAGCATATTCCAACCATAGCAATGAGTAGTTATTGTTAATTGTCAACTGGACGGAATCTAGACTCATCTGAAAGATGCCCAGTGACTAACCTGATTGCCTTGAGGTAGAAAGACCCGCCCACTGTGGGCGGTGCCATTGCCTGGCTCGGCTCAGGGAACTGAGCAGCCGCGTGCTTTTACCGTTGTTTGCTTCTTATGGTTGCTATGTGACTGGCTGTTTTAAATCCTGCTGCCTTGCTCTCCCCACCACCCAGACTGTACCTTAAACTGTGAGCCAAAATAAATCCATTCTCCTTTAAGTCGTTTTTGCCAGAATGTCTTATCACAGCTACAACAAGAAAGAGAGAGGGCCAGAGAGATGGCTCAGTGTTTCAGGGCATTGGTTGCTCTTTCAGAGGACCCAGGTTCGATTCTCAACACCCGTGTGGCAGCTCATAAGTATCTGACTCCAGTTCCAGGCCATTAGATCGTCTTCTGTAGGCAGCAGGTACACATTCATGCAGGCAGCAAAACATCACAAAAAAATAATAATAAAATAAATTTTAAAATTAAAAAAAGAAAGAAACTAATCTGGGCAGTGGTGGCACACACCTTTAATTCCAGCGCTTGGGAGGCAGAGGCAGGCAGATTTCTGAGTTTGAGACCAACCTGGTCTACAGAGTGAGTTCCAGGACAACCAAGGCTACAGAGAAACTGTCTCAGAGGGAAAAAAGAAAGAAAGAAAGAAAGAAAGAAAGAAAGAAAGAAAGAAAGGAGGGAGGGAGGGAGAAAGAAACTAAGGTGACTACATATCCCTAAGTAAGAAACAAAATCTCCAATTGTACATAATCTCAATTTTTTTCTTACTTTTTCCTCTAAGTTTCTTTAACAAGCATGATAGCAATTAAAGTAAACATAAGTATACAAAGACATCCAACTGTGCTTCAAAGAACCTCTCCTTGTCCTCCAGCCAGATGTCCCTTACCAGCCCAAAGAACAGCGTGCGATTATCCTGGATCCACCCCACAGTTCCATGGCAGGGTACCAATGGAGTCCAACCTCTTTTTTTTTTTTTTTTGAGACCGGGTTTCTCTGTGTAGCCCTGGCTGTCCTGGAACTCACTCTGTGGACCAAGCTGGCCTCGAACTCAGAAATCCACCTGCCTCTGCCTCCCAAGTGCTGGGATTATGGGCGTGCACCACCACGCCCAGCTAGACAAGGCAAGTCTTATAAAAGAAAATATTTAATTGGGCCTGGTTTACAGTTTCAGAGGTTTAGTGTTGTGGTAATTTATTAAGTTCCACTCTAATCTTCCCGGAATGTTCTAGACACACACACACACACACACACACACACACACACACACACAGCACAATGGCCGGGCACTCCCAAACCTCCTTGCAGCTAGCACACTCTCCCCTCCAATACTCCTGAATGATTTCTTACTGAAACCTAGATTCCATCCTGGCCGCCCTGGACCCGGGCCTGCAGCCCTCCAGGGTTGTGATCCCTGACTCTTTTACATGTTGGCAGTCTCCGTCCTGCAGTTCTCTGGCGACCCGGTCAGAGAACTGCAGGACTTTTCTGCTGCTCCCCGCCCCCAACACGGCAGTTCTAAATCTTTCCTCTTTCCTGGGTTCCCTTGCCCTCTGAACTCTCAAGCCCCGCCCCTGTCTCCCAGCCCAACCATTGGCCGCCCACAACTTTATTTACTAGTTAGAGCCAACTGGAGGCAAGGACCTGCGGAGTCCCACAGGCAAATTCCCGAGTAATTTGGAAACCCAATTAACATAATATAAGCAATAAACCAAATTCACAACAGTTTAGTCCTTTATTATGGAACTCACACCTCTGACTTGGTACTGAGGGATCCGTTCTACACCTTGATCCAAAGATGGTCAGGAGATTCTTTTTGTAGGCGGGGGTAGAGGTGGGTGGGGGTGGGGGTAGGGGCGTGTCTGGGGTGGGGGGGCGGGGGGCGTGCCCTTTTCACACTTCTTGCCCACCCCCACAGTAACACACTTCCTCCAATGAGGCCACACCTCCTAATAATGCCTCTTCCCCCTGGGCCAAGCACTCAAACACATGAGTCTAAGGGCCAAACCTAGTCAAACCACCCCAGGATCCTTCTCAAGAGGTTGGACTCCGCCGGGGCGTGGTGGTGGCGGCGCACGCCTGTAATCCCAGCACTTGGGAGGCAGAGGCAGGCGGATTTCTGAGTTCGAGGCCAGCCTGGTCTACAGAGTGAGTTCCAGGACAGCCAGGACTACACAGAAAAACCCTGTCTCGAAAAACCAACCAACCAACAAACAAACAAACAACCCTAAGACGGTCCCTGAAGGAATGCACTCACTGGCCATTTGCTGTATACTTTGTAGCAGCTTCTAAGTGCCACCGTGGAACAATGGGTGGTTTGGAAGCAAACTACCAGCCAGCTTTCTTTCTGCATCCCAAACTCCTCTTGCGTCCATAGGCAAAGGCTTCAAACAATGCAATATGGATGCCTTGTTGCCAGAAAAGTAGCAATTCCTGACACGTGTCCTGAAAAGCTTCCGAGAAGGCTTTTTGCCTTTAGTTGTAAACCGGCCAGCGCGAGCTTCCCCCACTATGGCGGACCTATGACAGAGAAGCCAGCTGGTCTTCACGTGACTGGGACACCTGTGCCAGGCCTACGCACAGCCAAGGCTGGGTGGGCATCAGTCTCCGCGGGCTGGTGGCTCGTCACGTCTGCAAGTCTCCGCACAGGCTGTGGGGCAGTTGACGACGCTGGCACGCTTCCTATCAACCGGGCCAACAATCGTGAGGCCGCTAAACCGAGAGGAAAAGGCCGTGTCACAAGAAGATGACGCAGAGCCCCACCCCTCCTCCTTAAACCCCTCCATACAACCCGAGAATGGAGGTGGGGGGGGGGGACACCGAGCCAGAGCAGAAATCTGACTTTTTGCTTGGGACACAGCCAGTGATGCTACACACACAGGGTTAGGAGAAGCTCTGTCCAACAACTTGGGTTGGAACTGGATGAGGAATGACCCCTCGGGTCCTTAGGACCTGGGTGTCTAGCCCACCAACTATCCTGGCAGAACTGCCCCACAGGGCCATCATAACTGCGTGACCTAAGCTGAACACAACATCCCATCCTCAGTCCACCTTTCTACACCTCAGGCAAAGCCTTGTCTTGTAAATGAGCCCCAACCAACGCCCAGGCCAGCGCTGTTCTTTAGAACTCTTCGTCATCTTCCAACTCTGTCAGTTTCCAAGTCCGGTAAGTTGTAAGTATCTGTGGGGCATGGTGTCGCGCGCCTGAAAGCCCCCAGCACTTGGATGCTGAGGGAGGAACACGGGTTCAAAGCCAGCCTGGGCTCCTTAATGAGAGTCAAGGCCTCCTGGCAAGCACACAGATGCAAATAAGAGCTCAGAGTCAGGGAGTTCACTACACCCAAGCAGGTGTGTCATGGACACAAAGCCTGGCTTGCCTGAAAGTATCTACTTCTCAGACTCTGAAAGTAGCTACGCTGACTGAATCCAACCCAGGTACTTCCAGTCCATGCTTTGTCTGTCTGTCTGTTGTTTTTAAATGATTTTACATGTATGAGTGTTGGGCCTGCATGTGCACCACTTGTGCACACATGTTGCCTGAAGAGGCCAGAAATAGTTGTCAGACCCACTGGAAGTAGAGTCACAGAAATGTTGGGAATCAAACCTGGGTCCCAGCCAGACGCTGGTGGCCCATGCCTTTAATCCCAGCACACAGGAGGCTGGGATCTCGGAGTTCAAAGCCTTCCTGGTCTACCGAGTGAGCACCAGGACAGCCAGGGCTACACAGAGAAATCCTGCCTCAAAACAAACAAACCCGGGTCCTCTGGAAGAGCAACCCAGTGCTCTTAACGATGGAGCCATCTTTCCAGCTCTTGGGTCCATACTGATTCAAGGTCCAAACATCTGTTTAGAATGCTTCTTTCTTTTCCTCCTGTCCAGACATCTGTGCTGTACCCAAGGCTCTCAGTTATTCACCACAAGCAGTTTTCTTTTGCCTGAACTCCACCCCACCCCCTAGTTCACACGAGGCTGCCTGTGAACAGGACCTTGGTTGCCTGGGTCCCTCTCTTCTCCCGGCCTTGTTTGGAAACCTTCCTTTCAAGGCTCGTCTGCCAGGCTCTGTGGAGCCCCAGGGAAAGCCGAGCCCTGGGCATGCTTCGGTCATTGTTCTTTCTCGGCTTGCAAATATTTATTTTTCCTCCACACAAGTAGTACTTAGGCGGCTTGTCTTATAATTGCACAAATTGTATGTTATGAAATCAACAGCAAAGGCAAGTTTTCCTAGAGACAGATTTCCTGCCCAGCGTTTTAAACGAGACCCGAAGAAATCACTTGTTTTTGTAATACCGAGTATAATTTTTACTTACAAAGAAAGGTTGGTGTTCTTGGGAGCAAACAGAAAGCCGAGGTTGGGCTTCGGGTAGGTTTGCCCTGTGTTCTAGGCGCGGATTGGCTGCCTATATGGCTGCTGGGGTACTGTGCCGCCAGGCGGGCTGCGTAAGGCCTTGGTGAGTTCACAAAATTAATGAGACAGTGCTACATGCTCCGGCACCTCTTTCTCTCTTCTTTTCTTTCTTTCTTTCTTTCTTTCTTTCTTTCTTCCTTTCTTTCTTTCTAAGGACTACAAGGGAGTTCATCTCTGCTCCCCACAACTGGGTCACCAGCTTTCCGGGCTCCAGCCAGTGCATCTGAGTTATGTGAAACTGTTCAGAACATGTTCCTGAGACGATCCTACCCTCAGGGGGGGAAGTAAGGAAAAAAAAAAAAAAAGAAGTCCTCCTGGACCCTCATATTTGACAGGCCCCATCTGCTCCATCCTTCCTGTTCATTGGTTCCAAGATAAAGCAATCAAATAGCCAGTTGGGCCGGGAAGGTTCTGATGGAAAAGGAAGGTGGGGGTGTTCGAATGGTCCGTGCCTGCCCTGCAAGAGGTTAAATGAAGTGAACCAGAAAGCTCAGGACTTGGTGCTCCGTTTGCTCACAGACTGAATGCCAACGGTCTGGAGCGAAAGCGTTTGTTACATACCAGTTCCTCCCGGAATGTTATGTTATCTTTAGTGGGCTTAGAGTGTTTTTATCCTTATCAATGAATGTTAACCTAGTGCGGAGGAAATCATACAAATGACATTATAACCTAACGAAATGAGATAGGCTCATGATAAAACATTAAAAAAAATACAAGAAAGTGTAAAAAAAAAAAAAAAGGAAATGTCACCTGTACTCCACCCAAAGGCAAAAGAATTGGCTTTTGTTTGTTCGTTTGTTTGATTTTTTTTGTTTTTGTTTGTTTGTTTTTTTAGACAGTCTGATCTTGGATGAATAGCAATTTTGCAGGCTTAACTTCCCAAGTGCTAGGAATAAAGATAAAGACCACAGCCAGGCAGTGGTGGCGCATGTCTGTAATCCCAGCACTCTGGGATGCAGAGGCAGGCGGATTTCTGAGTTTGAGGCCAGCCTGGTCTACAGAGTGAGTTCCAGGACAGCCAGGGCTATACAGAGAAACCCTGTCTCTAAAAAAACAAAATCCAAAAAAAAAAAAAAAAAAGATAAAGACCATAAGGCCTGGCCCATCCTGGCTTTCGGGTTTTGTTTTGTTTCGGTTTTTTTTTTTTGTTTGTTTGTTTTTTTTTTTTTATGAGCTACTGCCTGGGGTCCCTTCGCTCTGTTTTCACCTTGTATTATGCTCAGAATCTGTTTTGGTTTGCATCATTCTTGGAGACGTGGTCTCCCTGTGTAGAGGCTGGTCAGCAAACTCACAATCTTCCTGCCTGAGACTGACTATTCACCGCGTTTTATACTTAGAAGTCTTTGTAACAAGGAGGCTGGAGAGGTGGCTCTGGGCGCAGCTGCTCTTGCAGAAGACCTGAGGTCTGTTCCCAACACCCATGTCCTCCAGCTCACGGCTGCCTGGAACCGCGACTCCACACAATCCAATCCCTCCGGCCTCCAGGGACACCACGCTCCAACTCACGTGTAAAGACACACAGAGCTTCTCCAAAAGCTTTGGGACAAACTTTTGACTTGTTTCTAGAAATTAGGCATCCTTTTCTACTGCTACCTAGTACTTTAAAATTGAAAGTATTTGTAATTAATATAGCAATTTTGCAGCTGGGCATTTAGTTTCTCAGGTCAACCATCTTAAAATAATAGGTATTTCAACCTTTTAAAAGCTCTCTGTACCATCCACAAGTAAATAAGAATTCCTGAAAGGTGTGGCCAGCAGTAATTGGGAAGACTTTTCCTTACCGTTTTGTTTGTTTGTTTGTTTCCCTGGTTTTAGAGACAGTGTTTCAATGTGTCACCCTGGCTGTCCTGGAACTCTGCAAATCAAGCTAGCCTTGAACTCACAGAGATCTGCTCATCTCCGGCTTCCCTAGAGCTGCGATTAAAGGCAAGAAAATCAGGAGAAATGTTACTGAATTATAGCCCAAAGCTAGAAACACTGCACCTCCCTCAAAAGGCATTCCTTAAACCAGCATCTCCTTGAAGACCTAAGGCTTGGGGAAGAGACATCTTGAATAAGGAGAATGAGTGCACAGGTTTCTTTCCGTCTGTAGCCCAGGCTGGCTTCATGCTCACTGCAGTTCTGCCTCCGTCTCTGGAATACTGTATCACAGACAGATATGGGCCGACTTGACCAGCCTTAGGTGGGACACTTTTTAGCACAGAGATAACCGAAACAAGCTTCCTGAGAGGTACCTCCCAGCCACCCTCCACGCCTTCCAGCAAACCATTGTCTGTCCGTTCTGTCCAGACTCCACCAACGATAGAATGGGCAGCCAGGGGTGGAACCCAGGAGGAACCCTTTGAAGTCACATAGCCTGCTCTAAACCCCATTTGCCTGGCCCTTTTACATCAGGCTCTGGAAAAACTAAAGGCTAGATCATCATGTTTCCACTTGATTTTCATTTAACTTTTTTTTTTCCGTTAGAATTTGAGTTAGAATTAGAGTTTTAATCCACTCTATTTGTTTTCCCCAGAGAGTTTCCAAGCAGCCAAGTTTGTCTTCATAAACTCAGAGAGAAGAAAACGTGAAGACAGTGAAGGCCCTGCAGCCAGTGGTTAGGTGTCTTGGTTTGGGGCCCGGTGTGTATTACCTTACTGTTCCCTCAGCGGCTCTAACAGATGGCACAGCTGGAGGCCCACAGCCACAAGGCTGGAGCTTCTGAGATCAAATGTCTCCAAACAATCGTGTCCTTCCATTTCAAACCTGGCACAGAAACCCTGAGCGCTTATATCAGACATAAATGAACAATCGTTCTCAAAACTTCCTTAAGCCAACCATGGTGGCTCGAGCCTGCAGTGTTGGCACTAGGGAGGCTGAGACAGGAGGATTGCTCCAAGTATTTGGCGAGTCTGGGCTATATAATAAATCCATGGCCAATCTGGAATAGAGAATGAGGCTCTGCCTCAAATCAAACAAAACTATTTCCAGATGTCTCTAGATATCACAGACTTGCATACAGGCAAACACCCACCCATACATATAAAGAGTAGTAAGTACAATTTAGAAATATATAAGGACTCCAGAACAACATCTATCTGTATAATCTAGAGCTGACTTTTAATACATGTTAGCATGAACTTTCCTTTCACCTTTTTTTTTTTTTTTTTTTTTTTTTTTTTGGTTTTTCGAGACAGGGTTTCTCTGTGTAGTCCTGGCTGTCCTGGAACTCACTGTGTAGATCAGGCTGGCCTCGAACTCAGAAATCCACCTGCCTCTGCCTCCCAAGTGCTGGGATTAAAGGCATGTGCCACCACCGCCCGGCCCTTTCACCTTTTAAATAGGAGGAAGAAAGGGGCTAACTCAGATCTCTAAAACCAAATTAATGAATCCCATCTATTTCAGATCAAATTAGTTTAGCCAGCCCTTTGTTTCTCTAGAGTCTAGAATCTAGACTAAACCTTCTGAATGTTCAAACATCCATTCCAGCAGGGTTAGAGATTAGGTTTATGGGCCCTAGGAAACAATCACTTCTCTCTTTCCTTCTCTCTGCTTTTTTTTTTTTTTTTAATGGCTTGCAACTTACATTTAGAAAGGATTTTTATTGTCAGGCATGATGTTGCATGCCTTTATTACCCCAGCACTTGGGAGGCAGAGGCAGGTGGATCTCCGTGAGCTCGAGGCCAGCCCAACCTAGTCTATATAGCAAGTTCTAGGCCAGCTAGGATGATATAGCAAGATCCTACCTATTTCAAATAAGTAAATCACATGTCGCCGGGCATGGTAGTGCACGCCTTTAATCCCAGAACTTGGGAGGCAGAGGCAGGCGGATTTCTGAGTTCGAGGCTAGCCTGCTCTACAGAATGAGTTCCAGGACAGCCAGGGCCACACAGAGAAACCCTGTCTCGAAAAACCAAAAAAAAAAAAAAAAAAAAAGTAAATCACATGTCTATTTCAAAGTTATAAGAGTGTAGTTCATCCCTATGTATCTATATCTCAGCTTCAATAATGATCAATAATCTTGCTTATTCTACACTCATTTTCCCTGCCCTCAACAACCTAGATTATTCTGAAGGAACTCAAAACACCATGCCACTCTAGTGAATGTAGTTAGCATGCATGTGCATGTATATGTATATGTATATGTATACATATATATATGAAGAACAAAGATTCTCCCTTTTAAAGATCACCCCCAGTGCAGCAGTTACTTAATATGAAATATTTAGTCTGTAACTACAGATATCTAGAAACAAATAATTATCCTTCTACAATATTTTTTTTAGTTTGTGAGAAAGTAAAGCCTGGCGGTAGTGGCTCACGCCTGTAATCCCAGCACTCTGGGAGGCAGAAGCAGGCAGATTTCTGAGTTCGAGGCCAGCCTGGTCTACAGAGTGAGTTCCAGACAAACCCTGTCTCGAAAAAAACCAAATCCAAAAAACAAAACAAAACAAAACAAAAAAGGAAAGGAAAGAAAGAAAGAAAGAGAGAGAAAGAAAGAAAACAGAGAAACGCTGTTTTGAGAAAAAAAAAGAGAGAGAGCCAGGCGGTGGTGGCGCACGCCTTTAATCCCAGCACTTGGGAGGCAGAGGCAGACGGATTTCTGAATTCAAGGCCAGCCTGGTCTACAGAGTGAGTTCCAGGACAGCCGGAACTACACAGAGAAACCCTGTCTCGAAAAACCAGAGAGAGAGAGAGAGAGAGAGAGAGAGAGAGAGAGAGAGAGAGAGAGTGTAGATTAAGGGCTGGAGAGATGGCTCATGGGTTAAGAGCACTGACTGCTCCTTAAGGGGACCCTGGTTCAATCCCCAGCACCTACATAGTAGTTTACGACTATCTAACTCCAGTTTCAGGGAATCTGACACCTTCATACAGGCATAACATGCAGGCAAAACACAATGCATGTACAAAATAAGTAAATAAATAAATAAATAAATAAATAAATAGCAGATTAAAACAAGTTCCAAGTATTGTAACTAGTTTGGATGTCACTTTGTTGTTGCTTTTATCTTGAAAAGTGAAGAATTGTTATGAAGCCAAAAAAACAAGCTTCCGAGGGTGGGTCTGAGAGCCAGAGCTGCCCCAAAGGCTCCGAGATCAGCAAGTCATGTCTTTGCAAGGAGATAACTCCTTGGCCTGTGCCTTTCCCCGACTGATAAGGATGGGAGAATCTTATTTCTCAGTTCACGTTTTCATCAGCTGGAGGACTGCTTATAAACAGGAGGTTTTCAAACAAGGGCCTGGTGGGGAAGAAGAAGAAGAAGAGAGAAAATGGGAATTCAATGGCAAATGTGAAACTCCAGGATCCTTCTCATAAATGGGCCATTTACAAACAGTGAAACTAGAAAATCTGCATCTGACGTTTAAATAATAGTTGGGTCAATGGTCGTCAGTTAAAGAACTTTTTGTCTTAATGGTTAACCCTTGCTCACAGGTGCTTTTGCTATATTTTGTTTTGTTGTTTGCAGTTCTAAGGGTTGAACCTGAAGCTTCCCCACCCCGCCACAGGGTTTCTCTGTATAGCCCTGGCTGTCCTGGAACTCACTCTGTAGACCAGGCTGACCTTGAACTCAGAAATCCGCCTGCCTCTGCCTCCCAAAGTGCTGGGATTACAGGCATGCGCCACCACTGCCTGGCTTCTTCTTTTTTTTAAATTTACAATAAGGTCTTACTACATTGCTCAGGTTGGGCTTGAATTTGCTATGCTGACCAGGCTGGCCTTGGATTCATGATCCCCTTGCCTCATTCTCCAGCAGGAGGGTTTCAAGCACTGATTCTCCACCTTTCTAATACCAGGACTCTGATCCATAAAATCATTTTGGTTGCTACTCCATAATTGTAATTTTGATCTGGTATGTGACCCTTGTGACAGGGTCCTTCTGTCCCTCCTGGAGTTGTGACCCACAGTTTGAGAACCACTGGTTTAAAAGCTTATGCCTTTAATTGTCAGCCCCTCTGTAAACAAAACAAAACAAAACAAAAACAAAAACAAAAACATAAGAGTGAATGGAATTGTAATCCGAATTCCCACTTCCATATCCCACCTCCAGAAAGTCCTCCCTCCTGAACTCTTCCGCTAAGCTCCTTTTCGTGTTAAAAGGTAAAGAAACTCTGTGTTAGAATGTAACACAGATGAGCTAAAAGTTACTATGTAAGAGAAAACACCAGGTCATGCTGACAGAAACCAGGTAGGCAATGCAGAGAACTGCCCAGGGTTCCACAGTCTGTAACGTGTGAACAAAAGGCAGCCGGGTGTGGTAGAACAGACCTGTCATCCCAGAACTCCTGGGGCTGAGACAGGAGGAAGTGTCCCAGGTGGGTCTAGGGACAGGCTGGGTTTGAGGCTGGCTTGGGACTTACCCGGATGGAGCAAACGAAAACAAAACAGAAATGACAAAAGCCCCAACAGCTGTCCCATACTGCTGCAGCTGGGCTCATCGAGTGAGATCACGCAACCAAGCACTGGGTAACACGAGAAAGACGAGGTTCCGTCATCAGCAGAAAGGCATGGAAAGAACCCATTTCAGGATCACAGTTTCATCCAGAGAAAGAATCCAGTTTAAACAGCACTGGGATCCAGGACAAGGCAGAGCCCTTTTGTGCCCAGGGGGTTCATACTCGGAGGAGTCTCTACTCCCTTGTTAAAGCCTCAGTTGGGAGTGGGAGGGGGAGGGAGGGGAGACCCTATACAGCCCATTTTAAACCATTTCCTTCTCTGAAGATTCAGACAAAATTGGAAATAAGGTATGAAATGGCACCGTGGGTGCTACATTCCAAGTAACGCAATACGGTGTGGTCAATGAACTAAACAGACATTAATCCGAAACTAGACTCTGGTCCCCCAAGGGAACTGGCCGGTATAGCTCAGCCCTTACTGGTTCTGCAGAGGAAAACAGCCTGTCTATCTCACCCGCGATCCGAGCGAGCGGATAGGATCTGAGCTTTGAACAGTGCCTAAGCTCATTTCAGATGCAGTAGAATACTCGTTAAACAATGCTAAGCTGGGAGATTTGAGCTCCCTGATTCCCAAGAATGGGCACGAGCACGCGAAAACCTACCTGGCTTTGGGGCTAACCTGTACCCTCATCTTAGTCAGATGAGCTTCCTTTTTACGTTGGGTCTCTCTCAAATAATTGCAAGTAAATGAATAAGAATGCATGGGTGTGGAAGGAGTAGGTGATTTATACCCACTGGGTAGTGGTGGCACAAGCCTTTAATCCCAGCACTTGGGAGGCAGAGGCAGGTGGATTTCTGTGAGTTCAAGGCCAGCCTGGTCTACAAATCCAGTCCAGGACAGCCAGGGTTCTTTTACACAGCGAAACCTTGTCTCGATAAACAACAACCACAAAGTCTTCAGTTTAAATAACTTATTACGATATTGCAACTCCCTCGATCCCATGTTAAACTCCAAGTCTTCCACAAACATCTCTTCAATCCTCTTTTAGCCTTTGAGTAGGGGAAGAGGGAGAGACTTGGAGAGCGCTCTGATAAGAATTTCCCTGCAGTAAAACATAAAATACACGCCTGTAATGCCAGGGAGACTGAGCCAGAAGCCTGAAAGTTCAAGGTCAGCCTGAGGCAGGAGAATGACTCCTTCTTTTTTTTTTATTATTATTATTATTTTTTGAGACAGGGTTTCTCTGTGTAGCCCTGGCTGTCCTGGAACTCACTCTGTAGACCAGGCTGGCCTCGAACTCAGAAATCTGCCTGCCTCTGCCTCCCAAGTGCTGGGATTAAAGGCGTGCGCCACCACCGCCCGGCGAATGACTCCTTAAAGCAATAATTATAATCCTTACTGAGCTGGGCGGCAGCAGAGCAAGGACTCCGGAGGCAGAGTCAGGCAGATCTCTGAGTCTGAGGTCCCTCCAGTCTACAGAGCGAGTTCCAGGACAGCCAGGGCTACACAGAGAAACCCTGTCTAGGAAGGCAAACAACAAAGGCAAACAAAAAGTGCTTTGTTGATAGCGGGGGTTTCTTCAAATTCTTTTCAACTTCAAAGCACTTTCAGACTCCCAGCGTTGTGCAAGAATGTAACAAACCAGTCTACCCATTTGAGAGATGAGAATAGCTGTAGCTCAGACACCCAAACATGTTATCATTGTAGGAGCTGAAGCCAAGATTTGGTTTTTGTTTTTTTGTTTTTTTCTTCCTCTTCTTTTTTAACCAAGTTCAGTACCAAGAAGCTGAAAGGTATCTCCTGCTTACATTCACCAAGTCTCTGCCTCTGCCGGGCTTTTTCCCTTCAGCAATTTGGTTCCAAACATCTTTGCCTTTCCCACTCCTTCATCTTCTGGAACCAAGAAACAAGACCGAGGATGGAGAGATGGCTCAGTGGTTTGGTTAGGAGCACCTGCTACTCTTACTGGGGAATCCAGCTTTAGATCCTAGCAGTCACACGGTGGCTGACAATCATCCTTAACTCCAGTTGCAAGGGGCTCTGATGTCCTCGTCTGTTCTCCAAGGACCCCAGGCACACAGCTGGTGCAGGTATGGATGCAAACGTGCAAGCAAAAATTCATACAGATAAATATAAAACAATGAGACGAGGAAATCACCATTCGGTTCAACCATCTATTGATTGATCACCCACTTCTAGAAGCTAGATCATTGAAGAGTTTGTGCACTGGGGAAATTGAATCTTCATCCATTTGAAAGGGTTACAATAAAGCCAGGCATGTGGGAACATGTCTATAATCCAGCACTGGAAAGACAGGATCAGAAATTCTAGGCCAGCCTGGGCTACATGAGACCCTAGCTCAAAACAAAACACAGTAAAAAGACCACTTTATCAACAGCAATCTGTTATCTAAAAGTAGCACTTTGAATCAGTCCTACTGGAATTCCTAGGTAAATGCGTTTGTAAATCCTGGACTTCAAGTGACTTCAGTAAGAACAACTCAGAAAATGTCTCTGTACAGACTTGATTTCTTTCTTTTTTTTTTTTTTTTTTTTTTTTTGGTTTATTGAGACAGGGTTTCTCTGTGTAGTCCTGGCTGTCCTGGAACTCACTCTGTAGACCAGGCTGGCCTCGAACTCAGAAATCCGCCTGCCTCTGCCTTCCAAGTGCTGGGATTACAGGCGTGCGCCACCACGCCCAGCTCACAGACTTGATTTCTAATCGTGGTGAAGCTTCATTCCTTAAACCACCTATTCAACATGAACTCATTCTCCAGACTTGCGTCTGCTAGGCTCTGGGGTAAAACAGGCACAATGGCCTCGTATCAAAGGAGTGCTGTAGCTCACCAGGCAACCCAGCTTCTGAGGGCAGGCTCGCACCACTCGGCTTGTGGCATAAGCTTCCGGTCTCTTCTACAGCCATATTGGCCTTCTTTCATTTCTAAGAGCTCTGCTCCCTCCCTCTCTGCCTCCCTGACCTTTGCATAAACTCCAGTTCTCAGCTCCTGAGAGTTCAGCTTTTTGTCTTCTCAGCTCCTCCCCTGGCTGCCTTAGATGCCTGCTAAGGAAGCTTGCCTCTTTCCCCTCTGGTCAAAGATCTCCGCAACCCACCACTCGCACATCAGTTTAATATTCCGTCCTGTGACTGGTCACTATTTCTCCGTTCTTAGGTTCTTATCCTACTGGAGGGGCAGGGTCTGACCGGTTTTGCAAGATGCCAGTGCCTGGCACACCGGAGGCCTTCCAGGAATGAAAAACAAACAGATGTGGCTGTCTAAACAGTTCTGTGGGAAGCGGAGGTCCAGTGGGTTGCTTAGAAGTTTGGGGTTTGAAATAGGGTCTCATGTAGACCAGTCTCGTCTCACCAGTTCAGAATGACCTTGAATTCCTAATCCTTCTGTTTGGGGTTCTCAAGTGCTGGGATTACATACCTGGGATTCCACACCTGATTTGGATTAGGGGTTTTCTTGAATTCCAGTGATGTCAGATCTCCTACTTTCTATCTTGGCCTTTCAATGGCACCGGAAATATGGCGAGTTGTTACAAGTGCCTAAGACTGTAAGCTTCTAAACAACAAAAATCCCACTGATCTACTGCTGTGGCCTTACTTAGCTTGAGATACACAGAGAATAACAGCCATAAATGTTCATGAATGCACTCTGGAGGGTCGGCCGAGGTGGGGGATGATGCTACAGCACAGACAATCGTCCATAGCATACTTCGAAGCTTGAGCTGACTCTTCAAGAGCACAGAAAGGCACTCTCATCGAAATAGAGGAAATGGGGGAGAGGGAGAAGGAAGGGGAGCGGAGAGAGAACTCAATGAACTTAACCTCCCTAGCCTTCACTGGCGGCGCTAACCGCGAAGCTTCCGTAGTCATGCAATGGCTCCTCGGCTCTAGGACACAGTACTGTGGTCCGTCCCTAAAGGGACCTCTATCGGACCACTAAAAACGGAGAGCGAGGAGATCTCTGCTCGCTTCCCTTCCCCGGCCTTGTACAAAACGTCCCCCACCCCCTCCAAAGCCTCAGGAGCACTTGACCGCAGGCAGAGCAGAGCTGGTAGAGCCCCAGACTTAGGCCTCGAGCCCCGCCCCTCGGGCTGGCCGAAGCCACACCCCCAGCTCCCCACCTTCCTCCCGCCCGGCAACGGTCCCGGCGCGCAGGCGCAATGGCACGCGCAAAGGAACGCGCGCGCGCCCTCGCGCGCGCTCGCGGGGGCCCCAGCTTAAATGCGGGCGAAGGGGGCGGCGCGCATCCTCGGCGTCTCTGCCCGGTCTGCACCGCCGCTTCCAACTGTCTCCGCGTGGCACGAGCCACGAGCCGCGCTCTTCCCCCGGTGGCGGCGGCGGCGGCGGCGGCGGCGGGTGCAAGCAAGGAGTGGCTGCGAGCGGCGGCGGGCTCCATGGAGAGCGGCGGGCGCCGGAGCAGAGGCGGCGCTTCCACCGCTGCGCCCGGACTGCAGTGACCCGCGTTCCGCCCCGCGTCGCGGCGGCCGCCCGGCCTCGCCGTCCGTGTCCGCGCCGCTGCCGCTGCCGCTGCCGCCGCCGCCCGTCCCACCGGCGCCCGAGCACCGCGACTTCCCTCGGCCCGACTCCCCGGCGGGGTGGCGGCGGCCGGGTCCCCACGGTGGCGGCCGGAGCAGCGGCTGCAGGAGCCCGGCTCTAGGATGAAGTTCAAGCCCAACCAGACGCGGACGTATGACCGCGAGGGCTTCAAGAAGCGGGCGGCCTGCCTGTGCTTCCGCAGCGAGCAGGAGGACGAGGTAAGCGCGGGGACAAAGGCTGGCGGCCGGGCTCCATCCCGTACCCCCTTTCACCCTCCGAGCCTGCGGGTCACCGGCAGCCCCCACGCCCGGAGCTGGAGATCGGTCGCTGGGGTTCGCCAGCTTGCCTTTTTAGACCTCCCAGTAGGTCGCAAGCTGTTGCCTTAATTACGTAGATGCCTCCTTTTTGCAAAGCGGCCTCCGCTTTTAAAGTTTGACGACCGAAAGATGGCCAGCGAGAGATGTGGGATGACGCCAGAAGGGACAAGATAGGCCAGAAACGGGGCAGAGTTGCCCTTTACAACCCGGCGATCTCTGGTTCTTCTGGTTTCTCAAGGCTGTTCTGCGGTGTGACTTGACATCTGGGAAGGAGCGGCGAGCGATCTTAGCCCCCACCCCCCGCATTGGCTTTACAGGGGCCCTTGGAGTATTCTCCGGGAGAGTCTATTTTGTTTTAATTCCAGTTATGTTTGTTCGGTTTTAAAAATGATTCTGTTTTTATCTTGCCCTCTGGATAGTTCAGTCGCTCGGTAGCTAGGGGAAATCTTTTTGTAGCGCTGCCACGCCTAAAATGAACTGATAGAGAAAAAGTTAACGTTCTGAGTTCTGCGTCTATAGCCGTGTCCAGGAAAGCGCCAGGCGTAAAGCTGAGGATGGAGTTTAATGGTTTCCTTATTGCGAGCCCCTGAAGTTATGACAGCATACACTCAGTGGTTGTTAACCCGTAACCGCGTGCTTGAAAGTTATGATCTTTAAACCAGTTTTGCTTTTTATTTATTTTTTTTCAAGGTTGATTTGAAACCTTTTAAGTGTTAAGCCCGAATCCCAAAGGAACTTCCGGAGAAAGGTCTTTGAAGTGGGTCTACTCAGAGAATGAAATATAAGGGCTTTTAAAAAAAGTGCACAAAGGAAAAAAAAACAAAAAAGCTAACAAGCCTCAAATGCAGTCTCTCATGGGCCTCTTTGAAGGAGGCGCCCGTGCGAGGACCAGGCAAACTAAATGTAAAAACGTATAATAGCGACTAGTGACCCAGGAGCCCGTCGGACCTGTTCACTGCTCTATCGGAATTTTAGCTGAGCGTTTACGAGTTAGGTGCAGCCGGGGGAGTGTTACATCTAATCCTTTTAGCACTTGGAAGTGGTACTGGTCGGCCCTAGTACTTACTGGTCCGCCCTGTTTCATAGGTGAGAAGACAGCTTTGAGCAAAAGTACTTTGTCCAGATGACAGAGTTAGGAAGCAGTCCATCCCTAGGGATGTAGTTCCTACTCCAGAAAGCTGGCCTCTTGATAAAGGGCCTCTCTGCTCGGCGTCCAATGCCCCAAGTTTTGTGAGGCTAAACTTCAAAGCCTTTTAAGTTACCTTTGATTTTTTTTTTTTTTGTTTTGTTTTGTTTTTCTTTTCGAGACAGGGTTTCTCTGTGTAGTCCTGGCTGTCCTGGAACTCACTCTGTAGACCAGGCTGGCCTCGAACTCAGAAATCCGCCTGCCTCTGCCTCCCAAGTGCTGGGATTACAGGCATGTGCCACCACGCCCGGCTTAAGTTACCTTTGAAATTGTGCTATAATATACAGTTAGAAATTCAGGCCCCATTTTGTGTGTGTGTGTGTGGGGGGGTATCTGTCTGTGTCTCTAGGGTAAGCTGTGGGATAGGAGAAATCAAAATAAATTGTGGGTCTGCCAAAGCAGTCTTGACAAGAGCTTCATAAATGACCTTAAGCAGGTAGGTGGATTGGTGTGTGTGTGTGTGTGTGTGTGTGTGTGTGTGTGTTTGGAAATTGTGCCGGAAACATTGCTAAAGGAGACAGCTCCACCGTAGAGAGCTTGCTTGCCTCTGACAATGAGAACCTGGGTTCAATCCTGGGCTCTCTCTCTCTCTCTCTCTCTCTATCTCTATCTCTATCTCTATCTCTATCTCTATCTCTCTATCTCTCTCTCTTTCTTCACCCCCCCCCCTCTCTCTCCAGGAAGTTGCTGTAAAATAATTGCCACAGCCTGTTTTCAGAATGAGACGAGTATTTTTAAATACAGTGAGATGCAAGACTTGGAGAGTGTTAGAGAAAACCCATTATATAAAGCTCTGGCTCTTTGAGCCTGTGGGCTGGGGACCCGGCGAATCAGCTTGTTAGGGGGTATATGCTCTGGGGGAAGACTCTGGAATTCTCCGAGCACACAGCCAACGTTCAGCATCTGGTTTGGCTCTTCAGAAATTTTACTTCTGCGGTTGCGTACAGTTGAGGCTCTTTCTATTATGTGATGATTACGGAATAAACTCTTAGCAAAACAGTAAGATGTCTAGGAAAGCTACAGATGTGCTTTTCCCTGTCTAAAGGCGACTAGCAGCCATCCAAGGAGTGACAAAAGCTGGTTGTCCCACCCTTCCAGCTAATGGGTAAAAAAATGCTTTATTGGGTTAAGGGGTTGTAGGCCCTGGTTAGACCTTTTAAATGTATGTTTTAAGGATGAGAATAACTTCAAGGAAAAAGAGTTCATTACTATCTGATCCTAAAAGGCTCCAGAGCGCCCTACCATTCCTTCACCCGAGCGCTGGGATTCTAGGCGTGGGCCTCAGATGCCCACCTAGAACAGGTTTGTCTAATAGTAGTGGTTTATACCGGTGCACGCCCTAAATCCCAGCATGTGGGAGGCAAAGGCGCGGGGAGGGGGGTGGGGGGTGGGGGGGTGGGTCCGATCTCCTTGAGTTCACGGCCCGCCTGGTCTACAGAGTGATCAGGGCATGTAAATCAGGGTACAGAAGTAACTTGTCCCAAGGTCACAGAGCAAGCCGGACTTGACTTGAAGTCTAGGAAGTCTTCAGTTTTTATCTGAGCAGCCTCTCTAGCTAGGTTTTTTTTGTTTTTGTTTTTGTTTTTTTCCTGTGGAGGGCCATCACCTTCCGTGTGGCTTTGAGCTTGTAGACAAACCCACAGGTAAATATCCAGAGAGTAGCAGATACACCGCTTCTATAGGCAAAGACGATGGCGCAGTGAGTGGGTGACTAGAAACGGATTCCACTGAATATATTTGCATATGTATTTGAGTAGTGGGTGTAAAGCTAGGTTTGAGCTGGTAAGGAACACTGTACTGTACTGTCATGGAAGAGTAGAAGAAACAGGAAGGAGTCAGGAGGCCCAGAGTGCTTTCCTTTGTGTGCTTCTGTTTTGGAGCCCTGTGTGTGTCAGGTGGAATTGGACTTAAGTAAATGGGAAGAGAGAGACAGAGCCTCCCAAATAGAGGAGGCCGACTCGGGGGTGGGGGGGGTGGGCGGGGGCTGGGCCCTGCAAGGGCAGCTTGGGGTGGCAAAGGGAAAGGAATGGGTGTTTTGAAACCCTCAGAACCCTGGGTGGAGAATGTAAGCTCAGTGGTGGGGCTTGCCGGCACCCCAGATGTAGCTCACCAGGCAAGAAGTACATTTCCATTTTAGATTTCTGGCGGGGGGGTGGGGGGGTGGGGGTGGGGAGGGAGGGGGGGATTTGAGAACAGAATGGGACATAGAAGCGACTCCATCCTGGGTTGAATCCGGGTGCAGTAGCCAGAGCCATGCACAAACCAGCCTGAGGGCGACCCCAGTTCTGTCTAGGGTCCATGGCTCTGATGAGGTGTCTAACCCCCTCCCGGCTTGCCTGCAGTGGAGCTTTGCTATCTTGGGAAAAATCCAGAGCCAGTAAACGTAAGGCATGGTGGTAATGAAGGCTCCTCAAAAGGTAAAAAACTAAAACCAGAGCCACGAAGAGGTATCAGGCCTGATCGGGAATCCTAGGGCAATCAAAGCTCCCCTGAGGTCCTTTACAGGTGGGGTCAGTTGTCATTTAACCCCTGGCAGTCACTCGATCCATAGGTATTGGCATATTTGACCAAGAGACTTAAGTCACTGAACAGATAAGCCATTCAAATGGAGACCACGTATAAACCACGTTATGTTTTCCCCGGCAGTAGCGGTTTTCTGTCAGAGCTTGCACGTGCTAGGCAAGCAGGCCCTCTCCCACTGAGCAGTGCCCCCCTCCCCCCCAGCTCAGGTACACTTTTTAGAAGCATTGTGAGGTCTAATCTGTGACTAGGGCTCCCCAGACCTGAAGGAGGGCGGGCGGGCCTCTTCGACCACTAAAGCAGCCAGCTTGTTCTAGGGACAGCCTTTGCCTAGCTAGCGTTTGCACGGTTGGCAGAGGGGGATTTCGGACCTGGTGGGCTGTTCTTTCCTTTGGAGTCAGTCAAGGCTTACGTGGAAGATTGAATGCCTACTTGCCTTTGTGTCGGCTGTGGGTGCCTCTTCCGGCTGGAAGAGTTCTGTCTGGTTCTGCTGCCCGGCTGGCTTCAGAAACACCATCTGTTTATCAATTAACATGTTGACTGGGTTGTACACCCAGTAGATCCTATTTGTCTGCTTTGGGGGTGTTAAATAGTACTTTTTTTTTTTAAGATTTATTTATCTTATGTACGTACACTGTAGCTGTCTTCAGACACCAGAAGAGGGCGTCAGATCTCTTTACGGATGGTTATGAGCCACATATGGGTGCTGGGATTTGAACTCATGACCTTCGGAAGAGCAGTCGGTGCTCTGACCCGCCAAGCCATCTCTGCAGCCCCTAAATAGTACTTTTTGATAGGTTTCTCTGGGGAGAGGCTTCAGTGTTCATGGAGGGAGCTTGGGGTCAGCTGTCCAGTTTCTGAAGGCAATATAATTACAAGGAAGTGTTTGCTGTTGTGACTAGGTAAATGGCTTCTACACACACACACACACACACACACACACACACACACACGTCCCTCCTCACCTCGCCACACCACGCCCCCAAGAGTTGACTTGATTTTTAGATGTGCACGTGCAGAGGTTTCATAGTCCAATTTCCCCATCAACTCAGAACTTAAAGGTATAATGAAACAGAAGATGAACCCACACCTGGTGAGAACATTCCCTGTGCAGTACCAGTATCCCAAGGTTCACACGGAAACAGTGACGCTTGCTTATCAGTCCCCACTTTAAAATTCTTGTAAGGATGGGAGGGGATGCTGTGGTGGGCAGAGGACAACTTGGAGAATTCTTTTCTTTTCCTTCCTTCTACCATGTGAGTCCGTGGAACCTAACTCAGGCACTCAGGCCTGTCGGCAAGCGACCTTACCAGATGAGCCGTCTCCCTGACCCCAAGTCAGGCGTGTGTTTGTTTCTTGTTGATCGCATCTCCCTGTAGGCCAGGCAGCCTCCACTTTCTACAGCGCTGGGATTACACTCAGGAGCCACCAGCCTGGCCTGAATCTCTGTTTTAGATTAGAAGGTGGGGAATATGGCTCAGTAGTACATGTGTAAGGCCCAGCCCCGGAGAAGAGTGATTTGTGAAAGACTCTCATTTGTAATAAAAGAAGGGAAGGTAAAGGTGGCTTCCAAGAAGCTCATATTTGAAGAGTACAGTGAAGTATATTAACTTTCCTGGTTTAACTTTTATTGTTGTGCACGGTGAGGGTGCAGGCTTTTTGTCTGCACTATGGGGGCTGGGGCAAAGGTCGTAAGTTCGAGGCCAGCTTGGACTACACAGGGCTCCAGGCTAGTTTGGTCTACACCCTGAGCCCTTATGTCAGAAAATGAATTCAGGGATGCACCAGTGGCTCCCCGGTGGAGGGAGCACCGCAGCCTGGATGCCCGCCGCTACCCTGGTCCCCTGGCTGGGGCTTGAGCTCAAAGTCGTGTGAATGGTAGGCAGGAGTTACACTTAAGGGTCACATTGCCTTTATTTTTTGATTCACGATCTCCTTAAGAGCTGGAGAGATGCCTCAGTGGTTAAGAGCACTAGAATTTAGTGCTCTTAGTATTTTTCTAGAGGTCCTGAGTTCAATTCCTAGCAAACACATGATGGCTCCTTTATAACTATCTATAATGTGATCTGGTGCCCTCTTCTGGCCTGCAGGCATACATGCAGGCAGGACACTGAACATGATAAATAAATCTTAAGAACAAGCAAAATCAAAAAACAAAACAACAAAACCCTCACTAAATTGCCCAAGGTGGCCTTGTACTAACTCTGTAACTGGGATAGGCCTGACTTTGGGGCCTTCTGACCACCTCCAGAACATCTGGGATTGTAGTCTGGGCCACCCACTCCCCTTTTTCCTGGCTTGAACTCCTAACTGGAAAAAGATAAGTGAATCTTTCATAAATATGCCTTATTAATTTTTAGTTTGGGAAAACAACATTCAGTAGGCTTTACCCCCCCCCCAAATTTTTTTTTTTTAATCTTTGTGTGCCATGTCTGTCCGTGTCACCCAGGGAAGTCAGAAGGGGGTTTGGATCACCTTAAACTGGCATTGCAGACAAGTTGTGAGGCACCCTGTAGGCGCTGGGATTTGAACCAGGTCCTCTGGGAGAGCAGTCAGTGCTCTCCACCACTGAGCCTCTCGCCAGCCCTCAGCACCATTATCTTTAGTGTTTCAGTTTTTGACATAGGGCTTCACGCAGTCCAAGTTGACTTCAAAAACCTTGATCGTGCCTCTGCCTCTAAGTGCTGGGATCCCAGTCCGTGTCACCACACAGGCCTCTCGCTCCTGAGTCACTCCTGCCCTTCCTCTGCCATGTGGCTGTGCCCTCATTCCGACTTCATGGGATGTTCGGGGTGAGTAGACAGAGCTTAGTAATACTGTAACTAGTCTGGAGATCTCTGCCTTGGTATGTATGTCATCTCTTGACCTAGTGAGGCTGGTAGTTTGCCATGGTTCTCCGTCCCTGTAAGAGAGTGAGAATACTTTGAGGAAAGACCTTCATTGATGTATTTACCCAGTGTTCAGTATCACAGACCCGACCTTCCTCCACGGCACTCCACCGTGTCCCCTCAAACTAGCTTTTTTACTGCTGTGACAGGAGATGGACTACACTCTGCCCCCGAGGGTGGAGGCTTGTATGGGCACAGTGTGAGTGGTGATCTTTGGTGTGGACTATGTGGATGACCAAGTCACACCCTTCACCTCCCGCAGCGCTGTGGGTCTGTGCGCCTAGCTGTGTGCCACCGGTGACAGCTGTTTACACGTGCGTCCTGGTGCTCCATAAACCAGGAAAGGTCAGGCGGCCGCGGGGCGCAGCACGGCCAGGCAGTGGCAGGTGAAGGATCTACGGTCGTGGATGAGAGGCAGCTGCTGAGATGTATGAGATTCCCCAGGGTGGACACTGACAGAGCTTTCTGCTCTGGCCACTGTGGGACACACCTGTGACCCGGCTCTGGAGGCAGAAGCAGGAGGATCTGGAGTCCAAGGTCATCCTTAGCAACGACACAGGACAGCATAACGGGTTGGAGGGCAGCCAGTTCTACTGGGGGACCTGTTTCAGCTGACGGATGCAGGGAAGAAAAGGGGTGTGTCTGGGGGGGTTGGGATGAATATGAACAGGAACACCCGGAGCGAATGCTCATCAGCCCAGACGCCTGACACGGATTTGATTTTTTTTTTTTTTTTTTTTTTTTTTTTTTTTTTTTTAGGGCTCAAAGGAACTGAATACCAACCACTTTACTAACTGAGAGGCTGGCCATCAGTGCACACTGGCCTGACCCCATTATAAAAGCACACGGAAGGCACTTAGCATAGAATGTTGGAGTAAACGTTTTATCCAGCCAGTGATGCCAGGCCACCTCTTAACTCTGACCAGAACAAGAGGCTAGTAACTGGGTCAGAGCCAGGGTAGCTGTTTACACTGCAGGGCATATGGGTGTGCTTTGAAGCCTGAGATTCATTGCCAGTCTGAAGGCCCCACACCCCTTAAAGGCCTCAGTGATCGGGCTTTGGGGTAACAAAAGGGTTATTGACGTGGGATTTGCAACCTCGCTTTCTTTAAGGTCGTCTAATTTGAACATAAAGACTCCTACTCTCCAGAATTCTGAAAGTCATTAAGTTTTTGTTTTGTTTTTTTTGTTTGTTTGTTTGTTTTTGGTTTTTTGAGGCAGGGTTTCTCTGTTTAGCCCTGGCTGTCCTGGAACTCACTCTGTAGACCAGGCTGGCCTCGAACTCAGAAATCCACCTGCCTCTGCCTCCCAAGTGCTGGGATTACAGGCGTGCGCTACCACTGCACGGCAAGTCGTTAAGTTTTATCCAACTTTTCAATACTATACTGCACAGCAATGAATAGCCTATGTTTAGTGAGCCTTTACAGTGTCTTAAAAATGTCTATTTTTCTGCCATCCTGTCTTCATTCTCGGAATTAGAAAACTAGCCGTAGTTGGTACCGAGCTGACTCAGCTCCGAAGGCGAGAGAGCATGGAGCCCCCAGTGGCCCTCAGGGCCCACTTAGGCCGGCGCCTCAAATACTGGGCCTGCCAGATAGGTGGTTTCCTCAGAGAAGACCCTTAGCACTGACAGGTCGCTCCATTCTCCAGTTGATGGGCTTCAAGTTCGGTCTCAGGTCTCCAACACTGTTGATCTGCCCAACGCCTGCCCCTTCGTTTATTACGGTGAGCTGAGGCCCTGTTTGCAGATATTAAGCCTTAAATTTAAAGCTCTGTTTGGACATGATGCTAATTGCCCCCACAGCAGCCACGAGTGCTTCAGCTGATGCCCTGGCAGCCCTGGTGTCGGCTCAGAGCCGCCCTGGATTGGCCGCTGTCTCGCCGTGCTGTTTACAGGAGTGATGCGGGCGGCACAGCCATGCTCCGTTAGGGTCGGGATGGCGAGGGCGGCCGAGGGGAGGACCCGTTGACTCGCTGTGGTCAGCCGAAGCTTTCCATCTGGAGAAGGTGGAATCCTCAGCAGCCGCCGGCACAGCCCGCCGTGGTGACACACCGCACTGCGAGGTGAACATAGCCCGCGAGTCTCAGGTTCCGTGGGAATGGTGGAGAGCTGTAGAAGGTGAAGACCGCACTCCGTGCATGTAGACGCACAGACACAGCATCCCTTCTCAAGTAGAAGGGAGCCCTGGAGAGCCAGCAGCTTCTCTAGCAGAAGGGAGAAAAATAGAATCAATACTGTCGTTGTCAAAAAGATATAGTATCTACATTGGGGATTAGTCTCCCCCCTCCCCCGCCCCCTTGTGGGGAGGAGAGATATGGATATAGCTTGATTTGTTGTTGTTGTTGTTGTTGTTGTTGTTGTTGTTTTCAAGACAGGGTTTCTCTGTGTAGTCCTGGTTGTCCTGGAACTCAGTCTGTAGACCAGGCTGGCCTCGAACTCAGAAATCCGCCTGCCTCTGCCTCCCAAGTGCTGGGATTAAAGGCGTGCACCACCATGCTCGGCAAGCTCGATTTTTTAATTTAACGTGCTCGCTAAGCGTATGTTGTCACCTTGACACAGCAGATTTCCCTGAGAAGAGCGAACCTCGGTTGAGTTCGTTGTAGATCAGGTCGGGCTGAGGCTAGCTATGTCTGTGAGATTGTCCTGACTGCGTGAGGTGAGAGGGCGGGCCCAGCCCGCTGTGGGTGGCGCCATCCCTAAGCAGGTGGGTCTGGGCTGTGGAAGCCAGGGGAGCACAGGGCAGGGAGTTACACCCCTGCCTTCCCCCTCTGTCTGTCCCTCCCGACTGCTCTCAACCATGGACTCTGACTTGGAAGTGTAAACAATGAAGCCCTTTGCTCCCTCCCCCAAGTTGTTTTTGACCAGTGTTTATCACAGCAGCCGGAAGCCGGCTAGGATACCTAGCATGCTCAAGGCCTTGGGTTCGATCCCAAGTGCCACCAGATAAGCTGTAAGTGTGACGTGTTCGCAGTCCACAGGAAGGCCTGTTGACATGCACCGGAGGCAGCATGCTGCAGCAGTTGTGCAGCCGTTCTGTGGATGGTCACGGCACCTGCTTCCCTTCATGAGCCTCCCCAACGGAGTGAACGCATGTCCGTTTCCCACTGAACAATGACCGCAGTTTCACCTCAGTGCTAGAAAGGAAACTGTAGGCAAGTTGGGTCCTTGTTTGTGGTGAGTGGCCGTCTGTTTGTTGGTGGTGGTGTTTTGATATTTGTTATTTTGTTCTTAATGCTGTTCTCAATCATCCGTCTGTAAGTTTCCTGTCAGAGGTGACGATTTTCTGCTGTCTCAGCAGCATAAAAGCACCAGGCAAAATGCACAAGTGTGGAACGGCGACTACTTCCTAATAAAATGTTATCTAGAAGCACTGAAACCTGAATATTATATATTTTAAAACATAAAGCCACATGACATCTCTTATAGAATTGCTAGCTTCCAAGAGCCAGAGGACTGTGTTCAAGCGTAGCCTGTACTACATACCAAATTCCAGAGTAGCACAGGCTAGACAGCAAGATTCTATTTCCAAAAACAAAGGAAGGGGAAAATGATTTTTTTTTTCCTTTTTAGCTCGGGCTGTTCTGCCCTTGTTCTGGACGTAAATTAACAGCCGTTGATCTGACTCAAATGGTTTCAGAAGATGCAGGCGCCTCTTCCCACTCTGCCCCGCTGGTGTGTGTTCACACTAGTGTGTGTTCACACATGTCCCTCCTACCACCTTCTCACAGCACTGGTCTCCACGAACTCTTTGGTCCTGGGTGGATAGGGTGGCCTGCCTGTGTCTGTGTGTCTTTCATTGGAAGAGAAGGTTCTATATAGCTCGAGAGTAACTCACATGTAGGCCCTGGAAGTGACCCGGTGGGTAGGGCGCCCCAGCACCGTGTCACCCGGTGGGTAGAGCACCCCAGCACCCTGTCACCCGGTGGGTGGGGCGCCCCAGCACCCGTGTGAGTGCTGAGTGTGCTGACACACAGCCCTGGCTCCAACCTTGGGGGAAATAGATCCCGGCACATTCTGGCCATCCATGTGGCTGAAAGGTGAGCTCCGGGTTCAGTGAGACCGCGGTGATGGGGCTGCACGCACATGGGCCACCACCCCTCCACACACCACCCAGAGTAACTGAGGTGAGGGCCTCGGTGCATCCCCAGTGCATCCACTCGAGGGGGTAATACATTTGCTGAAGAACTGGAAAGCTGCACGGCTTAAATCTGGTAGTTAATAATCCTAGAGGGCCAGAGTTTCAGGCTAGCCTAGTCCACTCGCTGAGTTTGAGTCTAGCCAAAGTTACACAGTGAGACCCTGTCTCACTGACCCACACCCCAATGGTTTAGTGCTGTGACTCTGTATGTTGTTGGTGTGTGCCCTCAATAATGTCAGTGAGATTTCAGAGTGGATTAATCCAGATTCCCTAACAGCCACGGCGATGTTCCGACTCACCCTTAAGTGCGTGCTTGTTGTGGGTCTTGCAGGTGCTGTTGGTGAGTAGCAGCCGGTACCCAGACCAGTGGATTGTCCCGGGAGGAGGCATGGAGCCGGAGGAGGAGCCTGGCGGGGCTGCTGTGAGGGAAGTGTATGAAGAGGTGAGAAGACCGTCTGGGGGGTTTGCTGGGTAATCCTGGGCAAACGCCAGCAGCAGATGCTAGAAGGCTCTGTTACCTTCTGCATGTGTAGAAGTATACTGTATACATTACATGTTGCTAAGTCCAAGCTTTTGTTTCGTTTTTGTATATGGTAAGCAGCTAAAATGAATGTGACCCTCCTAAAATTTTATTAACATGCAGTTTTGATGTTGATCAGTTATTGTTTGATTTATGATCAGTGTATAGAACATGGTGGCCTTGCCTGAGAGCTAGATATATCCATATGCTAGTAAACAGAAGATATTTTGTACCATAATTTCCAAACTGTCTTAAAATTCAATAAAATGTGTCACACCCTTATGCACAAAATCACAAGTGGCCTGCTTGCCCCTTCCCTGGAGGGTGGAACTTGGCTTTACGCACAGGTGAGAGACCGTGTAACGGGTGAGGAGTCAGGACCCTTTGAATGGCGACTAGAGAAGTAACTGTAGCTCTTGCCTGGAAAAGGAGAAGGGAGGTTTGTAAGAAGAGGGAGGGTTGCTGTGGAGATGGCTCAGCTGTTCTCCAGAGGTCCTGAGTTCAACTGCCAGCTCCCCTGTGGTGGCCCAACCGTCTATAAGGGGACCTGGCGCCCTCTTCTGGCCTAAGGGTGTATGTGCAGCAGAGTGTTCATACATCAAATAAAACATTTTAAACTGACTAAAAAAAGCAGCAAGTCTGTTAGTTCATACAGAAAATTCTGTTTTTATTCAATAAGTTCATTTTTATCACCCATATCATTTTATTTAAATGAAAGTCGATCCAGGCAATCAGAATTTGTGTGTGAATTGCACCATTATTCTATACGTAGGTGGTGAATCTTGGTATGGCCAAGACACTTTGCAATTAGGCAGTTAGCTTGCTAAGGAAAGCGTGGGCTGTTTGGATTCAAAAGTTGAAACAAAACATAGCTTATAAATGAGACATTATTATGAAACAAGCGTTTTACATACCGACTTTTCGATTTTTAAATAGGCTGGAGTCAAAGGAAAATTAGGCAGACTCCTGGGAATATTTGAGGTGAGTTACAAACAGCCCTTACTTTATTTTACCTCTTCATGATTCTTGCCCAACAGCAGCCTGAGCCACGGTCCTGTAGGACTGCCAGTCCGCGGGTCAGCAGTGAGCACTGGGGAGGCTGGGTGGCTACCGTGTCTGACAGACTGTCCACCCATCCCCGATTCAGTGTGGACCCAGGCACGGGCAGTATCTTCAGCAGTCAGAGATCTGGGGGCAATTGTGGGTTCTCTCTAGTTCAGCATGTGACACTGAACAACACACAGAGTGACTTGGACCAGAAGACAGAAAACTCAGGCACAAGGAATAAATGCTAAAATAAAAACCTCGGTCTGTGTCACCTCTTAATAACTGAAGGCAGGGTGGGTTTCTCAGCGAGGCAACGGTGGGAAAAAGAGGCTGGGTTCTGACGTCAGTGCATCTCTAGTCGATGAGGGTATGTGGTATGCCAGAAATATGGGGACTTACCTTATCAAAATTTAAGAGTTAGCTCAGTCTTTCTTGATAGAACCTAAAGTTTAAGCTTTAGGAGTTAAAGTATGTATTACTTGGAACCGAGAAGTAAGTCACCAGTTCTTGTGGTTAAAGAAGCGGCTCAGTAAAGAGTGCTGGAGGTTCTTCCCTGGACCCGAGTTCAGCTCCCAGGGCCCATGCTCACAGCTGGAATTCCAGTTCCAGGGGATTCCTCACTCAGGCATATGCAGGCATATAAAAGAAAAATTAAAAATATAGTTCTTAAAGATCCTACTCAAAATGCCTGTCTGTGGCATGATTTTACACAGTTACATAGCGCCATCTTCTGGTTAAAGTGAGAAATACAAATTTTTCTGTGATAATATGTGGAAACATATTTACACTTTTGTCAGTATGGCCAGTTTGTAAAGAAAAGTCATAACAAAAACTTAACTTGTTAAGGAGACAACATACTATTTGACAGGAAATGGCAGCTAGTAGGCTTTTTCCCTTTAGAGTATCACAGCACGTGACATATTTTGGCAATTTTCCCATTGGCAGTGTTGGACCTCCCAGTTCTGATTTTGAGATATCTCACTGTAATGCAGGCCGCCTCAGCTTCTAAATGGTGGGGTTCCTGGGGCGCACCCCCACACCCAGGGGAGTGTCTTTGGTCCTGACAGGATCCTAGCTCTCACCTCAGCTGGGTTGGAACTTAACTTGCTAGGGAGTCCAGGCTGCCTTAAGACTGGATCCTCCCGGCCTTGGCCCTCCGGGTTGTGATTTCAGCCATGAACTTACCAGGTAGCCTGCTGTTTTCAATGAAAAGTTGGGCGTGCTCACGCATGCACACATGCAGAGCATAGAGAACAACTTTGGGGAATGACTGTTCTCCACTGTAGGGTCCCAAGCTCCAGCTCAGATCATCAGTGCTCTGCCGTGCGGAGCAGGCACCCTGCCGAGGCCACCCTGGAGATGTCTGTTGCTCTGCTGCACTAGGCACCGGCACTGGGGATGTGCTGCCCACTGTGCCAGAGCTGTGAGTTAAAATGCTTTGCTTTTCTATTCAAGCAGAATCAAGACCGGAAGCACAGAACGTATGTTTATGTTCTGACAGTCACGGAAATATTGGAAGACTGGGAAGACTCTGTGAATATAGGTGAGCTCCTGTCCCTTTACATAGTCACTGACAAATGACATTTTTGTCTTTCCTTAACTGATTCTTTGGTTATTCTTTTGAGAGGGGAAGGTGAGCATGTAGCTCTACTTTTGAATTACCTGTTGATCTCTCCCTGCCGTGTTAAGTCATTTAGGAAATGGAAAACTCATTGTCTCTTGGGGGGAGAAAGGGCATCATGTCTATTATGCCTTTTAAGCTGGCCTTACAGTAACTGCTGCTGTGCTGTTCTAGGAAGGAAGAGAGAGTGGTTCAAAGTGGAAGATGCCATCAGGGTTCTTCAGTGTCACAAGCCTGTCCACGCAGAGTATCTGGAGAAGCTGAAGCTGGGGTGTTCTCCGAGCAATGGGAATTCCACGGCCCCACCCCTCCCAGATAACAATGCCTTGTTTGTGACTGCTGCACAACCCTCTGCGGTGCCATCCAGTATAAGATAGAGAGCTGGGCCCCTCCCTCGTGTGTCACAGCACACATCCCAAGGAGGCTTTTTTTTACTTTTCTTCTAACACATCTGACTGCTGCTGGCAAACTCTGTATTTGCTATGCAGGGATTTCAAATAATTTGCATGTATTTCATCTGCTTTCAAGTCTTTTAAAATAAATAACAAAATAGCAAAAATATTTTAAGATGCCAAAGCCATGTGGAATTTTTTTTTAAAGCCTTAATTGTACCCCATTACTTTGGTTTTCATTTTTATAACCTTTTTAAAATTTTCACTTTTGTCCACTTAACATTCTATGGTTTATTTTGACAGATCAACTGGTTGTTGGGTATATTTTTTGCCCTAAGTTTTTTTTCCCTTATACTATCAAATAGACACCAAATCTTTGTTGGGAATTAATGAAAAATTCTTGGTATTTAAAGAAATATATCTATCCCAAAACTTAAAGAGAGTGGTATTCTCCATTTGTAAACTGCAGATTTGGGCTGTTTTTGTATGGGCCAGTAGACTTTGACAAAGCACTTCAGCTTACTGTTTCTGAGATTTTGTTCACAGCCAGAATTATGTCACAGTCAGTGTTAATAGGACTGGTTCCCCTCTGACACAGGGATTTGATGTGAAAGAGTGCGGGTTTTTTTAAAGGGAAAACTTGAAACTGTGGAAATTCATCTAGCATGCTCAGCTGCTGCTGCCCTTTCTGGCCCTTTTGACATAGATTATATTAGGGGCCACATTTCCCTCACTGGCAAGTGCTCTTTAAATATATTTTCAGTTTCTGATCTAATGACATTGTTTACCACAGAGCTAGACTCTAACCTTGGATGCCAGTCAGTGACTTTTCACACTAAATAAAATGGCTGTTCTAGGCCTAAGACACTGTCTTGAGTGTCAGTAAGTGATGTGTCAGGTAAGTTAATGGCAGGGGAACTAGAACATCCAAGCCAAGAATTATTGTACCTTGTCCTGGTACTCACTCAAAATTGGCCACCCCATGAAAAAATACCCACACTTCTGTGAGGTCAGGAAGTGAAGGGTGGGGGGAGAAGAGAAAAAGACCTTTAGCCATTATTAGCCTATTGTAAATAGTCTAACTGGCAAGCATAAAACAGTAAAGACATTTGTTCCGTAGCTTGTTAACCTTGTTAGCCTTTAAAGTGTAATGCCCCTGCTGAAAAGGGGGCCTTGCCTGTAAGGAAAACAGGTGCCACGGATGAGGAACTAGAAACATTAGGTTCCAAAGCAGAACAACTCAGCCAGTAGTATTCATCCTAAATGATGTTGTGTAACCAAACAGGATGGTCCAGACCTTTTATATTTTACTTTCTACAGAGGTCATGTACTCTGGGTGTTTTAAAAGAAACATTTTAAAGAAACCCACGGATTGACATTTTCTTTTTGTTTTCTCAATTCTCTGCAATTTCTCCATGTACTAAAAACAACAGAGAAACTGGACTGTTTTGTACAGAATACTGCTAATAAACCCTCAGAGTACTTGGGGGTTTATATGGACATGATACTCTGAGGTAATAATGCATGAACCTATTTTATAAACTTTCGAACTGTGTATTGCCATGTAAAATATGTACAGTATTAATGTCAACCATCTCTTTAAAAGTTAGCCTATAAATATTGTTGTATAATTTCTTTGGTCAGAAACATTTGGACTAAGTCGTGTCAGCTGAGTCAGGATTTTCTTCAGTACCGTTTAGCAAACGTCTTTAGTCTATGCAAATAGCAAAGATTTACAGAATGTAACTGATTGTAGCTTCGCTGTTAGATTTCACCTGACTTGCAAGATATAAAGGAAACTGACTCTACTAGAGATGTCTACCAGCCGAGCCGCCTGCAGGGCGGAGACTGCTGTTTGTGCTTATTTGCGCAGTCCTGAATAAAGTGGGCAGCTAAATTCTCCAGTTCCATGTGCCTCCTAAGTTTAAAAGAAAAAAACAAAGTAACTTGTTAGAAATTGACTTGCAGAAAAGAGGAAACTGCTGTGTGGTAGTGAAGAAAATGGCATTTTCCACCGCACACAAGCCATCCAGCTTTGTCACACACAGTATGCAGCAGCAAAGTAAAGCAGAGAAATGGCTGTGTGGACAAGCACTGCTTTGCACAGTCTCATCTGAGATGGTTGCATTCGAACTGTTGTAAGAATTGTAAGAATCTTGACTTTCTTTTTTACATTTGGAAACATCAAATAAAAATGGAAACAATAATCTGCATGTTTATTTTTATTTTATTTTATTTTTTTGAGACAGAGTTTCTCTGTATAGCCCTAGCTGTCCTGGAACTCACTCTGTAGACCAGGCTGGCCTTGAACTCAGAAATCCTCCTGCCTCTGCCTCCCAAGTGCTGGGATTACAGGTGTGTGCCACCACGTTTATTTTTAATGTAGATGCCTTTCCAGGGGGCTAGAGAGATGGCTTGGGTTAAGAGGGTTTGCTGTTTGGTTCCAGCACCCACATAGAGGTTCACATCCTGTAACTGCAAGGGAATCTGGTAGGTTCTGGCACGCAGGCGCACCAGGGGGAGGAGCTCTGCCCCCTCAGCCAGGCTCACGTCAGCCGCAGCCACTCAACCCTCCATGCTTCCCTGTGGCATCCACTACTGAAGTCAGTGAAGTTTCAGTGTTAATAACCAAACTAGGAAAAGAACAGAACTCTACATTTCCATTCAAACACATCAAAGAATTAAAAGTTCAGAGCAGTGATTGCTGGGTGGGATTAAACAGTGGTGCTATGCTAATAATCACAAGGTCAAGGCCAGCCTGGTCCAGGTATAGCTAAGACTACAGACTCTCCAGCACGCTTCTCTACAGGAAGGCACCTGCATTCACAGGCACACAGAAGACAAGTCGCCATGCAGTCCTGAGATCTGAGCTCTCCTCCCAGAACCCGTGTAAGCAGCTAGGATGTGCTAATCTCCTAGAGGCAGAGAAAGGCAGGCTGAGTGGAACTCATGGGCCAGTCTACCTTAATGACAAGGCAGGCCTGGGCAACTGCAGTAGTAAGCAAAGCAACTGCAAATTCCTTGGCGTCCCCAAACACATTCTGCACAAAGTCCTTTATTGATCTCAGTTTCTGAGTCTGAAGCCAGGCATGGTGGCATACACCTTCAAAATCCTGGGGAGCCAGGACTGCAGAGAGAATTTTCAGTCATACTGGATGGCGTTTCTAGCTGCTTCACTAAGGAAGTCTAGTGCCTACATAGCCTCGACAAAGAGCCAGAGATCTTAACCTTTACAGAGCATCCTAAAGTCTTCATTGCATGGCAGGTTTTTGTTTTGTTTTGTTTTGTTTTTTTGGTTCTAGTTTGTGTAGACATTAAGTAAATTTTTTACATATATTAAAAAACTAAGCCGGGCATTAGTGGTGCACGCCTTTAATCCCAGCACTTGGGAGGCAGAGGCAGGCGGATTTCTGAGTTCGAGGCCAGCCTGGCCTACAGAGTGAGTTCCAGGACAGCCAGGACTACACAGAGAAACCCTGTCTCGAAAAAACAACAAAAACTAGCAAATACACAGCAAAATCAGCTATGAGTAGCTTCATTGTGAGGTTGAATAGATGGTCACTGGCTAAGAAGGAATTGCTGCTTCTGTAGAGGGTCTGGGCCCTGTTCCTAACATCCTAATACACTGGCTTACCGACTGCAATTCTAGGGATCTAATACCCCATTTGGCCTCTGAGGATAGTACCACAAACATGTTGCTCATATAGACACAACATACATACATATAAAAATTTTTAAAGTACGATCTCTATGCTTTCCCTAAAAAGCCCTGGCTGTCCTGGAACTAAGTAGGTCATGCTGGCCTTGAACTCACAGATCACTTACCTTTTAATACTGGGATTAAAGACATTTGCCACCAAACCCAGCTTCTCCCTGGTTTTTAATACCTTCCTGATGATGCCACTGGCCAATTCCAACAGTAAGATGTCCTTAAGGCCTGCATTAAGCTTGTGATGTTACTGTATCGTCTATCATCTTAGTGGTACTTGTCTAACTCGCACAAGAAAAGCCCTCGTTCTCAGGGCAGTGGTGGTGCACGCTTTTAATCCCAGCACTTGGGAGGCAGAGGCAGGTGGATTTCTGAGTTCTAGGCCAGCCTGGTCTACAGAGTGAGTTTCCAGGACAGCCAGGGCTACACAGAGAAACCCTGTCTCGAAAATAACAAAGAACAAAAATCAGAAAAGTCCTCGTTCAATCCCTATTAACAAAAATGTGTAGAGGGAAGGCTAACTCTCTGAATAAATATCCCAGCCTTAGGTAATGGAGACGAGTGTGGAGATGCACAGTGCAGGAAACAGACAAATCATCACATCCAATTGGTATACGTTTTTATTGTTTTATACTTCTTTGAAATTACATTCAGCACGTTTTCCTTTGACTTAAAATATAAACCCTGATATAGCTCCTTAAAAGGCGGCATGCTTCACAGCTAGATGACGTGTTGCTCCCCACCCCAGAACACATTCCAATGAACTAGTACATATTTCTTACGGAATAGTGGGTTAGGTACCCAATTTCTCATCTCATTGTGTAATTTGTGGTGTGGATAGCTTTCCTGTGTTGTAGTCTTAAAACCTTGCTTCTGCAGTAATAAGAACTGATGTAATTATTAGATTAGCGAAGAGAACAATACCTTAACCATCAGAGAAACCAAGCTGTCCAACCTACTGTGCATGTCACCGCTGAGGTCTGCATGGCTGACTGGGATCCTTACTGAACACCAGATTGTCTTCCCCACCCTCTGGAGAAATGCTGGCCAATTTACACTGAATTTTACAAGTACATTCCTGGTCTAGTGTGAAGTCAGTTTTATAAACAGAATGCCTAAGATCTGACCGAACCAAGGATAACTGATCTCACAGTAGAGGTGAATCACAGCGAAACAGTCAACGAAGGAGAACAAAAATGTCAAGCCACAAAGCCTAGATTTGCGCGCTAGGGCTTTAGAACTAACTTCAAGATGCAAATTTGGAAGAAGTTGGTTTTCTTTTCTCTCTGAGCTCTGCATGTGCAGATTTCTGGAGGTTGGAGGTGTTTGTCTGATTTGGTCCAGATTAGCCTTTCCTAGAGCTGCAACTACTGTGTTGTGGCCCACGCCTATGCTGTCCCTCAAAGGGAAGGCCCGAACTATTCATTCACATCTACATCCCCAACCAGCAGACAACAGGCAAATGTTAAAATGCTGTTGTTACGTGAATGTCTTTCTTTTGCTGGGGCTATGAAGTCAAAGCTTTGTAAGAAAACAGTCTGGGAATGACCTGTCATCCAGGGGTGACTGCTACTCAGCTCCTGCCAGATGCCCATGCAATCTATTGTCCATCAGCCTAATTAGTGCTACACTCTCTTATTCAAATGTTACAAACAGTTTTCTGTATGACTATCCCGAGTCTCTGCAATGAAAACAGGCCCATAGGCCAGGGGTAGTTACCAGTTACCTTGACCTGTTGTTTCCTCTTAAGTCTTTTAGGAAAAGTCCAGGCACATGTAACAATTCTTGCTTCTTCCAACTGGCTAAGAGAGCAAGTTTCAAACAATGGGGACTCAAAATCTCCAAAGAAAATATGACACTAGGAAATTAAACTGGGCAACGGAGAGCCCAGGGCACACTAGGCCACCGTGGGGATGTGGGAGGCGCCAGCTAGAACCGGGGGCAGTGCTGGCTCTCAGGATGCTGCTGACTGAATGGTTTACCTGACCTCAAGTCCTGTCAAGTTTACTTCTAAAAAATGAGAGAACTGCCTCAGCCATGGACAAAGATGCACTCAGGCCAAGAATAGTAACAATTGCTGTTAGTTTACATTTTTACATTATCAGGTTGGGCCATAAACAATTTTATTCTAAACTTTACATTTGTTAACAAAATGCATTTATTTGGAAGGATCCAGTTACCAGTTGTCAAAAAAATCTCTTATATGTTGGAAATGTAATTTTAATAGATAATTATTCATCTTACACAAGAACACAACAAAATAGTCTGCATTCTAAAAAACCTTTATAAAGAAACCCATAACCTTACATTGCAGGAGATGAAGATTCCTGACAATACATGTTAACATTTGCATGTATATAACTTAAAAATAACAAGAATCAGAAATTTAATGTAGAAAATGGTGGAAAGGGATTGTTTTACACAGGAAGAAAACAATTACCAACAGCAAATTAAAGGACAAAAGGAATAGCTGGGCACAGTGGCTGCTTTGATCCTAGCAGAGGCAGCCAGAGACAGCCAGGGCTATATAAGATTACCTTCCTTCCTCTCTCTCTCTCTCTCTCTCTCTCTCTCTCTCTCTCTCTCTCTCTCTCTCTCTCTTTAAAAAAAAAAGGGGGGGGGTTTCTTCATAGCAAATGCACAGGAACCGAAGAGCCAATGATTGCCTGGGTTCATTAGGTTCATTAGGTCTGCAGGACTCAAAACTGCCTCAGCAAAAATCAAATACCTAGGGTTTCCTAATAGCACAAACCAATGGTCAAAATTTTCAGACAAGAACCAAGAGAAACTCAAATGCAGACATGTGAAAGTTACATGTGACATGCAACTGTCCTCTTCACTGTGACTGCTGGGTATGGTCAACTTTCAAACATGGCAAGGACACCAGGATCACCTAATTGAATCAGGTAATATTTATTTCAAATTTCTAGGAGGTTTAAGGGGAAAAAAAGTCAGATATTGATGCTTCATGCATGCTCAGAGCCAGTTTATAAATACTCACTCAGTAGAATCCTAACAAATCTGCATCAATGAAACAAACTGGTAAAATTCTCCTCTTGCCAATTTGTCAGATGGAGAGAACTAAAACAGAATGTTCCATCTATTTTAATTTTAAATACGATTGTCACATTGGGAAAGCGAAATAAACACAGTAAAATAAACTGTACAAAGGCAAAGTAGAATAACAAAAAATATTTTACTAAAACATAAGATTTACAGAAGTTTCCAGACAAGCCATACAAAATGGTCACAAGCTTTTTCTTCGTCTTTTGGGGGTAGGGGTGGGGGACGGAGAATCTACACTTGACAGCAAGGTCACAATGTTATTAGTGAGGGCTGTGGTGTTTTATTTAATGTTCCCATTTTGGTTCCGACAATCAAGCTTGTCCATCTACAGCGTCTAAAGTTAGACTTGGCTAGAGAGCATATTCTAAAAACCTGGTTAGCTGCATTAACCGCTGCAGTTAGATCCTTTAAGAGGAGGAGGGGAAAGGAGGCCATAAAATTAAAATAAAACTACTTTCCCCCTAAAAAAATAAAATAAAAACGCCCATACCCCTGGCAGCTAACCCTGACAACTACCTCCATTCAGTGCCTTGTACTTTAACCATGATGGAGAGGAGTCAAAGCAGAGGCCTGCTTCTCAGCATCCCAGCAACCCGGATGGTACTTCTAGCCTCTGCTCATGCTTTACAACAGTGAATCAGGACAAGACAGATTTGCTAATGTGCATGTAATCACCAAAGATGAAGATGCCTGGGCTTTTATTCTGTAATGTTTCTAAGACTGTGTCCATTAAATGCAAACCAAAAAAAAAAAAAAAAAAAAAAAAAGGAAGAAGTCTTGGCAGAACAGGAGAAGTGGTGTACACTTGATGATCTGATCGACTTAAATATTGTTCATGGCATATAGCCTAGTCCATGCTCTCGCTGTAGACAAAAACAAATATGCAGCTGTTAGTTTCTTTCCAAACAAGATTATATATATATATATATTCTCCTAAATTCATGCCATCTCCTATAAACCAGATCAGGTCAGTTTTCTGATTGCCTTACTACCAAAACAGTACAATTAATTAGAAAGGGGTTTGTTTTTTTCTAAGGGTTTCACTATATAGACCAGAGTAGCTTAAAACCGTTCATAAAATTCAACAGATGGAAATGGTTTTTTCATTTCTGAATAGATATGTTCCCTCACTAATTCTGTTATAGCAGGAAGTAGTTTGATGATTCCATACGCTCTATAAACAGCTATATTCTTTAAGCAGACCATAAAAACAGCTCAAAACAGGGTTTTCTAGTTATCTTCGCATTCTACCAGTACAGTAGTCATTATTGTTAGATACATGTGGTTAAACACTGCAAAAATCTCCTTTTATAGTTAGTTATTTTTACATAATGTGAGCTTATAAACAAAACATCAAATGTTAAGAGACCTATCTTGAAAAGTAGAAGCCGGAAGAAGAGATATGAAGTACCTGTTTCTATGGCTTGGGCTTCGTTGGTCTTCCACTGCTCAGCTACGTCATTTGCTAATGGATCATCTGGATTAGGAGCACTTAACAAAGCCTGGATTGATAGCAGAACTGTTCGGATCTGCAGTGCTGGGGACCACTTATCTATGAAGGTAACAGGCCCAGTATACGATAAAGCATGGACAAAGGCCCAGAACTGCAGTACTTCCCTCCCACACATTCTGGTGCGGTTAGCATACGTGACATTACAATGACATTACAATGGAATGCTTAGGACAGAAAGGACATGTAAATAAAGCAGGGGTGACAAGCAACACTTACCTTTCAAAATATCTAAACATATTCTTCCCAACTTGTCTACATTAGGATGATAAATTTTGGTCATGAAACGTACTTTAGGTGCTGCCATTGGGTATTCTTCTGGAAGGAATAGTTCAAGTTTAAAAGTCCCTCCCTCAAAGGGGGAATCCTGGGGGCCAGCAATGACCACATGAAAATAACGGGCGTTGCTCTCATCTGGTTCTGCTTTAATGCCAGGAACTGGTTCTGCCAGCAAACGCTGGGTTTCCTACAACAGAAAAACAAGCATATCCATGAAACAAATGTCATTTTACTAGACACCAAAATTAAAACTAGGAAGTTCATCTTTTTTTTTTTTTTTTTTTTTTTTTTGTTTTTCGAGACAGGGTTTCTCTGTGTAGCTCTGGCTGTCCTGGAACTCACTCTGTAGACCAGGCTGGCCTCGAACTCAGAAATCCGCCTGCCTCTGCCTCCCAAGTGCTGGGATTAAAGGCGTGCGCCACCACGCCCGGCTCCGGAAGTTCATCTTTTGAAATTAGATATAACAAAATCTCCCAGTGGCACATAATTTTCACATAAAATGTAAAACTCAAAAGAATTTGACCATCATGCCATAATAATGCACACACCCAAAACAATAAAGGAATAAAAGGCTTTATGCGAGGCGTGATGGTATACACCTTTAATCCCAGTAGAGGTAGGTTGATCTCTGAGTTTGAGGCTGCCCTGGCCTACAGAGTGAGTTCCTGGACAGCCAAGCAGCCAGGGCTATGTAGGAAAACCCCATTTCCAAAAAACAAACACCAGACCTTTCATGTAACAACCAACCGAATATAATTGCAGGAGATTACCAAATTCTAGAGTAGATTAATAAAGCCAATTTTATGTTCACATACAAGGAAAAGAAAAATGACACCAGGTTGCTACATTGGGTAAAGTAACCTGCTCTAAATTATATTAGAAACCAAGTCACTGGGCTGGAGAGACAGCTCAGTAATTAAGGGCACTGACTACTCTTCCAGAGGTCTTGAGTTCAATTCCTAGCAACCACATGGTGGCTCACAACCATCTACAATGTGATCTGATGCCCTCTTCGGATGTATCTTAAGCTGTACAGCTACAGTGTACTCATATACATAAAATAAATAAATCTATCTATCTATCTATCTATCTATCTATTTATTTATGAGAAAGGGTTTCTCTGTATAGCCCTGGCTATCCTGGAACTCACTCTGTAGACCAGGCTGGCCTCAAACTCAGAAATCTGCCTGCCTCTGCCTCCCAGAGTGTTGGGATTACAGGTGTACGGTACTGCCCAGCTAATCTTAAAAAAAAAAAAAAAAAAAAAAAAAAAAAGCCAAGCGGGTGTGGTGGCGCACGCCTTTAATCCCAGCACTTGGGAGGCAGAGGCAGGTGGATTTCTGAGTTCGAGGTCAGCCTGGTCTACAGAGTGAGTTCCAGGACAGCCAGGGCTACACAGAAAAACCCTGTCTCGAAAAACCAAAACCAAAGAAACAAACAAAAACAAACAAACGAACAAAAAAACCAAGCCATTGAACTCTTCTAAAAAATTAGGTCATTCTTTGTAGTCAAGGGCAGACGAGGTCTAGGAATCCTCAATAATACCAAAATCTCTGGATGCTCAAGTCTCTTACATAAAATACAGTATTTAAACTACAAAAATCTGTATATTTCAAACCATCTCTAGAGGACTTGTAGTGTTTAATACAGTGGGAATGCTATGTAAGTAGCAATACACAAAATAAGGAAGAACGACAAAATTCTTGTTCCATAAAGATAACATTTTGTCATAGGATTTTCCAACTGCGTCTGGTGAAACCATGGACACAGAGCGCTATCACGGAGGTACTAGAGAAAAGAACAAGCCTAGGAAACTGGGTGTGGCAGCACAGCTCATACCCCTTGGATCCTAGTGCTTAGGCAGAGGCAAGTACATCTCTAAGTCCGAGGTCAGCGTTGCTATAGCTAAAGCCCTGTCTGAGGAGGGAGAGTCAAGACCACCTCTAGGGCGCTTAAATGTGGCAAGAGACAGAAGATGGAGGAAAAGAAGGCAGTGTGTGCTGGCAAACGCTGGAAGACTCTAAAACTGACAATCTCTGAAGGGCCTTTAATGCTCTCCAATAATTATACCACATTCTATTTTCCACAACTCTCTTGAAACCCCTGAATGTCTACGTTCATCCCTGCTTGTGACTGACACTGCTTCCTATTTCATGAGCAGGCACACATCCTTGCCGTTTCCACGCTGGCATCTGCACATGTACCCTCCTCTGTACCATGGACTTCTGGGCTTCTTACTGACTGAACTACAAGAGCAGAGCTTTCTCCCTGAGCACAGACCTCTCCTCACTTTCCTCAAACATCACTCTAACACCTCTCCAGAGTCAGTCTTTTCCTTTTTGGACCTTTCCCAAATCATACACGATACAGCAGAAAAGGACTGATCTGCCTGATCTTGCACTGTCAGCCTCTAAAGCTTTTTTCTTTGTGAGCACCCAGCTTTAACATTTTAGTACAACGAAAAAAAAAGACTATCACAGCAACCCAATTTAACCTAATCTAAACTTAACTTTCTGACACCCCCACCCCCACAGCCAAATTTCCCCCAAGTCAGTAGCTCCATCACTGGCCCATCATCTCCCATAGGTTATGTATCTAGCCTGAAAAACTCCAAAGGCTTCCTAGAGTAAAGATCAGAAGCAAGAAGACCGTGTGTACGCCCCTAGGTTGGTTCCCCAGCAAAGACAAAGGGTCTAAGAAGTCTACCCACGAGTATACAGTGTCTCACCACGCCTACCCCTCTGGTCAAGCCTCCACAAGCTCTAACTGGCAGACTAAATAAATAAATAACCTCCTAACACTTTCCCTGGCTTCCAACCTCGACCTTGCTATCTCGTACTTCCTTGTTCTACCTCCTATAGTTATTTAAAGTCAAAGCCTTGCAATGGACTCCTGCACTATGCCTACCTCTCCAATTTACCTTCATCTCTCCCCATACCCTGACTTCTGTTCAAGCCCATTTGATCTCCTGACAGTTCCTCAACCTACTAGACACTATTTCCACTTCAAAGACGACTCCTGTCCCTTTCCCCAAGGAAAAATCAAAAAGGGACCCTAGCCTTTATTTTAAGGGGGAAAAATGTTAAAGATCAGCAGAGGGGCAGAGAAATGAATAGCAATGGCAAATTTTCAATTTTGGCCTTTTCTCAACTTTGTTTTATCCTAAGTTTCCATGAAAAGGAAGGCTAAAGGGGGGGGGACGACACATGGTCCAAGAATCTAAGTAACCACCACTCTCAGATTATACATAGGAGCAGCTATTTAAAGCTCTAACAAGCTACCCAAAGTACCTTCGAGATCAGATCCTAAAATAGCTCAGCAATCACTGTGCGTCGTCAAATTACACATTCACACTCTTGCCATCCAGATTCCCAGGCCAGCTACACAGTCAAACCATCTCAAAAACCAAAAAGTATGATGATCATAAGATTTTACCGGAATACACACTGTGGTTTAGTTTTTAGATGTGTAAAACATCCCTCTCAAGTTGACACAAATTTGACACAATAAACAGATAATTTTATCTGATGAGACACTCTCCACTTCCCAAACTTCGCATAAATTGTGAGAATAGAAAATCCTGACACCAGTGTCTGAAATCTGTACCCACAGTAGTAAGAAGGGAAGGAAACACTAGTGGAAATACTCTCTCTCCCTACTACCAAACATAAGGTTAACCACGAGGGTCAGGGTCTTACAGTGCTTCTGTCGTAAGGACAGTGAAGTGCAGTGTGGTCTCTGTAAGTGACTGAGATGAATGAAGTTCCTGCTGCTTCACTTGTTGAACTGTTTCTGAGCAAGCCCGCTCCTTATATTTCATACAGTTGTCCTTTCCCCTTGCCCACACTTTGTCTTCCACAGCTGCAGTTATCCTTAGTCAACCCCAATCAAGAAGTATTAGTTAATGGGCCAGCGAGACGGTCCGGCAGGTGCAGCTTGGCCCACAACCCTGACAGCCTGAGTTGGGTCATCAAAGCCCTCTGACCCCTCCATGGTGCGGGTGTTCTTGCTCCTACCACCCTTTTTCATACATAAAACAAGTAACAACAACTGCCAAAAGAGTAAATGGTAACTTTCATAAGTAATTGATTTATAAGGTTTTTGTTTGTTGGGGTTTATTTTTGTTTCTTTCTTTTCTTTTTTCTAGATAAGAGTCTTAACATGTAACTCCTGGAATGCATTATGTAGACCAGGCTGGCCTCAAACACAAGATCTGCCCAGTCACTAGAGTCCTAGGATCACAGGTAGGCACCACCACTCCTGGCTTTGATTAAGTTTTCCTATGCACCTTTCACCCCTTCAGCAGGACACCCCGCCCCTCACCACCATCCTGCTCATTTAGCTATATAGCATGATAACATCTCACACTGCCACACACCTGGAAGTAGATTAGCCTTTATCTAGTATATCCAACAAAAATAACTCTACTGGCCCACTAGTCACTAAGAGTCCATGCACTACCAGTCCCCGCTATCAGACTACCGACGACCTGTGCTCAAATAATCCTCACTCTGCTTAGTGATCGCCCCAGAGCGAAGCTTGAAGTTTGTGAATGCCAGAGAGAAACAGTAACCATGTCCCTCAGGCCTGGAGTCTCCTTGCTGAGCTTTGACTGCAGCACCCACACCAGGCATCTGTCTCACAACCATCTCCATCTCTATTTCCGGAGCTCCAATTCCTCTTTGGGACTTTGTGGGTACCTAGTGCATGCATACAAATGTACATATATAGTAAATTATAAATAAATCCTTTAAAAAAGAAAAAAAGCCATGTTTCCCTTTCATGAAAAAGTCAAGGCTGTGCTGCAGAGTGAGGCTGAGAGTGTTCGTATGACTTGTAGGAACCCTTTGGTCCCCAACACCACCTAACCTAACTGAGCATGGTTATAATCGAGCACTATCCTTGACCCAAACCAAAAATGTAGAGGGGGAGAAAAAGCACAGGGAAAGTTCTTGATGTCAGCAACTTTTAGAATTTTTTTTTAAACTGTGCACTTTTAAAAAATATTGCGCCGGGCGGTGGTGGCGCACGCCTTTAATCCCAGCACTTGGGAGGCAGAGGCAGGCGGATTTCTGAGTTCGAGGCCAGCCTGGTCTACAGAGTGAGTTCCAGGACAGCCAGGACCACACAGAGAAACCCTGTCTCGAAAAAAAAAAAAAAATATTGCAATTTAATATTGTTTCTGTTTGTTTGTTTGTATGTTTGTTTGTTTCTTTTGGATAGGCTTTCTCTGTGTAGCCCTGGCTACCCTAGTACAAACTCTGTAGAACAGGCTGCCCTTGAATTTACAAAGACCTGTCTACCTCTACCTCCTGAGTGCTGAGATTAAAAGCACGTACCACCACTGCCCAGCTAAAACACAAACTTTTAACCTATAAATAAAATTTTTTCAAGAAAAAGAAATCTGCATGTCATACTTCAACTTATGTTAAGCATAGAAACTGCAATACTTATTTAAGACATATTTGAGCCTGCGGTCACGCCTTTAATCTCAGCACTTAGGGAGCAAAAGAAGGCAGAACTCTTGAATTTGAGACCAGCCTGGTCTACAGAGCGGAGTTCCAGAACAGGCAGTCAGGGCTACAGAGAGAAAACCCTGTCTCAATAGTATTTTTTTGTTTCATTTTGAGACAGGGAATAATAGGCCAAGCTTCTTTTGGGGAAAAAAATCCACCTGCTTCTGTCTCCCAAGTGCTGGAATTAAAATTGTGCATCATGACAATTGGCAGAAATAGTATTTTTTGTTTGGTTGGTTTTGTTTTTCGAGACAGGGTTTCTCTGTGTAGCCCTGGCTGTCCTGGAACTCACTCTGTAGACCAGGCTGGCCTCGAACTCAGAAATCTGCCTGCCTCTGCCTCCCAAGTGCTGGGATTAAAGGCGTGCGCCACCACCGCCCGGCCAGAAATAGTATTTTTAAACATGCCTTTACCAACTACCAACTAAGTCAATACTCTTTCTCTCTCTCCTTAAAATAGTAATTTTTGTGAAAAAGATAAAATAATTTATATTTTTCATTTAACCCAATGTATTCAAAATGCCATCAACATGTCATCAATAATATTTTAATCTTTTTTCACACTGAGCCTTCACAAGTCCAACTTTTAATCTACACTAAACACATGTATCAATTTCAGCTGCTCCACAGCCACAGAAGCTAGCTAGCACCTACAGAGTAAAAAACAAGGGAAGTTTATTACTGACAGGTCATTAAGAGAAAGTTAACAGCTGGGCGTGGTAGTGCACACCTGTAATCCCAGCACTTGGGAGGCAGAGGCAGGCGGATTTCTGAGTTCGAGGCCAGCCTGGTCTACAGAGTGAGTTCCAGGACAGCCAGGGCTACACAGAGAGAAACCCTGTCTGGGGGGGGGGGGGGGCCCAGCAAGTTAACTTCCTATATGTGGATAAATTTTTGTAGAGCAACTTTATCACTGTTTTCCACTCAAAAATAATCTATAAGTAATATAGAACGATATGGAATCACTAACTGATATAGGTCATGAAGGCTCTGCCAATCCCTTTAGATCAGAGTTGCTGTCTGCTGCAGTCAAAACATTGTCTAAAAACGATGACTTGGGTTTTTAAAAAAAAAAAAAAAAAAAAAAGCAAGGCACCTAACTACATGATGAAATACTGGTTAATCACCAAGAAACCATTTTAATTCTTCCAATGAACACCCCCCTCTAGTGGACATAAGACATCAACAGAGTAAACAAAAACATAAAATACTCTTTAAAAAGTTCTTTACTTCACTCCAATAGGTGAAATCTTCTCTTTCTCTTTCTCTTTCTCTCTCTCTTCAAATTGTACCACATGGTTACTTCTCTAAGCTAAGGTTGGCACTAATCTCAATGTCCTTAAAAGGCGCCCATTCTGATTCAGATTTCAAATGCACCTTTTTAAGAGTTTAAGAAAACTAATGCGGGCTGGAGTGATGGCTCAGCAGTTAAAATTACTGACTGCTCTGAAGGTCCTGAGTTCAAATCCCAGGAACCACACAGTGGCTCACAACCATCCATAATGAGATCTGATGCCCTCTTCTGGGTGTCTGAAGACAACAGCTACAGTGTACTTACATATAATAAATCAATCCTAAAAAAATAAAATAAAATAAAAAAGGAAAGAAAACTAATGCAAGCAATCAAGCAAACTAAGGCAAGCCTCACGTCTCTGTAAGCTGCTACCTTCTTTGCCTCCTATAATCGCAGAAGCCACTGACCCATGGGGACCCTTTAACTGTTCTTATCCATAAATCAAAAGAAAATAATGGTTTGCAACACACTCCTTCTCCTCTACCCTCTGTAATTTGGGGTTGGCATAGTCAAAGGAGGGGAGAGGGGAGAAGGTTACCAAGGACTAAATCTGAGAAGGTTGCCTTTCTTGGAGAGTGAAGATGAGGCTCAGGTGGTAGAGCACTCTTCTTGGCACGCAAGGAGTTCTGAGCTCAATCCCTAACAGCATATATATATATATACACCAGAAGGTAGAGGCAAGAAAACAGGATTCAAGGTCATCCTCAGCCACAAAGTGAGCTGAAGGGTCAGCCTGGGATAGAGAACTTGTCTCCAAAGAAAAATTCCATAAAACTTCAAAGAACTGTAGAAAAGGCCCTGGGTCCATTCTATCAGTAAGTAGCAGGTTTAAAAAAAATAAATCTACTCCACTTAAAAATGCTAACCAATAGGTGGGCCAAATGTTCCCTATCTCCTGGATTTCCACTTCCCGCTCTTTACCATCACTCAAGCTAGCACAATGGCTCTGGCTCACTTGCCCCACCTAAGCTGAGGACAAGAACCCCAGCTCGTAATAGCAGTGCGTGCAAAATTGGAAACCTCTACCTCAAAACACATTTAAAGGCAGACATGGTGTATTCTGCCTGCAATCCCAGCACTTGGAAAAAGCTCAGGCACAAAGATTGTTTAAACAGTGAGGCCAGCCTGAGTGGGGGGGGAGGAAGAAAGGGGAACAGAGAGTAACTAGCATTTAAGGTTAATCCAATCATTGACCAAAGGGAAAACATCTTAATAAACCATCCCTGTAAGTTAGGCTTAATTTCTTAATTTCCTTATCTACAATCTCCCAAATAAAGCACACCTAACACCCCCACACTTAGAGTTTACACACACCTGTTAGCTCCCTAAGGATAAGCACACACGCACTGTTAACAGATAAGAATGGAGACAATGATCCATGCCAAAAAACGTTCTCCATGAATTAACGCACTCAATCCACATACTCACTCAAGAAAGGAGGTATAAAGGTAACCAGCTGGAAAAGAACAAAAATGGGAAACAGCAGAGCCCAGACTGGATGCAGGCGTTGGGCTCTAGTCCACCAGTTTCTTAATCTCTAAGGTACAGACACGTAATTGACAGTGAACTATGAAGGTCCAACTGGTCGGCTGGGGCAATAAAGAGCACACGAGTTAAAAAAGGGCTATTTTAGCCGGGCGTGGTGGTGCACGCCTGTAATCCCAGCACTTGGGAGGCAGAGGCAGGCGGATTTCTGAGTTCGAGGCCAGCCTGGTCTACAGAGTAAGTTCCAGGACAGCCAGGACTATACAGAGAAACCCTGGGGGGTGGGGGGGGCGATATTAAGCTTTACGGCAAATAAGTACTTTAAACCTCCATCTTTTTGTTTTCTGAAAGGCTTTCAAATACCACAGTTTAAGATGTATCCCCCTACTCATTCATAAAACACCCACAAAACTCTTGATGCATTGTCCTTCAAATATATCCAGCTCTAAAATTAAATTCAAGGCAGCCATTTTCATTTTCTCTAGTTCCTAATTGGGTGAGTGAGGTAACAAAAACACTTAACATTGCTTTGGGGGTGGGTGAGGGGGGACTGGGTCTCACCATGTAGCCTTAGATGTCCTAGAACTCACTATATAAAGACCAGACTGGCTTCTGCCTCCCCGTGCTGGAAATAAAAGTATGCACTACCACACCCAGCAGAACTTATTTTTATCATAAACTCAAAACATAAAAAGCTAAGACTTTAGCTGGATGCAAATGCCTTTAATCCCAGTGCTAAGGATATAGAGGCAGTCGGATTTCTTGACGCCAGCCTGGTCTAGAATGAGTTCTAATACAACCATGCAGAGAAATCCTGTCTCAAAAAATAAAGAAGACCTCAGTAATTTGCATTCTATCTTTCTACTTTTAATAAACGCTGTGTCTCAGGAATAATTTTACCAATGCTGGTATCCCAAAAGCCTAAATGAAAGTTTAAGAAATAAAATATTTTTTCTTTCAAAACAGAAGCGTAGGCCCAGCTTCAGATGAACAGATCTGGGCCTGTTAATACCTTGTAGTCTATAGCTAGTCCCACCGAACCTAGACATTTAAAATAAAAAATTAACTGCCAAATGCCGGGCATGATGGCGCATGCCTATAATCCCAGCACTTGGGAGGCAGAGGCAGGCGGATTTCTGAGTTCGAGGCCAGCCTGGTCTACAGAGTGAGTTCCAGGACAGTCAGGACCACACAGAGAAACCCTGTCTCGGAAAAAAAAAAAAAAAAAAAATTAACTGCCAAGCCGCCTAACTTGCAGGCAAACATGACAAGGTCATGCACCAGAAACATTTTTTCGTTGTTGTTTTTCAATGTTGTGGGAAATATTAAAAAACAAAACAAAACAAAACAAAAAAAACCCGCAAGTTCCCACGCTATACCCAGCTACTCTCTGTCCCGCCAGCCAACTGTGCAGTAGAGCGGCTGGCCGGTTCTTATCTCGTGGAGACTCTCGGGACTCAGAGCTCCAAAACCTCTCCACCCAGCTCGCTAAGTTCCCACTGGCCATTTGCTACCCCTCCAGCCCCACGCTTGCCCTCTCCTATCCCTGTCCAAAAAGCCCATAACTCTCTCCTGCTTCCTCTCTTCCTCTATCCACAAGATGTAGCTACTAGTGACTCCAAGTTTCAATGGCGGATCCGCCAGGATTTGCCATAGGAGAATTTAGATTAATGTGGCTTACAAGATTAGGATTCTACTTGTTGCGCCCAGAGATTGAGTTACCGTTGTTTTTTAACTAACTTTGTGTTGTTTTTCTTCACGCGGAAATTTGACTGGGTTCCAGAGAGAAAAGTATGGCAGCAAAGTGTGGGTTTGCCTAATGTGCACCACAAAAGGCTGTGCCAGTTTTGTAGCATGGGGCTGGTGTGGTAGCAACCCGACAATGGGAATTTAGTGAGCTGGGTGGAGGGAGTTCGGAGCACTGGCTGCTTGACTTTCAGAGGACCCAGGTTCAATTCCCAAGCTCCCACATGGCAGCTAACAACCATTTGTAACTGTGGTACACAAACAAAACACTCAGAAGATAAACATAAATCTTTTTTAAAAAAAGACTGTAACCCTTCATTACTCAGCCAATGAAGAGAAGGAGGGAAACTTGTGTTCAGGGTCATAAAAGTTCTCTGCTCTCAATCAGGGGACCTACACTTGCAAGGTCACAAACTGCTTCACTATTAAGTACCGGGTGCTTGTTATTTCAAAAAGGAGTTTTCACTGCTCACTAAAAGAAAAAGATCTTAGTAACACTTTACTAAGACTCCTGTAGGCCAGGTGTCTAAAACACTAATAAATTTGACAAGCTGGTTTTTAAAAATTATTTATTTACTCACTTAACATCCCAGTATCAGACCCCCCTTTCTCCTCCCTGGTCCTCCCCCTCCCTCGACTTCTCCTCTGAAAACCCGGAGTCCTCTCTGGAGATGACCACCCACCCCTATCCCCCAGCACAGCACGTCTCTCTCTACAGGACTACAGTAATTCTCTTCCAGGGAGGTCCAGTTAGGGGAACAGGATCCATACACAGGCAACAGACCCAGGAACAGCCCAGTCTAGTTGTTGAGGGATCCACATTAAGATCAAGCTGCACTTCTGTCACGTGTGTGTGTGTGTGTGTGTGTGTGTGTGGTGTGGTGGGTCCAGCCTACATATTTTATATCCTAGAATAGCAGTAACTGAGTAGTTAGGGAAAGAAACATGGGTCTGACTTCATCGTCAGTGACAATTAGGGGAGCTGCTTGTTAAATGTTAGTTCTGGCCAGGCAGTGGTGGCGCACGCCTGTAATCCCAGCACTCGGGAGGCAGAGGCAGGCGGATCTCTGAGTTCGAGGCCAGCCTGGTCTACAGAGTGAGTTCCAGGACAGCCAGGGCTACACAGAGAAACCCTGTCTCGAGGAAAAAAAAAAAAGTTAGTTCTGTGTGGTAAACTTTTGTTTTTGTTTTTGTTTTGTTTTGTTTTGTTTTTCGAGACAGGGTTTCTCTGTGTAGCCCTGGCTGTCCTGGAACTCACTCTGTAGACCAGGCTGGCCTCGAACTCAGAGATCCGCCTGCCTCTGCCTCCCGAGTGCTGGGATTACAGGCGTGCGCCACCACCGCCCGGCCTGTGTGGTAAACGTAACATCCCACTTGACACATTAGCAAAACTGAACTAATCTGAACTTTGGTTAAAAAAATTCCCCCAATCATTCATACTTTCCTTTGTTTACACATATTTCCTTCCTTACTATTATGTTGGAGCTGGAGCCATAGAAAAACATGGAAAAGTGAGGTAACAAAATGATGGCCACAGTAAGAGACTGCATGGTAAAGTAATAGCAAAATTGGTCTTGGAGATATTCACTGTTCCATCCATCATTCCTTTGGCTGCTTCACAAGTAAACACCCTTGTTTAGCAATCAGCACGCACCCCTAGACACACACAAACACACCCACCCACAAACTTTTATACATTTCCTGACACCTCAATAGAAGTTAAACTATTAATTCAATTTTTGACACAGGCACTCTCCTGTAATTTCAAATACTTGTTGGGTGTCAGAAGCAAAAGGATCAGGAATTCAAAGTTATCCTCAGCTACACATCAAATCTAAGCCAACCCAGGCTATGCAAAACTCTTGTCAAAACCAAAAACAAAACAAAAAACCTGTGTGCCAGAATTTAAACAATCAAAAGAGTCCATTCTAGAAAAAACATCGGTAGTTAGCACCAAGGCAACAAACAGTGGCAGAGTTGGCACAGCAGCGTCCTGTGCTGGACAGGAGCAATCAGGACTACAGGCAGCGCAGAGCACACTGAACACGCCAACGCAGTGAAATCTCCGCTGTCCAACTCTGAACCCTCTTCCTAGCTAGCTCTGACTCTCCTCAAGATTGAGATCCTACTGGATGCTGTTCCTGCTCAAATGACCTAAAGCTGCCCTGGTTGCTTGGTAACTGTATAGTCTCTAAAATTAGAGGAAGTGAAAAGGGGACATGCCGGCTAGTTTTGTCAACTTGACACAAATGAATTATCTGAGAAGAGGAACCTCAACTGAGAAGATGCCCCCCTCAGACTGCCTATGGGCAAGTCTGTGGGGTGCATTTTCTTGACTAATTACTGGTGTAAAAGGCCCAGCTCACTTTGGGGGAGGGATTAAGTACCACCCCATGAGAAAGCAAACTGAGCAAGAGATGGGAGGCCACCCAGGTCTCTGCTTCAGCTCCTGCCTTGGCCTCTCCCGATGGACAGTACGTGTAAGGCAGGCCCTAAGCCCTTTCCTCCGCAAGTTGCTTTTGGTCATGGTGCTCATCACAGCAAAGCAGGACAGGAAATTAACAACACTGGGAGTGGGGTGGAGCCCTGTGGAACTAAGTGAGGAAGAATGAATTAAGTCAATTATAATCTCTTACCAAAGACCTTCTACATAGTTTAAAATCATTTCAAGATAGTATTAAATTCATACTACAGAGCTGAAAATCAGCTCTGTAGCATGGAGTGTTATACCTTATGAGGGGAAAAAATTGTAGGATATGTTTAAAATTAAGGACTGCCCTGAACACCAAGAACTCTGGCACTAAACTTACTAAGCACTTTATCTCTGAGGCTTCTAAGTACTGTTCGATAGTCTTTCGGCCCAAGGGAATTATCCTATATATAGATTGTGTCCCCAGTACATTCTCTAAACAAGGAAGAAATTTGTTACCAATGAAATTTAGTTTTGGTGTTTGTGGTTGCTGTTTGTTTTTGAGGGAAGGCATGACTGTTTAGCCCAGGCTGACCTCTAAATCTTGCCTCTGCTTCAGTAGAGTGAATTACAGGCATGTATGTATCACCATACCCAAGTTCCAAATTTTTGGTTTTTTAACTTGTTCATAAAATATTAAATTAATTTACATGAAATTAGTTATACTCCTAGCAACCAAAATCAAAACCTAGTCACATTCCACGACGCTGAGCACGACGGCGCAAGTCTTTAGGTCCAGCACTTGGGAGGCAGAGGAGGCCGGCTTCTATGAGACTGGTCGCACAACAAGTTCCTCCAAGACAGCCCGAGCTGTCTCACACAACCCAAACCAAAACCCAACAAAAAACAAAAACTGCCGGGCGGTGGTGGCGCACGCCTTTAATCCCAGCACCTGGGAGGCAGAGGCAGGCAGATTTCTGAGTTCGAGGCCAGTCTGATCTACAGAGTGAGTTCCAGGACAGCCAGGGCTACACAGAGAGACCCTGTCTCCGGAATAAAAAACAAAACAAAACTAAAACCAGCCCTAAAACTGTGAAAGGCATGCACCTGTTGTTGACAGTGGCACTGCTGGCTCCACTCCTCAACCTGGCTGCACCATTCTTCACAAACTGCACTGCAAACAGTTACCCTAGAAGCTAGTGATCACACTTTCATCGGGAGAGCAGAGCGGGGACAACTCAACCGTGTCCCTTTACTGCTGGGCTTTCAGCCTATGTGCTATCAAAGCAAGCGCAGTGTTTCTTTCAGTTGAATTTGAATCTCAAACGCAGCAACCACAACACAATGCAGTGCCTACAGATGTCCCTAATATCTGTGCTTCAAGCAACATACAGAAGATAGGGAAGTAGGGCATTTCAATTTTTTGGTAAAGCATGCAATTTTTTGGTGTGATGTTGGTCTAAATCTGCAATCAATCCAATAATGCCAACAGCATAATTAAGTTCCAGAAAAGAATTAAGACACATGGACCAATGAGACAGCTCAAGGAGTGAATTCATTTGTTACCACACCTGATGATCTGCTCTTGAGTCTCATTTCCAGGATTCATAAAGGAGAAAGCCAACTTTTTCTACAAACTTTCCTCTGATGAAACATGCCCTCTCGCAATAGACATGGGGAGACACATACACACACAGTAAAACCCAACACCCCACTAAAGAGGAGGAAACGTGGCCCAGCATGGTAGCACAAATGACTTTGATCCCAGAGTTCAGAAGGAAAAGCAGACATCTGAGTTCAAGGCCAGCCTGGTCTACAGGAGACCAGGGCAGTCAGGGCTACACAGAGATACCCTCAAGAAAGAAAAGAAAAGAAGAAAGGAGAGAGGAAAGGAAAGAGAAAAGGAAAGAGGAAAGGAAAGGGAAAAGGAAAAGGAAAGGAAAAGAAGAAAAGGAAAGGAAAAGAGGAAGAAAAAGAAAGAAAGAAACCCTGTCTCAAAAAAAAAAAAAAAGAAAAAAAGAAAGAAAGAGAGGGGGCAGGGAGGGAGGGGGATATAGGAAGTAGAGCAGGAGTCAGTTCTCTCCTACCGTGAGTCCTTGGGATCATTCTCAGGGTATCAGACTTGGAAGCAGACTCCTTTACCCACTGTACTGGCTGGTTTTATGTGTCAACTTGACACAGGCTGGAGTTACCACAGAGAAAGGAGCTTTAGTTGGGGAAATGCCTCCCTGAGATACAGCTGTAAGGCATTTTCTCAATTCAAAGGGGGAGGGCCCCTTGGGTGATGCCATCCCTGGGCTGGTAATCTTGGGTTCTATAAGAGAACAAGCTGAGCAAGCCAGGGGAAGCAAGCCAGTAAGAAACATCCCTCCATGGCCTCTGCATCAGCTCCTGCTTCCTGACCTGCTTGAGTTCCAGTCCTGACCTCCCTTGGTGATCAACAGCAGTTTGGAACTGTAAGCCAAATAAACCCTTTCCTCCCCAACTTGCTTCTTGGTCATGATGTTTGTGCAGGAATAGAAACCCTGACTAAGACACCCACCATGACATTTTGCTGGTTCCAGAGTTGACTATTTTACTTTCTAGCTCACAGAGAATTTTACATATTGATTCTAGTATGAAATTCCCACTTTCCTAAACACTGTTGGTAAACAGGTATCACTGGCTTTCAAATGCTTGGTTTATTTCAGAGTTACACTTAGTGTTATGTATCCTGTGTAACTGATTCAAAATTTCAACTCAGTAGGATACATATAGTAAGGTTATTTTATAGTGAAGTAGAATCTTTGTAAAATCAGTTAACAGTAAGAACCTACACTACATAACTCAGCATTATGTTAGGATCTGTCCTTGTACTTTAACCATCCTGGAGTTAACAAGCTAACAGTATGCAAATATCACACACACACACACACACACACACACACAGCCCAAAAAGGTAAATTGAGGGTGTTCAAGCTATTATTTTAACTGAGGCATACGTCAAGCCAAAACAATCTGGCTCCAGGTTTTGTGCTTCTACTGTACATAACCACACATCACATTCCCTAAAAAAAAAATCAGCATTCTGCTCTTGAGTGTTAGAAAATAAAGTTACGCCACAAGTCATTTTAGCTGCCCAAATGCCAACATTTCATCTGGAAAATCTAATGCTAGTTTAAAGAATCCTAAGTACTACTATGTAGCACTATACTTCAGAAGTACTTTCTGCAGAAGGCCAATTATAGAAGACACAATTACCTTATGCTGTCTCTGTCAACCAGCATGGGCCCAATCCAAAGTACCCACATGAGTTTCAATCTTATACTGGTGGAAGGAATGAGCATCTCCACGGGGCAAAAGGAAATGACCAGCTCAGAACAGATGAGAACTCCCAGAAATGTACGTCTAAGGATTTAGGAAGCCAGAGTAGCTGTGAATGGTAGAGACTGTGTGGGGATGGGGTGGGGGGTGGGGAATGGTGATGGGGCAGACTGTTGCAACGTTCACAAATTTGCACTTCTGTTCAACAGCCTTCTACATATAGTGTAACCACTAGTCATATACTTACAGGGACGAAATCCAAGGACCAAAGACACCAGGCTCTTCCATCCCTTCCCCCTTCCCCAATTTTGCTCTTTCCTTCCTCCACCTTTAGTTTTTAAAAGCTGTTTTACTATGTAGTTGTAGCTGATCTTAAACTTAGATTGATGTCAATCATGAACATGGCCTCAATACTGACTGTTTAGGACTAGGCTCCAACAGTAAAATGATCCGGATTTAATACCCTGCACTGGGCAAAAGCAGGCATGCATTAGTAATCCCAGTACCGTGGAGACGAAGACATGCAGGTTTCATGGCTCTCGATCAGCCAGCCTAGCTGATCAACCAGGTCCAGATCCCTATCTCAAAATAAGCCGGACAGCTCCTGAGTAATGATACCTGAGGCAGGCCTTTTGTTTCCTTAAAGATCACTCTTAGTGTCTGCTCTTTCGCAAAGTTTTTGTTTAGTTTGGCTTTAGATTTTTTAAAATTTTTTTATTAGATACTTTATTCACATTTTAAATGTTATCCCCTTTCCTCATTTCCCCTCCAAAAACCCCCTAACACCCCCCCACCCTCCCTGCTCACCACCCCACCCCACTCCTGCTTCCCTGTCCTGGCATTCCCCTACACTGTGGCATCAAGCCTCACAGGACCAAGGGATTTGAACTCAGGACCTTCAGAAGAGCAGTCAGTGCTCTTAACCACTGAGCCATCTCACCAATCCCTGGTTTTAGATTAAAAAAAAAAAAAGTTATAAAGTCCTCTTATAGGACCCAGGTTTGGTCCCCAGTATTTACACGGCAGATCACAACCGTCTTTAATTTTAGTTCCTAGGGGGAGCCCATACCCCTCTTCTAGCTCCCAAAGATCCCACACTCACGTGGTACATACGCATGCATCCAAAACACTCATACCCATAAAATAAAAATAAACAGAAATAAACAGAAATAAAGCAACAGAATTTGAAATTAATCCATTTGAGAAACAAAATTTGGAACATGGTGCTGCTATCTGTTCTAGTCCAACTACCCAGGAGGCTAAGACAGGAGGAGGGTGTGAAGGAAGCCAGCCAGAGCAACCAAGTGAAATCCTGACTCAGTAAGGAGGTAAGGGTGGGGCAAGTGAAATGGTTTAACTAGTAAAAGCAAGGCCCTGCTCACCAAGCCTGCCAACCTGAACTCTACCCCTAAAACCCACCCACAAGGTAGAGAGAAATGACTCCTACAAGTACACAGGGGACAACACACACACACACACACACACACACACACACACAAATTATCACATCAAATTACTTCATGTGGATAACCTAAAAATATTCTCTGAAATAATTCTACAGTATATTTTAAAAAGATGAATGAGGGGGCCAGTGAATGGCTCAGCAGGTAAAAGCACTGTTAGATCCCAGAAAGCGCTGCTAGATCCCGGAAAGCACCAACTCTGGCTTCCACTTGCATGCCACCGCACACACATGCCTGCATTCACATACACATAATAATTAATAATTTCTTAAAAAATAGGGGCCAGCTGGGCAATGGTGACGGACGCCTGTAATCCCAACACTCTGGGAGGCAGAGGCAGGTGGACTTCTGAGTTCAAGGCCAGCCTGGTATACTGCGTGAGTTTCCGGACAGCCAGGGCTATACAAAGAAACCCTGTCTCAAAAAAAAACAAAACAAAAATAAAGGGGGGGAGGGTGAGTAAGATTGCTCCATGGATAAAAGGTGCTTGCCACTAAACTTGAGGACCTATCCCTTGAACCCACAGGGTAGGGGAGAACCGACTCTCAAAACTGTTTTCTGCTATCCACATATGCAAACTATGGCATATGTATACTTCATACAGACACATACGCAACATCAATAAATAAAACAAATATAACTGGGCATGGTGGCGCACACCTGTAATCCCAGCATTTGGGAGGTAGAGGCAGGCGGATTTCTGAGTCAGAAGCCAGCCTGGTCTACAGAGTTGCAGGACAGCCAGGACTACACAGAGAAACCCTGTCTCGAAAAAATAAAATAAAATAAAACAAAACAAATGTAAAAAATTAAAAATATAAACGTGAACTCACCTTATATTACCAGTTTGGGTCACAAAAATCATTAAAAAAAAACACCCTTAGAATAGCTGGTTTATATAACTATAAACTAATACATATTGTTATATGAGTTACTTTTCTGTTGAGTTTTGTATCTAATACTATTTAATACTAACATATAAAATGTGTATCTAAATACTAATTCTACCAAGCAAGATAAAATCAAGTAGAAAAACACAAGAACCTTTTAAGTAATCCTGTTTTGAAAATGACATGGCCTCTTTACCGTGGCAACTGACAACATGTAGAAATTAACTTTTAAAAAAAGGAAAAGAGTAATGCTAACATTTAATGTTAAGGAGGTGGCCAGGAGAATTGCAAAAATGTTCCATCTTTGAACAAATCTACTGTTTAGAACTCATCTAAGAAACATTTGAGTATACCTCCAGAAATAGTGAGCACAGCAAAAGCCCTAAGAAAAAGACACTCTACCCATAATGTTAGCACCAAAGCAAGGTATTTACTCTGTAGTGAAGCTCATTTTGAAACAGTGCAATTCTAAGTGTTAGGCTTCGCAGGGCAGTGGTGGCGCATGCCTTTAATCCCAGCACTTGGGAGGCAGAGGCAGGCGGATTTCTGAGTTCTAGACCAGCCTGGTCTACAGAGTGAGTTCCAGGACAGCCAGGGCTACACAGAAAAACCCTGTCTCAAACAAACAAACAACAACAACAAACCTGTTAGGCGTCAGTGAAGGAACATGTGTTCACAACTGTATACATTTCTTAGCACTCACCTGGGGCTGGTGGCTCATAACTGTTATTCCAGCATTTTGAAGTTTGAGACAGGAGGTTCAGAGTTTGAAAGCCAGCCTTTCAGCCTCCAATTCAAACATGGTATGGGCTAACTGAGACCCTGTCTCAAACAAAAAACAAAAAACAAAACAAAACAAAAAAAAACACTCAAAGAGTAGCTAGGTATGGAGGCATTTCCCTCTCAAAAACTTGAGAAGTGGAGGCAAGAATTTTTAAGTTTGAAAAGAATCTGGGCTACCTTGGTTTAAACAAACAGACCAAAACAAAACGAAAAACAAAAAAACCTTACACATTATAAATTAAATAGATATATGACATAATAAAGTTAACTTAAAAGAGAATATTATATACATGCTAAGCTTACTGAAAAAGGAAATGAGTCTTAATTTGGAAAGAGGACAAGTTTAATCTGGGGACAGAGCCAGCCCCATTGTTTGAACAGGTATCCTGTTGAGACTTGAGCAATGGAGCAGCCCAAGAGGAAAGCAGGAAGAAAGCACACCAAGAGTCAGTGGGTGGCTTATGGTCATTTTCTGCACTGTATGCTAGTCTCAACTCCTTAAATCAGTACAAACACTAGACTTACAAAATGTCTGGAGTAAGTCGATTCCTCTGCTCAAAGGACTGAGTAACACGCATATATTAGCAGCATGTACCCTAAAACCACAAAGAGTCCTCAAGATCCTAGCTAAACTACTTGGGAAACAGCCAAACCTTAATGCTCCAGGATTTCAGGCAATGAATTGTTAAATTCATTGGAAGGGACTGGTGGCTGTTCCAGCTTTAAGGGGACCCAACAGCTCTGGGCTCCACGGGCAGCTGCATTCAGGTGCACATTCTCATACACTTGACACATATTTAAGGGTAATAAAACACTTTTTTAAAAGCTTAGATAAGGGGCTGGAGAGATGGTTCAGCAGTTAAAAACACTGACTGCTCTTCTGAAGGTCCTGAGTTCAAATCCCAGCAACCACATGGTGGCTCACAACCATCCATAATGAGATCTGATGCTCTCTTCTGGTGTATCTGAAGACAGCTACAGTGTACTTACATATAACAATAAATAAATCTTTAAAAAAAAAAGCTTAGATAAGATTGAGCATGGTGGTTTACACCTTTAATCCTAGCACTCAGGATACAGAAAGGATCTCTTTGGGTTCCAGGGCAGCCATGGCTACATAGTGAGATCTTGTCTCAAAACTAAATAAATAAAAACAATGCAAGAAAGCTAGAGATTTAGCAAGAGGCTCATGTAGGGATTAATCCTTGAAACTAAGTTGTATCTTCACATAAACTATTTAATCCTCAGAACCATCTCTAAAAACATCTTACAGAAATGTAGACAAAAACATCTACAATGGTAGACTATGGATCACATTAGATTTATTTCTTATATGAAATGACTACTTAAAGTTATACTAGAGTATGAAGTCCTTCTAAAGCTAAACCAACAGCCTACAAATCTGCGGGACTGAAGCCAAGCCAAGTTCTGAAGCATCACAAGAACATCTTATTCTTATCTATAGGCAGGGCCATGTCAGCCACTTTTCTGCCTTTAAAAACTTCTACATGCGGGTGGTGGTGGCACACGCCTTTAATCCCAGCACTTGGGAGGCAGAGGCCAGAACCCAGGTGGATTTCTGAGTTCTGGGCCAGCCTGGTCTACAGAGTGAGATCCAGGACAGCCAAGGCTATACAGAGAAACCCAGTCTCAAAAAAACAAACAAACAAAAAAAAACCCCAAAACTTCTACACTAGAAAAATCAGTGTCAGCTATGAAGTTAACACCTCTCAGTTATCCTTCAACTGGTAACCTCTAACCAAAGAAACAAACAGTCAAGGGAAACAGAAAACTTGTCCAAAGAGTCTTTTCCTATTGAGTATCTATCACCCAACATTCATCTAATCTGGAACTTATCCAATATTGAGAGAACCAAGTGAATCATCATTCTTCACAAGACACCCAGGCATGATTTAACTCGGGAGCAGGAAAATGCATCACTGTGATCAATAAACATAGAAACTGCATAGGGAAGGAAGCATAGAAAGGAATTGTCAATGAAGATGAAAGGAAGACTCATTTATTTTCTGTGTATGCATGTGTGTGTGCTACACATGGGTGTGGAGGTCAGAAGACAACTTGCACAAGTCTCTTCTCTCTTTACAATGGTGGTCCCAGAAGTGAACTCTGTCAGTCAGGCTTGGCAGCAAGCATTTTTGCTCACTGAGCCATCTCACCAGGTTCTACAAAGCAGATGGGGTTGGAACCAAATTCTACCCACAAGAGACCCCCTAGAACCCGCAAGATCATTTTTAGACATTTCAGTGTGAAAAGGGGACAATTCACAGATTACTGTTTTAAAAATAAATCCAGAAGAGGACAAAAGCCCACACAAACCCCATGTGGAGGAAGAGGAATGGCTCTCAAACCACTAAGTAGATAAGTAGATACTGGTAAAGCTAATAAAAGAATCACTAGCAGTGCTCATACACACTTCAGAGAGCAGGCCAGAAAATACAAATCTTTCTGTGTTAAAGTTGGATGAAATGTAAAGACTTTTTTTTTTTTTTTTTTTTTTTTTTTTGGTTTTTCGAGACAGGGTTTCTCTGTATAGTCCTGGCTGTCCTGGAACTCACTCTGTAGACCAGGCTGGCCTCGAACTCAGAAATCCGCCTGCCTCTGCCTCCCAAGTGCTGGGATTAAAGGCGTGCGCCACCACCGCCCGGCGAAATGTAAAGACTTTTAAGTGAAGACAAAAATAATGAAATGAGGTAAGCCGACAAGGCAGTTTGTTTTGTGTTTTGTTGGGCAGTCATGAGCCTTGAGCTCCCCTCAGAATCAAGGTCCTCTAGCTCTAACTCCTCGGTGCTGAAACAGCATGCAGACACTGTCCCACCCAGGCTATGAGGTCCTGTTGAATCCATGGCCCTGTGCAGGCTAGGCAAGCACGTCAGCTGCTGAGCTACAAAGATGCCCAGGATTCTTTCACTGGTCATGAAAATATTTCTTTTGAAATTGCTGGTGTTGGTGACGTGGCTCTGAATATATTAAAAATCACTAAATTTCTAATTTTGAAAGTGCTGAATTTTGTTATATAAATTATACCTTAAAATTAGACAAATGAATAAATTAGTTTTTCCTTCAATATTCAATGAGAAGGCAACATTTTACCTACACACTAGAGACTGAACTAGCAGAAAAAAGGGAGAAAGACTTTTTGTTTGTTTTCCAAGACCTGCCTCTGTCTCCCAAGTGCTGGGACTAAAGGTGTGCGCCACCAATGCCTGGCGAAAGACTTTTTTCTATTACTACTTTTAGTGTTTAATACTTGGTACAATAAGCCGGGCGGTGGTGGCGCACGCCTGTAATCCCAGCACTTGGGAGGCAGAGGCAGGCGGATTTCTGAGTTCGAGGCCAGCCTGGTCTACAGAGTGAGTTCCAGGACAGCCAGGGCTACACAGAGAAACCCTGTCTGGAAAAAACCAAATCAAAAAAAAAAAAAGTCAAAATAACAAAAAACCAGCTAGACCGTGGTGGTGTAGGTTGGCTGGATACTGAAGGAAGAATAGCTCAAATTCAAGGGTAGCCTGGACAATTTTACTTCAGACCTTATCTCAAAATCTTAAAAAATAAAAGGGGGTGAGTGGGCTGGTGATATATAACTCAGCAACAGAATACATACATGGGGTCCTAGCTGTAATTTTGGATAAAACAAAGAAAAGAGAGACAAGCCATTATTGGGGGAGAGAGGTTGATTAATAAGTATAGCTTTTACAGTCAAGGTTAAGAAATGTTAAGTTTTACTACTGTAAACCAAGTGCATAAATAAATAAATAAATAAATAAATAATTTTTCCACAAACCAATGCCAAAATATAAATTTGCAGGCAAAAGAAAGCTGTGTGAGGAAGGTAGGTTTCCTTATTCTCTCCAAATGGGAGTCAGGTACAAATACCTTCCAATGGATGCTATGCCCCCCCCCCCAAAAGTCAGGCTCTACTTTTAGTTTTGTTTTAAAGTTAACATTACCATGGTTTCATTTTGATGTGATGACACCTTGAATATCTCATGTGTCCTCCTAGTAAGAGAGCTAAGCATGATATCACATAATATCACACCCTAGCATTCAGAGGGCTGAGGCAGGGACTGCTTGTTTGAGAATGCTGGCCACACAGCAAGACTTCATAGGGTAAGGGAGAGAATACAGGAAATAGTTAGTGATGTGGTAGTGGTAACTGCTCTCTAGTCCTTTTTTTTTTTTTCTTTTTTTTTTTTTTTGGTTTTTTTCGAGACAGGGTTTCTCTGTAGTTCGGGCTGTCCTGGAACTCACTTTGTAGACCAGGCTGGCCTCGAACTCAGAAATCCACCTGCCTCTGCCTCCCAAGTGCTGGGATTAAAGGCGTACGCCACCACCGCCCGGCTTTCTCTAGTCCATTTTTAAAGTACCATAAATTTTTTTGAATTTGGAAAACCTGACCAAACCTACAACAAACTTCAATACATTAGGCAAAAGCCCGTGGTTAAATAGCAATGAGTTCTGATAAAAACCAAGAAAACAAGGCCTGGTGCTCAGCAATTATGGGTACCTGCTGCTCTTGCAGAGGACCCAGGTTTGGTTCCCAGCACCTACATGGTAACTTATTATAACAGTCCTTAACTCTAGTCCCAGGGAATCTAGCATCCTCCCCTGGCTTCCAGACAGGAGTGGCACACAAATAGACAATGCAGGCAAAACACTCCCCGCACACCCCCCCCCCAAAGTGCCTAGATCCTGCAATTTGGACACATTTTCTTTTCTTTTTTTTTTTTTTTTTTTTTTTTTTTTTTGAGACAGGGTTTCTCTGTCTAGCCTTGGCTGTCCTGAAACTCACTCTGTAGACCAGGCTGGCCTCGAACTCAGAAATCCGCCTGCCTCTGCCTCCCAAGTGCTGGGATTAAAGGCGTGCGCCATCACCGCCCGGCTCTTTTATTTTTTTTAAAGATTTATTTATTTTTTTATTATATGTCAGTACACTGTAGCTGTCTTCAGACACTCCAGAAGAGGGCGTCAGATCTCATTACGGATGGTTGTGAGCCATCATGTGGTTGCTGGGACTTGAACTCAGGACCCTCAGAAGAGCAGTCGGTGCTCTTAACCACTGAGCCATCTTTCCAGCCCTGGACACATTTTCAATCCACTGGTCCATAAGACATAAAAAGGCATGCACTGCTATGTGTAGTTCTTAGCTCAGGGAACCCAACCACTTGGGTTCAAATCACTGCTCCATAAATCACTGGGTCCCTTGGCAGGATGACTGATCTATAAAAAAAAGGAATGATACACTAACAGGACTACTGCTGGAATTAATGCATGCAACGTGCTTAGAACAGCATCTAGCTCATTGTAAGACATTATTATTATAGAGAATAAAAAAAAAAAAATCCCGCTGGGCGGTGGTGGCGCACGCCTTTAATCCCCAGCACTTGGGAGGCAGAGGCAGGCGGATTTCTGAGTTCGAGGCCAGCCTGGTCTACAGAGTGAGTTCCAGGACAGCCAGGGCTACACAGAGAAACCCTGTCTCGAAAAACCAAACAAAAAACCAAAAAAAACCTGTTTGACCAACCTCATTTAAAGAATTATTGCCAGGGCTGGAGAGATGGCTCTGTGGCTAAGTGCCCGCCCAGAAGTCCTGTGTTCGATTCCTAGCAACCACACGGTGACTCACAACCATCTGTAATGGGCTCTGATGCCCTCTTCTGGTGTGTCTTGGCATAGAGCCTTGCATGCCTTATTTAAAAGGCTATTCTAGAGGGCTGCAGAGTCCAAGGCCAGCTACATACTAAGTTCCAGGACAGCCTGAGCATGACAATTAGATATTGATGACCACTACGACAGTTATCGCCTAGAAGACAAACCTCCAGGCATACCTATGAGGGGTTATTTGCATTAAGTTAGAACATGGGCACACCCATACGGCATTACCTTGTTCTGTTTAATTAAGGTGGGAAGACCTATCCTAAAGGAGGGCAACACCACTCCTTTTCAGGGCTTGGTTTCTGGGCTGCATGAAAAAGGAGGATGTTAACTGAATGTGGGTATTCTCTGTTCTCAGCTTCCTGTGCAGATACAACTTGACCAGCTGCCTCGAGCGGCCTTTAGAACTTCCTCCCCAGGATGGACTGTACCCACGAACTGTGAGCCAGATAAACCCTTTCTCCAGCTGAAGAAATGGTTCCGTGGTTAAAAGTATTGGCTGCTCTTTCAGACCACCTGGGTTCAATTCCCAGCACCCACACAACAGCTCACAACGGTGCTTAACTCCAGATCCAGAGGATGTGATGCCCTTTCCAACATCTCTGAACACCAGGCACATACATACCTGGTACACAGACTGGTGTACAGGCAAAATACTCATACAAATAAAATACTTTTAAAATAAAATACCCTTTCTCTTCCTTTAAACTGTTTTATCAAGAGTCTATGTTTGTTTTGTTCAGTTTTTTGAGACAGGGCTTCTTTGTGTAGTCCTGGCTGTATCTGTAGACCAGACTGGCCCCTAAACACAAGAGATCTGCCTACCTCTGTCTGCCTCATGAGAACTGGGACTAAAGGCTAGTCTTATTTTCTTTTCTGAGCCACCTTCTCATATACCCCTTGTGTCGTCCAGATGACACTCAAACTCACTATCCTCCTGCTTCAGCCTCCTGAGAAGATTGCAGTGACATGCCACGATCTCTGTCTATTCAACAGGGTTTTTTTTTAAAGATTTATTTTATTTATTACATGTAAGTACACTGTAGCTGTCTTCAGACACTCCAGAAGAGGGAGTCAGATCTCGTTACAGATGGTTGTAAGCCACCATGTGGTTGACTGGGAATTGAACTCAGGACCTTTGGAAGAGCAGTCAGTGCTCTTAACTGCTGAGCTCTCTCTCCAGCCCCTATTCAACAGTTTTTAATGCCAACTCTCTGAACATAGCAACTAAACAGTAATGATTGTCAACGACCCTGAAACTTTTACATGAAGTGTTGACATCACAGTTCTAGACTTATGAAATACCTCACTACTTTCTCCCCACGTTATTCCACACTTCATGCTGACCATTCCATTTCCTCTGCTTAACTCAGCTTTTGAGGAGAGGACAGAAGGCAGACAAATCAGTTATGGGAGAATGATATGCAGCCTTAAGAGTCTTACTAGCTTAGTGAAGTGTTTGTTTTCTTAGCTACAATTTTAAATACTTTGAAAATACAAATTGATTTGTCTAAAATTAAGCAGAGACAAATGATAGTATTGAAAATTAAAGACCTTGCAAATATGAACAGCCAATTTTCTTTTTAAAAGCAAGATGTATGAGCAATTAGATGCTGAAGTCAACATTTCAAAGCACTTTAGTGGTCCGGCTATAGTTTAACAGGAGCTCATGCTTAAAAAGTGAAGAGCAAGCCTAAACTCCACAGCTGCAGAGCAGAGAGGGACTAAGGTGGTGGCTGAGCAGGATGCACCTCCACAATCTCAGCCTAGGAGGCTGAGACAGGAGGAACACAAGCGAGAACCCATCCTGCACGCACATCGAGACCCTGACTCAAAAATAAGGAAAAGATAAAGAGGAAATGGGAGAGAAGCAGAAACCCTCACCATATAGGAAAGGAAAATTGGTCTTTAAAAAAAAAAAAAAAAAAAAAAAAAAAAAAAGGATGTCTATCTGTCTAAGCTAGGTCAGTAGGTTGGCTGTTTGGTTTTAAAATGTATTCCAGACTGGATGGAACTCAACAGAAAAAAAGGATAACCTTGAAGTTCTAGACTTTCCTGCAATTACTTCCCAAGTATTCAAACTATAGCCCATGGGCCACCAAACCCAGGGCTTTTTACACTCTAGACAAACATTCGATTGGCTGAGCTACATCCCTCCCCCTTAGCTTGCTAGATTTTAATCAAGTAAGTCCTTGAGTAAGTCAGCTACTATTTCATCTATGACTTTTATTCTCTGCCACTCCTATCTCCACCCCCTTTTTTGTTCAATCATAAACCATCTCTACAGGAATATCCTGCAACAGTCCATGACTAAAAACACAAGATAATGTCTCTTTGGGCCTGTGATCCCACCACATTGGAAGCTAACACAAGCTGTCAAGACCACCCTAGTCTCAAAACAATCAAATAGGACCAGAGATAGCTCAGTGATTAAACATTAACCTGGCAACCTTAGCTCTACCCCAGAACTCAAGTAGAAAGAGAACCAACACCCCAAATCTCTGAACTCCCTAAGTATGCCATAGCCCATATGTGCACAAGCTAAGTGCATGCTTTAAAAAAAATGGGGGGGGGGGAGAGCGACCGAGCGCACGTGCGCATGCACGTGTGTTTTAAGATCGGGGTTCTCGCCGGGCGGTGGTGGCACACGCCTTTAATCCCAGCACTTGGGAGGCAGAGGCAAGCAGATTTCTGAGTTCGAGGCCAGCCTGGTCTACAAAGTGAGTTCCAGGACAGCCAGAACTACACAGAGAAACCCTGTCTCGAAAAATCAAACAAACAAACAAACAAAGATCGGGGTTCTCTATGTGGCCGTGTCTCTCCTGGAACTTGCTCTACAAACCAGGGTGGTCTCAAACTCAAGAGCTGCCCAGGCCTTTGCCTCCCAAGTTCAAAGACGTGCACCACCACACTCTGCTAAAAATGAGTATCATATCAATGTAACATAAAACTGAAATGAACTTGTTCCCAAACCAGTTCTTCCTTATGATAAAAAGGGAAAAAGAAAGCTCTCACTTTAGGGCTACTTTTTGTTTTTCGAGACAGGGTTTTCTCTGTGTAGTCCTGGCTGTCCTGGAACTCACTCTGTAGACCAGGCTGGCCTTGAACTCAGAAATCCGCCTGCCTCTGCCTCCCAAGTGCTGGGATTACAGGCGTGCACCACCATGCCTGGCTAGGGCTGCTTTTGATTAGCCTTTGTTAGCTTTAAACTAAGAAAAATTCCAATGTCAATCAAACGTGGTGGGTCATACTCTGTAATTTCAGCACTCAGAAGACAGAAGCAAGGTCTTAGTTTGAAACCAGTCTGGGGTACTTAGCAATAATTTATAAGAGAGCTTTCAAGGATGGGGTGGGAATAATACCTAAAAGAAAACCCTCAGTATCTCTCTCTCTCTCTCTCTCTCTCTCTCTCTCTCTCTCTCACACACACACACACACACACACACACACACACACACACACACACACACACAAAATGCCAAATAAGCAAAACTATCAACACTGTTACTACTGGATAACACAATTTGCACAATTTAAAAGCTATCAATAAGCAATTAGTTATAACCCTACAAGCCAGCTCTATAAAGTGAGTCATCTTGAAGGTAAACTGCTGCCTGCTGCCCAGGTGGGCGGAGAGGACAGCCAGCATTTATTTGCACGAGTAGGGAAGAAGCAGAGCACACAGGAACAAGGCCTGTGGTCTTTCTGAAAGGACACACAATAAAACACTGGTTGTCTGTAGTGGAGAACACTTACGCCAATGGGCACGTGTGACCTTTATCTTCTCTGTGTCCCCTTTAGAGTCTTTGACCAGTTTGGTCTTAAGTCTGTGTTGGTGTGTGATGAACTTAGAGGAGGAAAACAAGAAGGGCATTTCACGGCTGGAGACAGGCAGAGCAGTTGGCAGAGTCCTTGCCTAGCAATGAAAACCCTGGGTCCAACACTTAGCACCACATAAAGCTAGGTACAATGGCACACTTGGAGGCAGGAAGATCAAGGTCGTTCTCAGCTACAAATGAAATTTGATGTCAGCCTGGTTTACATAAAATCCTGTGTCCAAAGAAAATAATATTTTTTTTTTACACAGTGCTGGTTCAAATGAATGCTACTAAACACAGCAATAATGCCAAATTATAATATAAAATCATAGCTCCTGTAAAACTCTTCCAAGTAGATCTCCTGTCAGTTAATATTTCAGTGTCTATCTATATGTTCCAAAGATTCTTTTGGCCTTAATGAGAGATGCCAGGATCACCCAAAGCCATATTACAGCTTTAATCAGTCTTAAGTGCTGAAAAGGAGGAGATTATGGGGACACAGAAACAATGCAATTAAAATTAAGGTAAACCTCTAGAAGGCCAGGACTTGTGAGAAAAGACCACAGTACAACAGCAAAGTGAGCAATACAACAAAACACCGGTGAAGCCCCATGACTGGACTAAGCTTAACCACTCACGGTCCAAAGGAGAGCAAAACCGACCCTGTAACTATAGGAAACCGACTTCAATCACACAGAAGAGAAGACCAGATTCCAGCTCTGGGCTTTGGGATAGGGTTGTCAAAATGTTGTAGATTTATTATGTGATGGATAACCGCTGTAATTTTTAGCAGTACTGTAACATGATCTGTATCTTTAAAATATAACACTTCCTACTGCTCACAGATAGGCTAATGCAACAGGCCAGGATCATGAGGTAGAAAGCACCACTTTTAATAACTGCCCAAACCAAACCATCTAACTCAAACTACTTAGTATTTGCAAGATAAAATACTGCCAGGTAGGGTGGAATACACCTTTAATCCCAAAACTCAGAGGCAGATGCAAAGAGATTGGGGTTTGAGGCCAAATGAATTACAGTGAGGTAATTGTCTCATTAAAAAAAAAAAAAAGTAGCCGGGCGGTGGTGGCGCACGCCTGTAATCCCAGCACTTGGGAGGCAGAGGCGGGCGGATGTCTGAGTTCGAGGCCAGCCTGGTCTACAGAGTGAGTTCCAGGACAGCTGGGACTACACAGAGAAACCCTGTCTCAAAAATAAAAAAAAAAAAAAAAAAAAAGTAATAATATAATCAATAGTAAAGTTCATCCTCTGAAAGCCAAAGGCTACCAAGAAATATAATCCAACAGAAGAGAGTATGTCTCTGTGGCCTCAGCTCCCCCTGCCCACTGTTGTAGTCACATAGACCCCCTGTATAACCTATTTGAAACAAGGTCTCACATTCCCTTGTTGGCCTCAAGCCCCTCAACAGCCCTGGATGATTAACTTCTAAAGCCTCCTGTCTCTATCACACTGGAAATTACATGACTGAGACAGGTGTGGGGAGGTAACCCTTTAATCCCAGAGAAGCAAGGACAGTCTCCGAGTTCCCGCCAGCTAGGGCTACAGAGTGAGCCCCACCACAGCCATGACTGCAGAAAGTCTCAAACACAGTAAATACACACAGGCCGCCACGGTGGCTGCAGAGTCTCTGTGCAGTGCGGAGGACTGGCTCAGCAAGGCTTCAGGGAAGCATGCTCAGCAAGCACTCTCCTGAGCCCCAGCCCCAGCCCGAAAGGTACTGTTCAAAATAAAGCTTAATGTAAATATGTTTTCTGCCTGAGGTGTTGCTCCATTGCATAGCATGTATAAAAGCTCTTACTTTCAACTCAACCCCCAAAACTAGAAAAAAAAAATTTTTACTGATAATACAAAAAATAGATACCAAAAAAAAAAAAAAAACAAAAAAAAAACCCTAATCTCTTAATCTGTCCTAGTGATTTGGGAAAAAAAAAAAAAAAAAAAAAGTCCTTTAAAGCTCAAAGTACTAAAGTCAATTAACATTAAATACAATAAAGTACTAAAAAGTGAAGATTATATATTACAGCATGGGTTTACCACTACCTTGTTTTAAATAAGCAAAAGGAAAAAATGAATGTATACTTAAGCATTGGGTGCCAAATGAACTGAAGTAGGAGCGCTTGACTGGTCTGCTGTAAACCACTTCTGTACGCTTCTAACCAATATATTCCACAGAATGTATGTTCTCATCCAAGGCCTTCATATTACTGCAGAATATTAATCTCCAGAATCAAGCAAAACTGAAAAACCGAGATCAACTGTTCAGTTTACTGAGCATTTTAGAGAGCTGTATCCATTATCGATCTCTGCTATGTTTAGTCCATGACCAAAGTAACAAAAAAACGTGATGGTCTGTGGTGGGAAGCAGTCGTTTTTCAAATGGAATCTTGGTTAACATGATCACTAGTGGCTATGTGCATGTATCAGAACTAAACTACATTCAAGATCTTCCAATGCGCGAGAACCTACTTGGAATGATTCTGAGATTCATAACACAGCAATAAACATTTGGGTTACGATTCCAGCGCTCGAGGAAAATCTATTCTTCCTTCCTAAGAACTTTTATCCTATAAAAGGGCTTGTTTTTCTAATTCAAGCACCTTTCTGGCGATGACATTTGTGACTGCACGTAGTGTGTCACACTACAGTGTCTCACACCCTTCAAAGAGGCCCTCCATTTACTAAGTACAAATCTCCCCTAAAACTCTGGAAGAGTGGAACAATGCTATAAATACATGTTCACTGGATTACAGCAGGCAGAGTAAAGCTTCAATTTAGGAACTTAACTGGCATTTTCAGCAGTGCAGAATTTTAACCAACTTCCTACATAAAAGCCAGATGCCAAAAAATTTTAAGATTTCGTTTTCTTGGGTTATAACACCTATGAAGACTTTATGGTGTTATGTAAAGACTTTAGGAAATCAAGATACGAGTTGTTCTCCCCCGCCCCCCGTGGTTCCATATGTATTGATCAAAACAGTATCCCTAAAGAGCCTCGGGACCGCTCAAATAAGGCGCACAGAAGCTGAGAGGCAAACTATTTCACAGCTCATCCCCATAACCGAGGCCTGGGCCTCCGACCACAAACCAGTCTCCAAAGAGTTTGCCAACCCGAGTAAAATCACTTCGCAGTGATAACCCAGCGGAAACACGGGGAAGCGAGCGCGGAAGGCAGGGCAGCCGGGCGGCAAGCCCCCGACGACGGGCGGCTAGGACGAACATGTGCGGTCGGCGGCGGCAGAACCCGCGGCCCTCGCGGAGCCGCCTCTCCCAGCCCGCGGCCCCGCCCGGGTCTCCGGGTCGGTCCATTCATTCCGCACCCGGCGCCTGCCGCAGCCCCGCGCTCCTGCCGAAGAAGGGAAGGGAGCTCCGGGGCTCAGCGGCCGGCCCCCGGCCACAACCCGCGCCCAGAGCCCGGGCCACGCCGCGATTCCCGCCCGCGGGTGAACAGAACCTGCCGAGGCCCGCACCGGTCCCGCGTCAGACCCGAAGCCCGCAGCCCCGCCCTCTACCGGGCAGCCGTCAGGCCTCCCCTGCAGCGGCCTCACCGCCCGGGAGTCCCGGTTGTCCGGCGTTCCGAGGCGGCCGGAAGTCTCCCTGGCGCCCCCTCCTCAGAGCCCGACTTCCTCGCCGCCGAGGCCAGACCCTTCTCCGCGATGCCTCGGGCCTCTCAGAGGCTGCCCCGGGAAGCATATGTCCGCGCGGCCTGGCGCGCTGGAGGAGGAGAGCAGAGCCAGAGGCCCAAAGCCCGCCTGGGCGGTTACCTTGATGATCCTGCGGGGCAGCCCGGCCATCTTGTCAGATCCCGAGTTCGGCCTCTGCTCTTGTCTCCGGCTCCGCTCGCCTCACGCACGAGTGGAAGTCCCGGGCTCCACTTCCGGGGAACGTCGCCGCGCCCGCCGTCGCTGCCTCCGCCGAGGCCCCTCGGGAAATGTAGTCCCTGCTTAGGACACGGGCTTCAGACCGCCTTCCCTCCGACCTGGCGGCCCCCTCCCCCGCGCTCCCCGCCCCAACCCCAGCCGGGGGTGGCGGAAGTGACGCTCCGCGGCGGGGCAGGGACTTTGGGGGAGGCGGCGCGAGGCGGCGCCGAGCTCCTTCGCCCGCGGCAGAATCTGCACGACTGGGCGTCCGGCGTCCACGAGCGGTGTACGTGCGACCACGCCTGCGTTGGTGGGCGACGTAACAAAGGCCCGGCCCCCGACGCAGCCCATTCATTCATTCGTTCCGTTTGTTCATTCAACGTGCCCGCATTGCGCGTGGCGGGCTGGCGCTGCCGCAGTTCCCTGCGGACCCGGCGGGCCGCGCGCTCCTCCTAAGGGGCGAGCAGACCGGAAGTCTATGCCAAAGCTTCTAATCTGGGAAGCTTCGCTAGTTGCCAAGGCCCCCGACAAAACATCCTAAACGTTTAAATTTCACATAAAAAAAGGGGGGCCTCTCTGGCGCTCCCCAAAAGAGGGTTTGTAACAAGGGAGGAGGCAAAGGACACGGCCCCTAGATGCTTGGATCCAGCAGGACTTTTATTACTTGTGGTTATTGGTTTTTCTGAGAAAGGGCTTCCTATATAACCAAGTCTGGCCTGGTGCTCTCGATTCCGTACGCATTGAGCTAGCTTGGAACTCGTGATTCTCCTGCCTCTGACCCATGAGTATAGATAGGCTTGTGCCTCCACTTAAGGTTGAGCCTGGCTATCGAGATTTACTTGCTAATTAGAAGAAGGATCCGATCAGAGTGTTAGGGTCCATGATTCGCTGGAGAATGATACCCCAGACCCAAATAGTATGTAGACGCAAAGAGTGCTTTATTCTGCAGAAGTCCATCATTCTGGGGTGTCTCATTCCAAGATGGGGAGACCTGGAGGTGATCTCACGGGGCAAATTTAAAGCACAGTGGGGATGGAGGGGGCAGGAAAATGTTGCTGGGGTAGTCTGGAAACCATTGCTGAGGAAGTCTGGAAACTGCGGCTGACCCATTGTCCTTGCCTCAGGTCAGGTGGTGGGGCAGCTTCTGTGTCCTGGAATTGCCCAGTTTTTAGAAAAAGATATTCAGGCCTCGTCTCCTGAATTGCCAATTTGAAGCCTGTCATGGAGTCAGCCTAGCCTTCTCAAGAGGATAGAGAACTCAGTAATCCGCAAAGGAGTTGGATTACTCATAGAATGAGGGTGCTAAAAGTGGAAGTGTCTCAAAAGGGCTGCTGGGTGTTTCCATTTCTTTTCCTGTTACTGTGATAAAATACCCCGCAAAAGCAACTTAAAAGAAAAGGGTTAATTTCAGCTCAAAAGTTGTTGGTTATAGTCCATCACAGGGAGACAGTCACAGCAGCAGGAATTTGAGAAAGCTGGTCACATTGAATCCATAATCAGAAAGAGAGCAATGAGTCTTACATGCTAGTGTCCAGCTTTCTTCATTTATACAATTTACAATTAAGATCATTTATCAATTAAATCAAGACACTCCCCCACAGGCATGCCCAGAGGTGTTCCTAGATTCTATCGAGCTGAGATCTATGGCTGGGGCCTTCAGGAATCAGATCCACTGGAACTGGGGCTAAGGATGGTTGTGAGCCGCCCTGTGGGTCCTCTAGCAGAGCAACAAGTACCCTTTCCTGCAGAGCCAGGTCTCCAGCTCTGCTCACAAGACTGCCCTTTAGATAGGCTTAACATTTTCCAAGGTTATAGCAAAACAGTACAGCTCCTTTTCCAGGCAGGTCTGTCAAAACACAAGCCTTACCTGAATGGAAAAAAGAAAGAAAGGAACATGACAGATCCTAGGTATGGTGGGTGAGAAAGGTTATTGTAGATAAAAGGGAGAGCATAGCCAGGCAGATGTCTGGGAGAGTCCAGAGCGGACATGACAGGACTCGAGTTGGGCTATATGGGGAGAGCGGGAGGGGAAAGGAGACAGGAGGCAGGTGCAGCAACCAGGAAGCCCAGAAAGGGGTAGAGGAAAGGGCCAGGTAACCGAAAGGGTTGGACCTCACAGGGAAGGGCAGCCCAGCCTCCAGGCTGGAGAACTTTAAGGTAAGAGGCTGGGTATGCAGGCTGGTTAGGAGGGCCCTGTAACAGGTAGGGACTGAGGCATGCTGGGAGAGCCTGGGAGCTAGGCCCACTTTGATATGTTAAATGGGCACTTCCGCCTTTTGTCCCAGGTTTGAAACCTAACATTACCTAACAAGGGCTTCCAGCACTGCCATCACAAAATTATTTTTGTTGCAACTTCACAGCTGTAATTTTACTATTGTTATGAGTTGTAGGGTAAATATCTGTGTTTTCCAATGGTTTTAGGCAACCTCTTTGGACCATCCCCAAAGGCACTGCAATCCACAAATTGAAAAACACCGTTCTCAGCCGGTGGCCTTTAATCCCAGCACTCAGGGAGGTGGGGGGGGGGGGCAGAGGCAGGCAGATTTCTGTGTTCGATGCCAGCCTGGTCTACAGAGTGAGTTCCAGGACAGGCAGGGCTACACAGAGAAACCCTGTCTCAGGAAAAAACAAAAACAAAAAACAAAACAAAAACAAATAGGCACTTCCGCCTTTTGTCCCAGGTTTGAAACCTAACATTACCTAACAAGGGCTTCCAGCACTGCCATCACAAAATTATTTTTGTTGCAACGTCATAGCTGTAATTTTACTATTGTTATGAGTTGTAGGGTAAATATCTGTGTTTTCCAATGGTTTTAGGCAACCTCTTTGGACCATCCCCAAAGGCACTGCAATCCACAAATTGAAAAACACTGTTTTCAGCCGTGGCGCACGCCTGTAATCCCAGCACTTGAGGGGGGGCAGAGGCAGGCGGATTTCTGTGTTCGAGGCCAGCCTGGTCTACAGAGTGAGTTCCAAGACAGGCAGGACTACACAGAGAAACCCTGTCTTGAAAAAAAACAGAAAAGAAAAGAAAAGTAAAAGAAAAGAAAAACACTGTTCTCAATAATGACTTAAAGTCTGTGGGATATGAAATAACCTGTGAGCCAGCCCCATGCTATGAGCAGGGAGGGAAAATACATTAAGGAAAAACCGTGATTGAAAAAAAAAAAAAAAAAACTAGAAAAGATATGAGAAACTTTTTGTGCTGGGTGTGATAAACGATCACTGATGATATGCATATGAGGTAGGCACCGTTTCCAGCTTCTTTAAAAAGTTTTTTTATTTGTGTGTGTGTGTGTGTGTGTGTGTTTCACAGTAAAGGCCTGGTGCTCATGAAAGTTAGATCACATAAGATCCCCTGGATTGGAGTTACAAACATTCCCAGAGCCACCTTGTGTATAGAGAACCAAACCCAGGTCCTCTGGAAGAGCAGCCAAAACTCTCTTTTTTCTTTTCTTTCTTTTCTTTTCTTTCTTTTTTTTTTTTTTTTTTTTTTTTTTTTTTTTTTTTGGTTTTTTGAGACAGGGTTTCTCTGTGTGGTCCTGGCTGTCCTGGAACTTACTCTGTAGACCAGGCTGGCCTCGAACTCAGAAATCGGCATGTCTCTGCCTCCCAAGTGCTGGGATTAAAGGCGTGTGCCACCACCGCCCGGCACAGTCAAAGCTCTTAACTGCTGAGCCACCGCTCCAGCCAACACCAGCTCCTTTTAGATGAGAAATGAAGGCCAAAGAGTAATGACGAGAACTTGAAAAGGAGAATTTCAGGTAACCAGGAGTCTGGAGTGGCTGGTTCTGGAATTACAAGCAGTGCTGGGCACTTAGGGAGTTCCAGGCTAGTGGACAACAAAAGGATTAACAGCACCTGAGGAAGCTGTGCCCTGAAGACCTCTGGCCTCCACATGCACCCACACAAACATACAAATACAGGCTAGTTTAGAACCCTACTTACTATATTCAAAACAGAGATAAACAAAACATTAGTAGAGTGTGCTGGTGCCTACATTTAATCCCAGAAGCCAATGGATCTCTGGGTATTACAGCCAGGTTTATATGGTAAATTCTAGGCCAGCCAGGGACACACAGAGGGGCCCAGTCTCCAAACGAACAAAAAAACCAAAGCAAAACCAAAAAGGTGTTTTCTGACCTCCATACTGTTTGTAAACACACACACACACACACACACACACACACACCACATACACACACACACACACACACACACACACACAAAGGGGTGTTTTGAATGAGACTGGCCCCTGTTGCGTTTTATAAAAAGATAAGGAGAAAACCACTATGTTTGGTAGAGTTGTAGTCAGGTGTGGGGTAAAGGGGATGTCCCTGCGGGCCCATGCTCAGGCATCCCTTCCCTGAGGGACCAGACACATAGTATAGAATAGAGTTTATTCAGGGTGTGGGGAGGGTAGTGGAGAGGGTAGTAGAGGCTGGCCATGAGTACCTGGAGAGTGGGGGGAGGGGCAAGAGGATAAAGCAGGAGCAAGAAGGCAAGAGAGAGTGGAAGGGGCAGGAAGCCCCTTTTAGAGTGAGTCAGGCACACCTGGTTGTTGCTAGGTAACTGGGGCGGAGCCTGACAAAATGCTAATACCTGTAGGCTCAGATATTTGAATGTTTGTTTTCCAGCCGGTGGAACTGCTTAGGAAGGACCGGGAGGTGTGGCCTTGACTACTCGGGCACCATGCCTTAGTAACTGTCGCCATGCTTTCCACCAAAAGGAAAATGGACTAACCCCCTGAGCTGGAAGCAAGCTCCTCAATTGGATACCTTATTTTGTAATGCACACAAAATGCATAGCTAAGTTAATCGGTGATATTTTTAAGGAAGTTCAAGGTCACCTTCAGCTATATAATGATTTAGAGGCGAGCCTGGGATGCATACCACCCCGTGTCAAAGAATCAAATGAAAACAAGCAATACTATTTATATCCACTAAATAGGAATGAACGTGACAATTACAAAACCAACGGAACCCATTCATTCCTTCAGGGAAGAGGAGTTCTCACATAGAGAACGCAGAATAAAAAGGGAACTTTGGACTCGTGTTAGTTTTCAGGTTCTATTACAAAATGTCTGATATAATTTAAAATGGGGAAAGTTTGCCAGGTGTGGTGGAATTCACATTAATCCCTAAACAGGAAGCTGGGACAGAAAGGATTCCAGGCGAACTTGGACTGCATGGTCAGCACGCACACCATAGAATCCTGTCTCAGAAAAAAAAAACAAAAGCAGAGGGGAAAGGGGGAGGGTTTAGTCCACAGTCTGTTGTTCTCCTGTTTGGGGGCCTCTGGAGAAAAAGCAACGTGTGACAGAGGAAACTACTTACTGTGATGCTGGAAAAGCAATTAAAGTGAGGCAAATAGCTGGACTCTCAATGTTCTCTTTGAGGGTCTGGGGAGATGGCTCAGAGTGTAAGCACACTTGTTGTGGAAGCGAGGGGACCCGAGTCGGAATCTCCAGCAATCAGAGAAGAGAAAAGCTAACATCCACTTACAAGCTAGTGTGCATCAGATGTGTCCTTTTGGGTCTGGGTTACCTCGCTCAGAATGATAGTCTCCAGCTCCATCCATTTGCCTGCAAATTTCATGATATCCTTGTTTTTAAGGGGGCGGACCTCTCCCCTTCTCTGAGGTAAAGGGAGAGAGGAGGAGGAGGAGGAGGAGGAGGAGGAAGAGGAGGAGGAGGAGGAGGAGGAGGAGGAGGAGGAGGAGGAGGAAGAGGTCTGCTCCTGGAAGGTCATGAATGCTGCACGGGCCAAGAGTTCTCTGAATCTGAGAATGAAAGACACACATGCTAAATTTTGATATGCCCCGACTAGCTCCATGCCTGGGCACTTCTAAATCTCCCCGAGGCTAGCAACACTCCTCTCCAGGATTCCTGAGTTAATATTTTAAAAGATCTATACTTCATCTCTGCTACGCCAGACCCAATAGGGGAGGTGGCCCCTAGAGCTCCTTTCCCAGATTCTTACATAATGGCGGGCCTTTAAATTTCATCTTTCTGCTTCACCATCGTGGAGATTCTCGGTGGCTCTCCTTCACCTCTCTCGGTATGGCTATTCTTTATTATGGATCTTTTCTTTATTATCAATCGTTGCCAGCTGGGGGCAGGGACCCTCAGGTTTGGAAGCATGCCTGAAGTAAGACAGAGCAGTAGGACCAATTCCCAACAGAGAGACAGAGACAGAGACAGAGACAGAGACAGAAACAGACAGAAACAGAGAGACAGAGAGACAGAGAGAATTTCATTTAGAAAATGGTCTATCAGCCACCTTTAACAGAAGCCCTGTTTCAATTCACAACAGTCATCAGTATTTGTTTTCAAGTTCCCTTATTGTTTCTGGCAGTGTAGGGAAACTGTTTTGTGGGCGGCCAAGACAGAAGTATCTGTGAGAGAAGGGTTCATGTACACTGACTCAGGCAGGCCGTGGGCGGGGAGGAAGAAGGGCTGAATACAAAACAAGACAAGGAAAAATGCCTACCGCCTTACGTTCGTGCCTCCAACAGAAGACGCCAAACACGTAGAGACTGTTGGGCAACACAGGGCCCAAGGAATGCGAGGAGGGTCACCCTGGGTCATTACCAGTCGCTAAAGGCATTGGCTCAGTATACAGCAGTGTTTCTCAACCTGTGGGTCGAGGGGTCGCCTAAGACCATCACAAAACAAACAAAAGATCCAAAATAAAACAAAAACAAAACAAAACAAAAAACAAAAAACTCCACCCAGATATTTACATTACAATTCACAATAGGAGCGAAATTACAATTATGATGTAACAACAACAACAAAAATCATTTTATGGTTGGTGGGGAGGTCACAGCGTTAGGAAGGTTGAGATCCAACCACTGGTATACAAAGTGAATTCGAGGAGAGGAGTTCCAGGAGGTTCTGGGTAATAATGGTAGCCTTTGTTGATGCTTTCTGTTTTCCGCGCCCCGGGCCAGTTCTCAGTGCAAAGAGCCTTCCAGAGGACGGTGACTCAGTTTGGGGCAACAGGCTTTGCAGGAATAGGTACCAGCAGTGCCTCCCCACTGCCTCCGAAGTGCGCCACCCCCTCGGGGTTTCCAGAAATCTTGCATTCCGTGTCCCTGAGCGTGTGCCTGGTGACTGTATTCTCAGCGAGGCCAACGTAAACTGCCTGGTCGTTATTTCCTCCCACCTAGGACGCCCCACCAAAGTCTGTATTGCGGCACCTTCCAGCACCTTTCCTTCCCCATCAGCAGCAGTCTGTCTCAGAACCCGAACGTTCCCCGAGTGTGTCTTCAGGAAATGACCCACTTAGTTCTAGGAGGACCGAACAGATTTTTGAACCCTTTGGGATTTTTTTGTTTGTTTGTTTGTTTTGGTTGTTTTCAAGACAGGGTTTCTCTGTGTAGCCCTGACTGTCCTGGAACTCACTCTGTAGACCAGGCTGACCTCGAACTCAGAAATCCACCTGCCTCTGCCTCCCAAGTGCTGGGATTAAATGCGTGGGCCATCATTGCCCGGCAAGCTCCTTTGGTTTTTTTTTTTTTGGAAACAATGTCCCTCTGTGTAGCATTGGCTGGCCTGATACTCCCTAGGTAGACTAGGTTGGCCTTGTCTCCGGAGAGCTGAGATCAAAGGCATGCACGGTCGCTCCCAGCTTCCAATTCCTTGTCCTAGAGTTCACCAGAGTTACAGAGATGGATTACAATGATTGGGATCAAATACACTCTGGAACAGAGCCCATCAGCCTTCAGACTGTTTTCTCACCTCAGAGCTGAGACACCTAAGTATGGCATCCCCGGGTAAGACTGCTCTGCCGTGTTTCAGATGTGAGCCAGCCTCTGCAACCTCGTATCCAGCCAGCAGAGGATATAACAGAACAGGTTGATTTTCTCTTCTTTTCTTTCTTTCTTCCTTCCTTCCTTCCTTCCTTCCTTCCTTCTTTCTTTCTTTCTTTCTTTCTTTCTTTCTTTGGTTTTTTCGAGACAGGGTTTTTCTGTGTAGCCCTGGCTGTCCTGGAACCAGGCTGGTCTCTAACTCAGAAATCTACCTGCCTCTGCCTCCCAGAGTGCTAGGATTACAGGTGTGCGCCACCACCGCTGGGCTTTGATTTTATTTTCAGTAGGGTGTGATAAATAATGTTCAGAGCTTTAAAAATGAGGATTAGGTGAGCAAGGGATCAGGGGACAGATTTCTAAAAACTGCACGTCTGTCCGTGGAACTGGTTCCCTCATTCTATCATGTGGGCTCCAGAGACGGGACTCAGGTCGTCATGCTTGGTGGCAAGTTGAGAGAAAGGTCCCTGCTACCTGCCTCCTGGTTCCCTAAGAGAGCCCAGCCCCAGGGTGCTGAGAAGTCAGACCCAACACAGCCAGTAGTCTCCACTGGCGTTAATGTGGAAACTGCTTCTCTGTGCCTCCTCACTGCAAAGATCTTTTTCTGTCAGATTTCCCACTACATGTATACTGTGGCCCTAGTACAAATTCGACATCTCAGCTCCTCTGTGCCCTTCCTGATAGCCTTGAGCAGGTTAAATAGACCCGAAGTGTTTGCCACAGTTGGGCCTTAATGACTCAGATGCAGTTAATTTCCTACAGGGGCAGACAGCCCGCTGAGCCTGCTTTGCAACTCAGTCCAGCTGAAACCAAAGATGGGGGCTGTGGGCTTTCCCTATATAAACGCGGTGCTGACTAAGAAACTCGGAGCCTTGATCGGAAACTTTTGTCTTGGCTTCATTCTTCTTCTTTCACATCCATCCTTTTTCATTTCCAGCCCCCCCCCCCCCACCCAGCTCCACCCCCACCACACCCCCACACCCCCCACCCCCGTTTCAGGTAACCCAGTTTGTCCATGACTGCTGGACAACTACATCCATCCCTCTTGCATACCGCAGATTTAGAAATGTCTGATTAACTGATAGGAGTGACTGGGAGGGCCGGAACAGTCAGTTAGCTCTGAGCTAACTTACAAAGCTCCCAGTTCAGTCTTCCTGAGGTTCTGTGACTAACCTCCCTTGCCTGCTAAGCTTCTATTACTGAAGGGAGACTATCAGTTCTGAAGTTTTATGTGAAAAAGGATGTTAGCATCAGTGGCAAAACCAAATCCACAATTGAAAGAGAAAGTACAAAGAACATCAAGAAAAAGCCCTCCCTGTGAGGGGCACTCAAAACTGTTACATGCAGCCACCATCGGGAGTGGAGTTTTACGGGTTTTTTTTTTAAAGCTTATGATGTCATTTGAACTCATAACTTAAGGACAAAAAAGGACAACAGAGAAGGTACGACTAAGGTCATGTGACAGAAGGCTTTCTATAAAGGTGGGATTAGGTAAATTCCAACACTGTTGTTTTTTTTTGTTTTTTTTTGTTTTTTGAGACAGGGTTTCCCTGTATAGCCCTGGCTGTCCTGGCACTCACTCTGTAGACCAGGCTGGCCTCGAACTCAGAAATCCGCCTGCCTCTGCCTCCCAAGTGCTGGGATTACAGGCGTGCGCCACCACCGCCCGGCTCCAACACTTTTAAAAAGGAGTTTAGTGAGCAAAAAAAGGCTTGCCTCAAAGGTCCCCAAGGTTCCTATTTATTGCTTTTGGGGAGGCAGGGTGTGACAGCAGCTGGCTGTGACAAACAGGATTTCCACACATTATTTATCAGCCAATAGATGGACGGTTAAGCACATATTATAGACTTTCAGGAAAAATGATCTTTACAGAGGAAGCACATTTATTTGTTTAATGGCCACATCCATGAGGGAAAAAAACCTTGTAAAATATCAACAATGATTATCCTTGGAAAATGGGGCTGTGGACTTTCTTCTTATTTCCAAATTGTGAGAATTACTAAAAAAAAAAAGTTAGGTGTAAAATGTAGAGAGTATAAATGTTCTTCATGAGGGGGAAGCTACTCTCTACCAGCTCACCTAAATCCTTCTTGTATCTTAATGATAACCAATGACTAGCCTAGATCTTTAACTCAGCATTTATGCTTGTCTGTAATCACACACTCGCGCTTGCGTGCACACACACATGCACACCTAAACACACACACACACACACACACACACACACATCATCATCATCATCATCATCATCATCCTTTTAGCCCACAACAGGATTATTCTCTGATAAATCAGGTTTTCTTCTTTCTCTATTTGGTGATCTTTCCATGTTGATAACAGCTGTATGATATTCATAGTTAAGATGTAGCATAACTTATTAATTCCCTTTTTGACTTACATTTAAATTTTTGTCCCCTTTTTATGGTTGCATGTAGAAGGCATAGAGAATAACCAAAGGCTCTAAATATTCTATATTTGAAAAACCACAAAAAAATTTAAGCATTAAAAAAAAAAGTCTCAGCCGGGCGTGGTGGCTCACGCCTGTAATTCCAGCACTTGGGAGGCAGAGGCAGGCGGATTTCTGAGTTCGAGACCAGCCTGGTCTACAGAGTGAGTTCCAGGACAGCCAGGGCTATACAGAGAAACCCTGTCTCAAAAAACCAAAAAAAAAAAAAAAAAAAAAAAAAAAAAGTCTCTATCCGGGCGTGGTGGCACACACCTGTAATCCCAGCACTTGGGAGGCAGAGGCAGGCAGATTTCTGAGTTCGAGGCCAGCCTGGTCTACAGAGTGAGTTCCAGAACAGCCAGGGCTACACAGAGAAACCCGGTCTAGAAAACCAAAAACAAACAAACAAACAAACAAAAAGTTTCACTTACTTTGGATCCGAAATAAATGCTTCTGGATGGTTCTGTTTGACTTTACTGCTGCCACCACGATCCTTAGCAAGTGATTTTTAAAATGATATGGTAAAAAGAAACTGCCTCTAAAACCTGTTGCTATGGACATGGATTTTCGTTCCTACTTAGGAGATAAAGAAAATAAACTACAAAGGTAAACTTGAATACTACAACTGTCCTCACTGTGGCTCCATTCTTCCTATTGGCCACATTGTAAGATGCTGTCTCAGCGTGCTGTACATTGGGGCTCCCGCTCTGCTGCGGGATCCCAGCACCACGATGCTGTGCCTTAGGGGCATGGACCCAGCAACCATAAAACAAACCCTGTAAAACCATGAGTCAAATCAAGAACTTCAAAACTTAGTCATTTCTATCAAATACTTCACCCAAAACTATACAAAAAGTAATTAAAAAAAAAACCCAAACTAATACAAACCCACCTTGTGGCGGGTGGGTGGGAAGTCAACCTTTATTACTCCAAAGAGAGACGTTCCAGGATGAGCCCCTTGGCACCGAATTCAGTTCTAAATCAAACACCCCGACGGGTCTGAAGTTTGAGGAACAGAACACAGGGACTACCGCCCAGGAGCGGGTTTAAAGACTTGTATCAGGAAGAATCCCAGGAGTCGCAAGGTCAACGTGCTGACCACCTCACTATTCCCATATTTTATTTAATATGTTCTGGTGGTGCTGGAGATCAAACCCAGGGCCTCAGGCATGAACTAGCGCTAAGCTACATACCCAACCCTTATTTCCATGACTTTAGACTTCTATCTAGTGCAGCTTTTTACTCTCTAAACAAATCTCTCTACCAGCCTGCTACACTATATCACCACGTGTGTGTCTCAGGTGACTCCCCAAATCAACAACTCCTGAATGGAATTCATTCCCGCCCATACCAGAAGTTTCCAATCGGCTCCATCAGTCTTTCCTCTCCTGTATGTTGACTAGCCTTCAAACTAGTCGACAAAGCCACACCCGTGAATATTTTCTTTCAGCGGCTACATGCATCTGATCCATTGGTTTAGAAAGCTTTTCTAGGTCTTTATTTCAAATATCTCAGTCCTAGGCCCTTCATTTGAATTCTCTGGCATTTGGTCTTCTCTGAGAACACTTAATAATTCATCCATTATGGAAAACAAGTTCACCCATTTGGCTTGGAACTGGATTTTGGTGCCAATAGACTCATAAATTTTAGAGAATGTTAATATTCTCTGAATAATAGTATAAAATTGTTTTTGATGTTATTTTAAATAGTTTCTGCTACTAAAATCGGGGCGGTAGCTGTTTTGCTGTCTGAGCACCTTCGGTAATCCTGAGCCCAAGGGGCCATAACAAATGCAGCATGGCCACAGCTGCCCGCCCCGCCTTCCTTCTGCATCCCGGGCTACTTTCCCGGCAGAGACTACAACTCCCAGAGTGCCTCGCGGGCCTGTAGCACGCGCGCTGCACGGCGCCTTTAGGACCCAGATTGAAGCAAGATGGCGAGCGCGCGGTGAGTAGCTGTGGAGGTACCGCTGCCCTCTTCTTTCTCCGGGACAGGCCTGGAAGGCTTGTCCGTAGGCATTGAGGGCTTTTCTGTCTGCCGTTGGCCACAGGGTCCATCCAGCAGAAGGGCCGGCGAGTGGGTGCGCCCTCCCTGCAGCACACCGCCGCGTGCAGGCTGCACCAAGTTGACCTTGCGACTCCTGGGACTCCTCCTGATTCAAGTCTTTAAACCGGCTCCTGGGCGGTAGTCAGTGTTCCTGTTCCTCAAACTTCAGACCCGCCGGGGTGTTTGATTTAGAACTGAATTCTGTGCCGAGGGGTTCACCCTGGGAAGTCTCTCTTTGGAGCATTAGTTTGACTCTTCCCCTGGGTATGCGCATCGAGTAGAGGAATGTCCCCCTCAAACGTTTTGATTTTGGACGTAATAATCAGAAGGCGTGGGTTTTCTTCCCATGCATGCCACCAGTTAAATAGTGAACTACTAAAGCAATAAAGCGTTTGACTTTTCTCCGCCTTCGTTCCTAATCAACTGTCTGAAAGAGAACAGAATATTAAGAAAGTGGGCTGCTAGGCAGAAATAGCCGGCAGAAGGAAGTCAGGGATTGCAATTCGCAATGTAGGATGTCTGGCATCAGCGTGCAAATAAAGAGAGCTCCAGTCCTAATCCCTTTCCTGCCTATAGAGGGTCACTGAGACCAACAGAGAATAGGGATAGAGTAATTATATACCGTTTATTTACAACAGCTTGTGAAATTTGTGCTTGCTTCTCTACCGCTGACGAACCGGAAGGTCGTTTAGTTAATGGCTTGCCTCAGATCTTCCAGTTTGTAAGTGTGCAACTCCAAAAGTCTTTGGAAGCAAGACCTTTTAAGTTTTCATGATTCGAAATAAATACGCTTGCTGTGTCTTTAAATGTTATGTGACAGAAGATGAGATGGTGACATCGGGTGGGTTCCTCTTAAGATTTTCATGGATCAGTCATGTTGAATATTTGATCAGAAACAGTATTACTGTAAGTGATAGGGTCCGAAGGCTGAGACTTGGGAGTTAGTGTGTGGACTCACTAGCGTTTGAGGAAGAGTTTGCAGCGTGTATTAATGTGTGAATGACTTTCTAAGTAATTGCGTGTTTGATGAGCACTCAATCAGTGAAGCAGACTGCGCAGAGTCCTGAGAAAGTTGCACTTAAGAGAAGTGATAGTGGGCATAGTTGCTTGGTTGCTTATATTGTAACGTCAGTGACTTTGTCCTGGTGTTAAATCGGAATGGCCAAGTGTCAAAGCCTTGATTTCAAGTGATTAGCTCTCGCTAATGGTTCCTATCTGCATGTAGTGTTTTAACTTTACCTTTGTAGCTGACTTTCTTTCTCTCTTTAAGCAGGAACGAAAATCTGTGTGTCTAGCGACAGGTTTTAGAGGCAGTTTCTTTTCGAAATACCATTTTTTTTTTCAAATCACTTGCTAAGGATCATGGCGGCGGCAGTAAAATGGGCGAGAGCAAACAGAACCATCTGGAAGCATTTATTTCCAATCCAAAGTAAGTGAGACTTTTTTTTAATGCTTAAAAATGTTTTGTGGTTTTTCAAATATAGACTATTTAGAGCATTTGGGTATTCTCTATGCCTTCTACATGCAACCATAAAAGGAGGACGAAATTTAAATGTGAGTCAAAGGGGAATTAATAAGTTTTGCTACATCTTAACTATGAATATCATACAGCTGTTATCAACATGGGAAGATCACCAAATAGAGAAAGAAGAAAACCTGATTTATCAGAGGATGACCTGTTGTGGGCTTAAAGGATAATGATGATGATGATGATGATGATGATGATGATGATGATGTGTGTGTGTGTGTGTGTGCGCGCGCGCGCGCACGCCTAAATGCTGAGTTAAAGATCTAGACTAGTTATTGGTTATCATTAAGATACAAGAAGGATTTAGATGGACTGGTAGAGAGTAGCTTCCCCTTCATGAAGAACATTTATACTCTACATTTTTTATTAATTAATTAATTAATTAATTAATTTTGGTTTTTCGAGACAGGGTTTCTCTGTGTGGCCCTGGCTGTCCTGGAACTCACTCTGTAGACCAGGCTGGCCTTGAACTCAGAAATCTGCCTGCCTCTGCCTCCCAAGTGCTGGGATTACAGGCGTGTGCCACCACGCCCGGCTTATACTCTCTACATTTTACACCTAACTTTTTTTTAGTAATTCTCACAATTTGGAAATAAGAAAGTCCACAGCCCCATCGTCCAAGGATACTCATTGTTAATATTTTACAAGGTTTTTTTCCCTCATGGATGTGGCTATTAAACAAATAAATGCGCTTCCTCTGTAAAGATCATTTTTCCTTAAAGTCTATAATATGTGCTTGACCGTCCATCTATTGGCTGATAAATAAATAAATGTGAAAATCCTGTTTGTCACAGCCAGCTGCTGTCACGCCCTGCCTCCCCAAAAGCAATAAATAGGTTCCTTGGGGTCGTTTGAGGCAAGGCAAAACCTGTTTTGCTCACTGTCTTAGTCAGGGTTTCTATTCCTGCACGAACATCATGACCAAGAAGCAAGCTGGGGAGGAAAGGGTTTATTGAGCTTACACTTCCACACAGCTGTTCATCCCCAAAGGAGGTCAGGACTGGAACTCAAGCAGGTCAGGAAGCAGGAGCTGATGCAGAGGCCATGGAGGGATGTTACTTACTGGCTTGTTTCCCCTGGCTTGCTCAGCCTGCTCTCTCATAGAACCTCATACTACCAGCCCAGGGATGCCATCATGCACAAGGGGCCCTCCCCCCTTGATCACTAATTGAGAAAATGCCCCACAGCTGGATCTCATGGAGGCATTTCCTCACCTAGAGCTCCTTTCTCTGTGATACTCCAGCCTGTGTCAAATTGACACAAACCCAGCCAGTACATTCACTGAACTCCTTTTTAAAACAGTGTTGGAATTTACCTAATCCCACTTTTATAGAAAGCCTTCTGTCACATGACCTTAGTCATACCTTCTCTGTTGTTCTTTTTTGTCCTTAAGTTATGAGTTCAAATGACATCATAAGCTTTAAAAAACCCATAAAACTCCACACCTGATGTCGGCTGCATGTAAGAGTTTTGAGTGTCCCTCACAGGGAGGGCTTTTTCTTTGTTTTTTTTTTTTTGTTTGTTTGTTTTTGTTTTTGTTTTTGTTTTCGAGTCAGGGTTTCTCTGTATAGCCCTGGCTGTCCTGGAACTCACTCTGTAGATCAAGCTGGCCTCGAACTCAGAAATCCACCTGCCTCTGCCGCCTAGAGTGCTGGGATTTCAGGCATGCGCCACTACCGCCCGGCTGGGAGGGCTTTTTCTTGATGCTCCTTGTACTTTCTCTTTCAATTGTGGATTTGGTTTTGCCACTGATGCTAACATCCTTTTTCACATAAAACTTCAGAACTGATAGTCTCCCTTCAGTAATAGAAGCTGAGCAGGCAAGGGAGGTTAGTCTCAGAACCTCAGGAAGACTGAACTGGGAGCAGTGTAAGTTGACTCAGAGCTAACTGACCGTTCCGGCCATCCCAGTCACTCCTATCAGTTAATCAGACATTTCTACATCTCCCGCGTGTGCAAGAGAGGCTGAGGGGGTCGACTTTGTGCGAGGGCCGCAGTATAAACATAGTGGGAAATCTGACAGAAAAAGCTCTTCTCGGGGAAGAGGCACAGAGAAGCAGTTTCCACATTAACGCCTGTGGAGACTACTGGCTGTGTTGGGTCTGACTTCTCAGCACCCTGGGGCTGGGCTCTCTTAGGGAACCAGGAGGCAGGTAGCAGGGACCTTTCTCTCACCTTGCCACCAAGCATGACGACCTGAGTCCCGTCTCTGGAGCCCACATGATAGAATGAGGGAACCAGTTCCACAGACAGACGTGCAGTTTTTAGAAGTCTGTCCCCTGATCCCTTGCTCACCTGATCCTCATTTTAAAGCTCTGAACATTGTTTGTTAATCACATCCTATTTTTTTGTGAGATCCACCTGCCCCTCTGAGTGCTGGGATTAAAGGCGCGTGCCACCAATGCCCGCTTTAAAATCAATTCATGAGCACAGAATATTGCTAAAGATTGTAGCCGTAAACTAAAACAAGAGCCATACACATTTTTGATTATCTGTGCTTTTAAAGATTTCCTAAGATGGGTGTAGTGATGCACACCTTTAATCCTAGCGCTGGGGAGGCAGAAACAGACAGATTTCTTGAATTTGAAGCCAGCCTGCTCTACATAGCAAGTTTCAGGATAGCCAAGGCTACAAAGAAAACCCTGTCTTGAAAAAAAAAAAAAAGGTTACTGTAACGAGCTGTGTGTGGTTGTGCACCTTTAATCCCAGTACTCTGGAGGCAGGAGGATCTCTGTGTGTTTGAGGCCAGCCTGGACTATATAGTGAGTTGTAGATTAGCCAGGGCTATATATAGAGAAAAAAAAAAAATCACTGTAGTCGGATGGACATGCCAGCATAGGTCTGTAATCCCAATCGCTTGGAAAGCGAGGCAGGTGGATCTCCGTGAGATCAATGCTAATCTGATCTACATAATGAGCTTCAGGCCCAACTAGGACAACATAGATTGTCACAGAATACTAATAACAACAAATAAAATTGCTCTAATGCTTTTTACTTCCAATTATTCTCTCTCTTTTTTTTTTTGTTTTTGTTTTTGTTTTGTTTTGTTATTTTTACACAGGGTTTCTCTGTGTTTCCCAGGCTGGCCTCGAACTCAAAAATCCTCCTGCCTCTGCCCGACAAGTGCTGGAATGAACTGAAGGCATGCGCCACCACGTCCGGGCTTCGAGTTATTCTTCTAGGCAGCCTTGAATACAGTGGCGTCCACTGGATGGTGTGGAGTACACTTTCAATCCCAGCATTGGGGAGGCAGAGGCAGGCGGGTCTCTCTAAGAGTAAGGCCAGCCTGGTCTGCAGAGCTAGTTCTAGGACAGCCAAGGCTACACTGAGAAACCCTGTCTTACAAAACCAAAGGAGGCCGGGCAGTGATGGCGCCTCCTTAATCCCAGCACTTGGGAGGCAGAGGCAGGCGGATTTCTGAGTTCGAGGCCAGCCTGGGCTACAGAGTGAGTTCCAGGACAGCTAGGGCTACACAGAGAAACCCTGTCTCGGGGAAAAAAACCAAACCAAACCAAAGGAAACAAACAAAACAAAACAAAACAAAACAAAACAAAACAAACATGATCCAAAAACCCAAAACCCAAAAGACCGCCCCCCCATTGAGGTTTTGTGTATAAGTTACCCTGTAACTCCCTCCCTCTCCCCTTTGCCCTCTCCCCTTTGGGCCCCTAACAGCTCCCCCTTTGTTTTAGTGTCACGTATTTGTACTTGTATTTACGTCTAGATTTCCTTCCCTTTGAGAGACTATGTGGGCTGCCCCGCCCTTCACCCGCCTCCTGTTTCCCCTCCCCCTTCTCCCCAGCTCCATAAACCAACAGAAACCAGCAGAGACACTGGTTGGTGTGCAGAGTTACCTCTGTGCTCAGGCGAACTAAACTGTTTTACTCTGGGTTTTTTTGCAGACGGAGCTTTATCTCTCGCTTGTCACAAATCGACGTATTCTTCTCTTCCGGATGACTACAACTGGTACGCATGAAAGTTGACATTGCAGTCTTAGCTGGGTCTGAAATGATTTTCTGCTTGCTGTCCTGTTTATTCTGTCTTTAATTTTGTTTTTACAATCACCTTCTTTCTGTGGTATCCAGATTGCACACAATTTAGATAAAAACAATTAGCCGGGTGGTGGTGGCGCATGCCTTTAATCCCAGCACTCTTGGGAGGCAGAGGCAGGCGGATGTTCGAGGCCAGCCTAGTCTACAGAGTGAGTTCAGAGGACAGCCAGGGCTACACAGAGAAACCCTGTCTCGAAAAAAACAAATCCACAAAAACAAAAAACAACAACAACAAAACAATTACTGTTGTGTAGCAGCGGATGCTAATGTCTGTTATAGTAGACTTGCTTTTTTCTTTCTGAGGCAGGCTTTAACGTTTTGCAAAAGTTAATTTGCTTTTATAGTTCTGTCTTAGGGCTTATATCTGTCTGTGTTTTGTTTGACACTAAATAATTATAGGTTGCACTGTCGAATTCACACTATTTGTTTGGTATTTATTCAGCTGAGAACCAAGAAGAGTATACGATACGTCCATTTTTATTTTTATTTTGCAGCGGAGTAGATGTACAGAAAATACAATATATTTTCTTAAATCATGTAGGTTTTATTGCATATTTTAGTAAATAAAATAAACAGACCAAAAAAAAAAAAAGCTCTAAAAAGCCAAAAACAAAAATCAGTGCAGGTAGACTCAAACTCTCTACATAGTTGAGTCTGGCCTTGGAGTCCCGATTCTCCACCCAGAGCTTATTTATGTGTGCTTGCCATTTTTTATATTTTCTTTTAAATGTATTATGTGTGTGGGTTGTTTTGCCTGCATGTATGTGTGTGTACCATGTGTGTTTCTGAGGTCTGGGAAGGTCAGAAGACAGTGTCAGGTCTCCTGGGACTAGTTACTGACTTTCTTGTTAGTCACCGTGTGGGTGCTGGGTCCTTTGCAAGAGCAACAAGCGGTCTCTCCAGCCATGCTTTGTTTTTTGACACTAGTTCTAATTGTACATCTCATGAGTACTAAGTTAGGTAGCTAGTGATGAAATTAGATTAGATTAGATATATTTTTCAACCTGAGCACCTTGAGGGATGTCAGTGTTTTTATATTATGTAAAGCTTCCTAAAGCCAATTGTGATTATCCCAGCCCGTGGAAAGCTAAAGAGAGAGGATCATGGGTTCAGAGCCAGCCTGGACAGTTCAGCTGAGCTGCTCATGAGAGCTTGTCTCAGGAAAGAGTGGCGGTGGCGAGATGGAGCCGAGGCCGGAAGTGTGTGCTGCTCTCGCTCTTGCCAGCACCTACCTGATGACTCAAAACTCAGGCAACTCAGTTCCAAGGACCAAGGACCATCTTCTCATCTCTGGGGACGCTGGGAACACTGTGAGGCACATACGTGCAGGCAAAATGTGCATACACATAAAATACATGAGATAAATCTTAAAATGTTTAAATACTCATGTGGGCGGGACATGGTGGTGCACTCTATTCCCAGCACTGGGGAGGCAGATGCAGGGGAAGCCCTGTGAGGTCCAGGTTAGCTAGAGGCACAAATTGAGACCTTCATGACAGAAACAAGCTAACAAATAAGTCAATACAACTTGATAGTAGAAATGTTATTTTAGTTGTGTTTAGAATTCAGTAGTAAAATCAGTGTTTAGAATTCAGTGATAAAATCAGAGTGAAACCATGCAATGCAGATGAAATACAATTTGTGGTCTCATTACCGTTTATCTTTTTACGGTGGCTAAGCTGAAATATTCTGCTGTGGTCTTAGTTGTCATTTATGCTATAGGTACAAGGTTTTCCAGTCAGGCAATACATGTTCCCTTTAGCAACTTGTGGTTAATTAATTTTACTATTTAAATTTGAATATTTTGCTGTTGTAGCATATGAGTATATTTAACATAGTTTCAAAACCTGAAATTAGCAATTTCCATGAATACATTTTTATTACATTTTTTTAAAAGATTTATTTATTATTATATCTAAGCAGACTGTAGCTGTCTTCAGACACTCATTATGGATGGTTGCGAGCCACCATGTGGTTGCTGGGATTTGAACTCAGGACCTTTGGAAGAATAGTCGGTGCTCTTATCACCAGCCCCCCCCCCCTTTTTTTTGGCTTTTTTGAGACAGGGTTTTTCTGTGTAGCCCTGGCTGTCCTGGAACTCACTCTGTAGACCAGACTGGTCTTGAACTTAGAAATCCACCTGCCTCTGCCTCTCAAGTGCTGGGATTACAGGCGTGCGCCACCACCGCCCGGCTTGCCAGTTAACATTTCAGTTAGGCTAAAAAGTTCAGTAACTCTTTTCAGTATTTTTTCTTTTGTTTTTCTTTGTCTAGAATAATCTGTCTTAAGTTTGAAGTAGCAGCTTTCTTGTTTTTTTGTTTTTGTTTTTATTTTTGTTGTTGATTTTTGTTTTTGTTTTGTTTTTTTCTGAGACAGGGTTTAACTCACTCTGTAGACCAGGCTGGTCTCAAACTCAGAAACCTGACTGCTTCTGCCTCTCAAATGCTGGAACTAAAGATGTGTGCCAATGCACCCAGCTTAAAGTAGCATCTTGAAATCTGGGGTTTAGGGCTGGGGTTTCCTCTTAGAAAGCTTCCTGAAAATGCTCCAGCCTCTAGACTACCAACCTCTGGTATCAGATGCAACTCCCAAGGTGGATTGACTTGTATGGCAGCTGTGTCCATGGCTTTGTAAAAGTCATCCCAGAAGCTCTCGGTTTGTCCCCTGGCAGCATACTTCAGCAGCTAGAGGCTTAGCCCGCAGTGTAGCACGTGGGGTGGTTTCTAATTAATTTTCTCATTAAGAGTAATTATTCTGGCTGGGCATACCTGTACTCTTAATGGGAGACAAGAGTCGGGAGGATTAAGAGTTTAATGTCATCTTTGGCCATACAGTAAGTTCGAAGCCAGCCTGAGACTCTTGAAATAATATCTTACAAGTTATTCTGCTAGATAGGATGGTGCATGTTTGTTATACAGTCACGTTGGAGGCAGAGGCATCTTCCTGCCAAGCTTCGGAGGCCGGTGTGGGCTACATAGTGAGTTCTAGAACTATCTGGGATACAGAATGAGACCTTGTCACAGAAAAGCAAGACCAGACCTAGAAGTAACCAAGCCACCTTGAGTACAGTTTAATGGTGTTTCTAAAACATTCCCTTCCAGCAAGGTGGACCTGGCTTTGACCGCAGACGGCAGGACGATAGTGTGCTACCACCCTTCCGTGGACATCCCCTACGAGCACACCAAAGTACGGACCTTCAGGACGTTTGTCGGATAGCCTTCATTCGTTTCCGGTCTTTGAGCTTTTCTAGTGAACTGTTTTGATTTTTCTGCTTACTTTTTATCTTCTTTCATGCGGGAACATGCCCTGGTGCGTGTGTGCATGCCCTGTGTGAAAGTTAGAGGATAACTTTCGGGAGTCCATTATTTTCAGCCACCAAGTGGGGCCCAGGACTTGAATCAGGTCCTCAGGCCAGGGCTGAGTGTGCTTTCCTGCTGGACCATTGCGAAGACCCAAATGCTGGCCCCGTAGGTGCATATATTTGAATACTTGGCCCTTAGGGAGTGGAGCTACTTGAGGGATTGGGGGGGCGTGTTCTTGTTGGAGGAAGTCACAAGGGTGGGTTTAGAGGTTTCGAAAACCCACGCCAGTCCCAGCGTCTTTCTCTTCCTGCTGCCTTTGGGTCTGGATGTAGAACCGTCAGCTCTTTCTCCAGCTGCTGCCTGCACTCTGCCGTCCTTCCCACCATGAAGATAACGGACTAAACTGGAACTGTGAGCCAGCCCCAATGAAATGCTTTCCTCTGTAAGAGCTGCCGGGCAGTGGGGTCTATTCACAGCATTAGAACACATGACTAAGACACATGGAGGCCAGAGGATAACCTGTAGACACAGTTATCTCTCCATCTTCATGTGGGTACCAGGGATCAAACTCAGGCCGCCGGGCTTTCTCAGCAAACACTTTTATCTACCGCTGTGTCTTGTTGACCTCAAACACCTTCTTTTTAATATTTACAAAAGAAAAAATTTTTTAAAGTGGGGAAGTGTAGCCAGGCTGTGGTGGCACACACCTTTACTTCTACTATTCAGGAGGCAGAGGCGGGTGATCTCTGTGAGCTTGAGGCCAACCTAGTCTACAGGTGTTAGAGGACAGTCAGGGCTACACCGAGAAACCCTGTCTTGAAAAAAACAACAAACAAGCTGTTAGTAAGCTTTTTAAGGCAAAGTCTCACTGTAGCCCAGGCTGGACCTCTTTGTCATCCAGGCTATCTTAGAACTCATTCTGTAACTGAGAATGTCCTCGAATTAATGGCAGTCGTCTGCCTGAGCCGTCCCAGTGTTGCGACCATAGGTGAGTGTCAGCATACCTGCCTTAAAACATTAGACTGTTAGCAACGAATGTCAAAACCCGAGAGAAAACCATATTCACGGGTCCTTCAGAAGTAGCAGCAGAGGTAGATACAGTCAGTGTCTTTGCAAGCACCACACTGAGGAAATGAGCCCTGCTGTACTCAGTACGCAGGAACAAGGGGACATTTCCGAAAGCCAGCTGAAGAGGATTTCAGGACCTGTTTGCCACGGAGTTCCTCTTCACAGGAACCAGTGATAAGGGCCGCTGTAGCTCGAGGCCAACCAAGCACTTGCTGGGCGGTTGGTGTATAATTGCAGTGGACTTTGTGTAGGGTTGTGGTTTTGAGTGAGTCTGTTAGGTCTTGTTGTCAGATATATATATGTATGTGAGAGGTTTCAGAGCCCCCAGCCTGATGTACATATACTTTTGTTGTGGCTACATTTAGATTCTGACAGCTTTTACAGCTATAATGCTGTGTTCGCTAGAGCCTTTCAAGGGATAGTCATTTACAGTGACTAATATTCAGCTTTATATAAGAGTCAGTCTTTTAGAGTGTTGATTGTCAGCCAGGGGTGGTGGCACACGCCTGTAATCCCAGCACTTGGGAGGCAGAGGCAGGCAGATTTCTGAGTTCAAGGCCAACTTGGTCTACAGAGTGAGTTCCAGGACAGCCAGGACTACAAAGAGAAACCCTGTCTCTAAAAACCAAAAAAAAAAAAAAAAAAAAAAAGAGTTTTGATTGTCCAAGCAGTACTTCTTTAAAATATATTTCTAGCACTTGCATCCTGTGGGGGGCTTTAAGGGAGATGTCAGTAACTACCATCTGCTGGAATCTTTCGGAATTTGAGGGACCGCAAGCATGCTACATTTACCATCGCTCGATCTGCACCCACCCTATGAGAGGGCTGTCCCTCCTGATTTCACAGAGGGACGTAAGGGTTTAGCTGCAGGACCCGAGAACCAGACAGCTTTATAAAAGAAATCATTGCTTACAGTTTCACAGGGTCCGTCCATCGTGGTAGGGAGCATGGCGGCAGGTAGGCAGGCCTGATACTGGTTGCTAAGAGTTTATATCTCATCCACAGGCAGAGAGGGAGACTGGGTCTGGCATGGGCTTTTGAAACCGGAAAGCCCACCTCCAGTGACACACCTCCTAGTCCTTCCCACACAGTTCCAACTGGGGATGGCCATTCTTCCTCTTCCCCACAGGGTCTGTTAGATACTTTCCATTGTCCTTTCCTTAATGAGATGCAAGGCAGGCTGCCCTTCAAGTGTAACCTTGCATTGCAATTAAAAAAAAAAAAAACTATATGGGCCCCAGTCAATATGCTGGAGAAATAGGAACAAGAATAACAAATACCTTATCGATGAGGTAAAATAATTAAGAACTTTTATTATTGGAAAATGAACTTAAAATGTTTTGCCGGTAGATGAGTCTTTCTGACTTGAATAGCTCAGCTACCTGAAGGTGCTCTGGTGACCTGCCCTACCCGAGGGATGGCTGGCCGAGGGGTGCATGGCCGAGGGAGGGATGGCTGAGGGAGGGATGGCCGAGGGATGGATGGCCGAGGGATGGAGGGATGAGGGATGGATGAGGGATGAGGGATGGAGGGATGAGGGATGGATGGATGGATGGATGAGGGATGAGGGATGGATGGCCAAGGGGTAGATGGATGAGGGATGAGGGACGGCTGAGGGATGGATGGCTGAGGGAGGGATGGATGGAGGGCAGAGGGATGGATGGATGAGGGATGAGGGATGGATGGATGAGGGGTGGATGAGGGATGAGGAATGGCTGGCCGAGGGGTAGCCGCTGTTTCGTCACAAAGCCGGGCAGTTCCCGGCTCACGTTTCTACACCTCACCTCATCGTTTGTAACTTGCTCATTTCATAGCCCATCCCTCAGCCAGATCTTCTGCATAACAACGAGGAAACACACGAGCAGATACTGAAGAGCAAGTTAGAAGGACGGGGCCAGCACTTGGAGCAAGGGCCCATGATAGAGCAGCTGAGCAAGGTGTTCTTCACCACGAAGCACCGCTGGTACCCGCACGGACAGTAAGTCCCTCTGCCCCTCAGCCCCACGCCCCGCACGGCGCACCTCTGCCTCTGCAGTGACAACGCCTGCAGTGGTGCTGTGTGGGGGGACACCGGCCCAAGGGTGAGATGGTGTGTTTCTCAGACTGCATAGCCTGGGGTTAAAACAAACTAACACTTTATTTTTATTAATGCAAGTTTTTCAGTGATTCTCCTAGTCTGAGCTGGTCCTTATTACAGATTTTACATTTTCCTTCCTGATAATAACTGGCCTTATTCAGAGCACTTTGTCCATTTCTTCTTTTTTTTTTTTTTGTTTTTTTTTTTGTTTTTTTTTTTTTTGTTTTTTGAGACAGGGTTTCTCTGTGTAGCCTTGGCTGTCCTGGAACTCACTCTGTAGACCAGGCTGGCCTCGAACTCAGAAATCCGCCTGCCTCTGCCTCCCAAGTGCTGGGATTAAAGGCGTGTGCCATCACCGCCCGGCTACTTTGTCCATTTCTTTACTGCGAAGATTTATTTATTTCCTTACCTTCCGTGTATGAGTGACTTGGTCTGTGTAAGTACACTGCGTGTGTGTTTGTCCCCGGAGGCCTGAGCACACCAGATTCCCTGGGACTGGAGCCACCCTGTGGCCACTGGTAACAGGACCTGTGTCCTCTGCAAGAGCAGCAAGTGCTCTTAACCTCCGAGCCGCCTCCCCAGACACACTTTATCCATTTCTAACAGAGATTTGAATTATTACATTACTCCCTCTCCCCGATTGTGCAGAATCTGATTGGTCAATAATAGTGTCCTTAATTCCTTTAAAACTCCTTGCCTTTCTGTTTATAATGCTCACCGAGAGTTATTCTCCCTCCTTCCTTCCTTCCTTCCTTCCTTCCTTCCTTCCTTCCTTTCTCCCTCCCTCCCCTCCCTCCCTCCCTCCTTCCCTTTCCTCCCTCCCTCCCTCCCTTCCTTCCTGGTTGTGAGCCATCAAGAGGGTGCTGGGAGTTGAACCCAGGTTTTCTAGAAGAGCCTCCAGTGCTCTCAAGCACTAAGCCTAAGTTCTAGGATTCCGGCTATGTTTTACATAGGTGCTGGGATTTGAACTCTGGTCTTCATACTTGCACAGAAGACACGTTAATGATTGAGCCAGCCCCCAGGCCCTTCTAGTTACTTGCTTGTTTGTTTGTTTGCTTTATTTATTTATTTATTTATCCTCTTTTCAAATACAATTCTATTACATTTATTTGTTTGTTTGGGGTGGGGAAGCAGGGGCCAGTTGGAGGACAGCTTGGGGAGTTGTCGGTCACCTTTCATCTGGGCTCTGACGATCAACCGTAGGTCTCATCAACCGTAGGTCTCGGCTGACCAGCAAGGGCCTTTCCCACCAAGCCGTTTCCCTGCCCACACCCTGTTTAAAGACAAACATGTTTACTTTGTTTTTGTTTTGTTTTGTTTTTGTTTGCTTTTGTAGCGTTGTGAATTGAACCCAGGGCCTTGTGAATTAGAGGCAGTCTTTGAACTCTGAGCTTTAGTCCCAATCTCCGCCCCAAACTCCTTATTTCTTTTCTTGCAGTGCTAGGGATCAGCCCCAGGGCCCACACATGCGAGGGAGGCAGTGTGTTGCTCCGTGGAGTTATACTCTTAGCCCAGAATCTTCTCTCATATCTTTCTTGTTCCAAACCAAACTGTGTTCACTGTTGTCTTGTTTACCTGAGCAAGCTCAGTTCTTACTCTGTAATCCAGCACGCAGCCGTGCAGGACACACCCGCAGAGCGAGTACAGTCACAAACTGCTCCAGCGAGTGCTCGGTGATGGAATCATGTCCCTGTCTGCAGTTGTTACAGCTGAGGAGTGGGGACAGTAGAGTCGTCATTGAACCTTGAAAGGTGGTTCAGATATATACATGAGAAATGGTGACAGCCCCGGGCAGGAGGATTAGCATGTTGGATAAAATATGGAGAAAACCACTAGTCGCTCTGACTGCACGAACGCAGTAGATCCTGGAATGTCCCCATTGTCCCTAATCGATGATAGTGTGTTGGGAGATCATAAGCCTTCAGAAGATAGGTCTGTATGACAAACGTGTGTCAGAGGGTATGGTCCCTTGGGCACTGAAGCCTGGCCCCGCCTGCTCTCTCCTCTCTGCTTCTTGATGGCACCACCATGGGGAAGTGCCAGGCTCCCACTGTCACAGACAGGAGCCGCCTTCTGTGATGTAGGAAGGGTCTGTGAGGACTCCATGCTGCAGAGTTAGGACGCAGACCTGCATGTCCAACATTTGTCCCATAAAACATTTTTAAGGGTCCTCTTGAGACGAAGTGACATAAGGAAAGACGGGACAGGGAGACTTGTTAGGAAGCCATTACAGTAGTCCAGGCAACGACTGGCTTAGCAGGCCGCCACCAAGAGTGGGAAGGGGGCGGGAGTGTCCAGGTGCTTTATGAAGGAGGACAGACCGTGCTTTGAGAACTTTACCGAAGGAAGTGTGTGACAGGGAACCAGGGACCTGGGGGCGGGAGTGTTGGGGGCATTTGTGCCTGGGGTGTTTCAGTGGGTAGTGGTGCCATTACTATGGTGGGGAAGTGAGGAAGATGAACCCATTGTTAATTATGCTGACTCTGAAGGGTGTGGCTCCTCCTGTACGCCTGGAGGAAACTCTGGGTCCTGGGCTGTGTTTACGGTTTCAGGGTCTCCTCAGGGAATCCTTTCTCCTTTGTCCTCCAGTGTGACAGGGCTCGTGTGGTTGTGACTTGATACTGCCTTTCTTGGTGAGGTTGTTGTTCTTAGGAGAGGGTAAGTAAGTGTTGCTGTGCTGAGCCTGTGGCGGTCAGGGTCAGCGGACAGCTTGCGGGGCTGGTGCTCTCCCTAAGCCTTTCACAGAGACGGAACTTGTTAAAGTGCCTTTACCAGCCGAATCATCTTGCCTGCCCAAAGATAAGGTCTCACTGTGTAGCTAGCCCGGCTTGCCTGTAATGCTCTATGTAGACCAGGTTGGCCCAAACCTCACAGAGATCCACAGGCTTCTGCCTCACAATTAAAGGTGTATGTCACTATGCCCAGCTAAACTCTTGACATTTTTATTTATAGTCAATGTATAGATGACATACAACCCATTGTGCTATACAGTTTAACGTTTCCTCAGTGTCACTGCTGTTAAACTTTTTTAAATGAGGGGCTGGAGAGATGGCTCAGAGCTTCAGAGCACTGGCTGCTCTTACAGAGCCCCCGGGTTGGGTCCCCAGCGTCTCCCCAGGACAGCTCACGGCCATCTGTAGCTCCAGTTCTCGGGGATCTGAGGTCCTTTTCTGCCTTCACAAGTACCAGGCACCATATGGGGCACAGACATAGGTAGGCAAACACTCACAGGCATAAAATAAATACATCTTCATGTTCCCCCCTTAGAGACAGGCTGGCCTAGAACTCAGATCCACCTGTCTGTCCTCATCCACCTCCCGTGGTGGGATTAAAGGTGCGCCATCATCCACCACTTGGCAACACTTTTTTTTTTTTTTTTGGTTTTTCGAGACAGGGTTTCTCTGTGTAGTCCTGGCTGTCCTGGAACTCACTCTGTAGACCAGGCTGGCCTCAAACTCAGAAATCTACCTGCCTCTGCCTCCCAAGTGCTGGGATTACAGGCGTGCGCCACCAGGCCCGGCTCTGGCAAACCTTTTAAGTTAGACATTTTTGGTTTCTTTCCGTCATGTAAAGAAGCCTCTCTCAGCACTCCATGAGAACTGAGGGCGGGGTCCTCGCTGTGCGGGCTTGGTTTTGAGACAGGATATCATTACTCTGTAGTCCACGCTGGCCTGGAGCGCCTTCTTCGTAGTCCAGGCATCTCTTGAGCTGGTCACAGCGCTCCTTCCTTCTCTGAGTACTTGGGTTACAGACTGAAGGTGATATATTTGTGTCTCTTCTAAGAAAAAAATTAGAGTTTTTGGCAAATACATGCTGTGGTTATTATTATTCTGGCTTCGCTACAGCCCCTTGTTATCTTTATCTGTTTATTATAGGATTCTTTCCTATCCCACTTAGACCATATAGTTCCCAAATAAAAGACAGACAGACCTTTAGACTTATAATAAGCTTTGGAGTAGAGCTGGGCAGATGTCAGCTCTCTATCTGTTCTGTCAGCTTCCCTGAGGGGATCCCCGAGACATCACTCGCCCTGTTCTGCCTGGGCTGTTGCGCTCACAGTGCACCCACCCCATGGCGGTCTCTTCTCTCCTCCTGCTTGCCTCTCTTCTTCCTGTTTTTCCTCTCTAACTGGGACTCCCAGCCAGGTAACTAACACCCCCTCATTTACCGCCTGGTCACAGGCTTTAGCCTTTTACTGACCAATGGACTTGGGGGCAAGGTTTGCACGACCATGGTGTTCTTGTTCTCAGTCCTTGGGCGACCAGGTTTTGGGATACAGTGTGTAGCATCTGAATACATAGCAGCACCAGACCAACCCCGACAAGCAGTCTCTATTGGTTTTTTTTTTTTTTTTTTTTTTTTTTTTTTTTTTTGGTTTTTCGAGACAGGGTTTCTCTGTAGTCCTGGCTGTCCTGGAACTCACTCTGTAGACCAGGCTGGCCTCGAACTCAGAAATCCGCCTGCCTCTGCCTCCCAAGTGCTGGGATTACAGGCATGCGCCACCACGCCCAGCTTCTATTGTTTTTAAAAAGTGCCTTAAAGTGTGTTTTGTGGGTAGGATAGCCCACTTAAAAAATCTTATATTTATTTGATAATTTCATACATGTATGTGTTGGTCATATCTTCCCTCAGCTTCTTCCCACCTTTCAGTCTTTCAATTTTTTTGTTTTGTTTTGTTTTGTTTTCGAGACAGGGCTTCTCTGTGTAGCCTTGGCTGACCTGGAACTCACTCTGTAGACCAGGCTGGCCTCAAACTCAGAAATCTATCTGCCTCTGCCTCCCAAGTGCTGGAATTAAAGTCGTGCGTGACCACTGCCCAGTTTCTTTTCTGTTTTCTTTTTTCTTTTCTTTTGTTGTTGTTGTTGTTGTTGTTGTTGTTGTTGTTGTTTTTTGTTTTTTCGAGACAGGGTTTCTCTGAATAGTCCTGGCTGTCCTGGAACTCACTCTGTAGACCAGGCTGGCCTCGAACTCAGAAATCCACCTGCCTCTGCCTCCCAAATGCTGGGATTACAGGCGTGCGCCACCACGCCCGGCTTCTTTTCTGTTTTAATCTCCATTTTTTGATGTTTATTTCTTAGTTTTCATATGGTTTGTGCATACTGTTAGATTTTTTTCACCTATCTTTGTAACTATTAAGTTATAGAGTTCATGAAAGCAAATTAAGAAGCCATCCCATAACTGTGTGTCTTTAATTATATTCTTAGATGTGTAGACATGATTCATGGCCTCCTCCATCTCCTGCTTATCTTTTCTGTTTTACATAAAGTGTTCTCACTTTATCATTAGTGTTTATGTGGTGTACAGGTGTGTGGATGTGTTTGTGCATGCCACGCTGATAAGGTGGGTATCAGAGGACAACTGTCAGGAGTCTGTCTGTCATCCATCTTTCTGTCTGTCTATCGCCTATCCACCTATCCATCCATCCATCTCCATCCATCTCCATCCATCTGGGGGCTGTGTGCAGGCGTGCAGAGAGGTGTATGGGCCAACTTCAGGTTTAAAGATGGTCTCTCAGTGGCCTGCAACTCACCAGCCAGACTGGGCTGGTCAGGAACCCGGGTCTTTCCTGTCCTTCTCCTCCGGCTGGGAGCACAGTCCTGTGCCACCTCAGCTAGCGCTGTTCCCATGGCTTCTGGGGATTGAACTCAGGCTGTCGGGCTAGCGAGGCAAACTTTTTCCTGCCTGAGCCATCTTCCCAGCCCTTTATTTTTGCACATTATCCAGAATTCCAGCCTCCTTCTCAAGGTCCTCACTGGCTTTTGTTGCATGCTTCTCCCCTGCGTATTCAGGTTGCTTTAATCTTTTGTAAACATTGTTCATAACCAAGTCACTGAAGTTGTGAAAATCCCCTGACTGTATTTCACTTGAAGGAGAAAGACTACAGGCAGGGAGACCATTCAGAGCGTGTTATCTAGGATCTACCTATGTTTAATCTTAATTTACTTTAATCTAATTGCTACTAATTAGCTTTTGACTGCTAATTAATGTAATCTCCTAGTATATCTTTACCCCTCAGGATTGCGAAGCACTTTGAATTATAAGCAGACTTTAATTAGGCGGAATTGATTGTCCCAATACCTCTCCCAATAAAGAGCTCAGCAGAGAACCCAGATGCTTGTGTGTATGCATAAAGAGAGCATCTAGCCTAGAATTATTGTCCTCTCAGATCATCCAGTAAGCATCTGCTTAGTATCTATCTGTACACACACACATATAAGTAAATACAAAATTGTTTTTATTATTCGCATTTGTGCATGATGTCTGGAGGCTCCGAGGGCGGAGTCCAGTCGCCAGCCTTGTGCCGCAGGCACCATTCCCCACTGGTCTGTCTTGTCTGCGTCTCTATTTTTGATTGAAGTGTTCGTTTCTGAACATTAGTGAACCATTTTTTCCTTCAGATTGATGTGTCAGTATTTCAGTTTTTAAAGTATAGCAATCCAAAGAATTGGACTTACTATGATTTAAAAATGAGCTATAGAATCTTCCTTTTCAGTGTTTTTAGAGGTGTTACAGTGTTGCTTTTAAAGGCGTGTAAGATACACAATGGAGATCTCTGTATTCCGTTCATGCTCCAGTCCCTGCAGGTAAACGTAGGGCAGCCCCGTTCTGTCCCACCCAGGCTTGTGCCCTTTGACCTCCAGCACAGCTTTCCTGGGAGACAGCTTGGTGACCGCGTCAGAACAGGTTTTATACCATGGTATGTGCATCACCTACCCTCGCCGCCTCCAGCCACCTGCTCAAGTCCTCTGCTGACACGTATGGTGGCCTCTACTCTGTAGGGCTGTAGAGACGGGACGTATGTCTGCGTGACCGGAAATGCTCCTCGAGATGCCTCCAGCTCTCTAACCCTTTTGTTCTCCTCAAAGTTTTCTTAGCAGTCCTGTCTTTTGTATTTATGTCTACATTTTGAAATCAGTGCATCTCCAAAAAGGTTTTTCCTTAAAAAGCCTGATGGAGCCGGGCGTGGTGGTGCACACCTGTAATCCCAGCACTTGGGAGGCAGAGGCAGGCGGATTTCTGAGTTCGAGGCCAGCCTGGTCTACAGAGTGAGTTCCAGGACACCCAGGACTACACAGAGAAACCCTGTCTCGAAAAAAACCAAAAAAAGGAAGCCGGGCATGGTGGCGCACGCCTATAATCCCAGCACTTGGGAGGCAGAGGCAGGCGGATTTCTGAGTTCGAGGCCAGCCTGGTCTACAGAGTGAGTTCCAGGACAGCTAGGGCTACACAGAGAAACCCTGTCTCCGAAAACCAAAAAAAAAAGTCTGATGGAATTTTAAACAGGATAACATTTGGTCTCCAGGCCAATTTCAGGCTAGTTGATGCCTTACATAACTAGGTATTCATATCTCTGAAAATGATACATTTTTCCATTTATTTAGGTCTTTAGAAAAAGTTTGTTTGTTTGTTGTTTCCATTTGAGACAGGGTTTCTCTGAGCAGCCTTGGTTTTCTTGGAACTTGCTCTGTAGACCAGGCTAGCCTCAAACTCAAGAGACCCACCTGCTTCTGCCTCCCGAGTGCCGGGGTCAGAGGCATGCACGCGCCAGGACCACTTGGTTAGAACATTTTTGTAGTGGCGTTTTTTTTTTTTTTTTTTGGGGGGGGGGCTTGGCTTGTGGTTGTTGTTTGTTTGTTTTTAATAATTTTGCTCTTTTGTGAGATTATGGTAGAATAGCACCATTTTCACCTTCCCTTACCCCCCTCCCCCTTTCACTTCCTCCCTAAACCCCTCTTGTTCCCACCCTTGTTTTTTGTTTTTTTGTTTTTTTGTTTTTTGAAACAGGGTTTCCCTGTGTAGCCTTGGCTGTCCTGGAACTCACTCTGTATACCAAGCTGGCCTCGAACTCAGGAATCCGCCTGCCTCTGCCTCCCAAGTGCTGGGATTAAAGGCGTGCGCCACCACGCCCGGCGTTCCCGTCCTTGTTTTCATTCAAATCCCTGACTTTGTCCTTTTATTGTCGTTACAGATATGTGATTTATATAAATAGTTATAAATGTCCCTAAATACTAAAATATAATCTGCTCGTCATATAATGTGACTTTATATGTGTGTTTTTAAGCTGAGGTGTCAGGGTTTCTTTAGGCAGGTCTTGCTGTGTCCCCCAGATTAGCCTCAGGCCTGCCTTTCCCACCTCACGCCCTGAGGACGTGAGACTCCAGAGTGGGTACGGCTGCTCTCGGCTCTGAACTCAGTTACAGGTCGCGATGTATGCATTCATCTCAAGAAGTCCTTTCATTGTAACTGCAGACAGAATTGGATTTTAAATTTCAATTTCCAGAAGTTAGCTGTTTTTAGAAATACATTTGTCTCCTGGACGTGGTGGTAGACATGTGCTATGTAGACGCAGGCTGGCTTCAAACATGGAGATCCCCCTGCCTCTGCCTCCCAAGTGCTGGGATTAAAGCCGGCACCATTCCTGGCTCTGAGAGAGCTCTGAGCATTGATTCTGCAAGTGGGGACTTCTGTACTTAACTCACTCTTAAGGGTCACAGTCACACTAAAAATATTATATAGAATTATCTTCAAACCAAATGTGTTGTATAATACATATATGAAATACTAGTACATTCTGTGTTTAGACATAATAATCACAAGACAAACAAGACATACTCTTATTTTGGGGGTCTGCTGTGTCCCCTTTGCTTTCAAATAACCACAGGGTATTTCTACACCCACGTTAGCCTTTATAGTGGAAATAATTGCATTATCAATACAATTTTTATAGGACGTATTTATGATGTAAAGTTTCTTTAAAGATAAGCATTTGTTTTTAATCTAGGTTGTGAAATTGTTCTCAAGATCTGAAAGGAAATAATTTTTGTAATGGGGGATTGTGGCTTATTACTAAGAAATATCTGAGAAGTATACCCTTGTATATAAAGTTTTAATGACTTTTCAAATAATTCTAACAAAAATAGAAGATAATCGCAGAAATTTAAGCTATCTACCTGGAGTGACTAATCACTGTTGGAATAACCTTCCCTCCAATATTTTCCTCTTCTCAAGGTATCACACTCGTCGTAAGAAACCGAATCCCCCCAGGGACAGGTGACAGCTCTTGGTTCTCGGAACACCAAGGAGATCTCGCTTTGTGTCTCCCTTGCGAGCTGAGAAAGTGTACATGGTCTATTCATCAAGATGGCATACAGGAAAATAATAAAAACGCCCTTTCATGTATTCAAGCGTGTATTTCATTATATTGATTCTGAATTTGAGGTTCTTATTTAAGAAGCCTAGTTGATCTTATTTTCCTTTTGAAAGATTAAAGTCTTTTTCCCCCAGGGACTCTCTTATTTATTTTGGTTTCTGAGACAGGGTTTCTCTGGCTGTCCTGGAACAAGACCAAGACCAGAGTGGCCTTGAGATCCGCCTGCTTCTACCTCTTTTATTGTATTTTATTGTTTTTAATTTTGTGTAAGTATGTGTACATATGAGTGCAGTTGCGAGCCTCCTGGCGAGGTGAGTGTGGTGGCGCGTGCTTTTAATCTCGGCGCTGAGGAGGCAGAGGCAGGCAGACATCTGCGTTCGAGGCCAGCCTCATCTACAGAGTGAGTTCCAGGACAGCCAGAGTTACACAGAGAAACCCTGTCTCAGAAAAAAACAAACCTGGAGGGGGAGGGAGGAGGAGAAAGCAGGAGAAGAGAATGTTTTTTGACGCAGTCTCTATATAAGCTGTCTCTGTATTCGCATGGGTTTCCACCTTAGCGTAAGAGCCGGGATTGCAGGGGCGATCCGCCCTGCTCAGGCTGTCATTATTGTCATAAATCCAGTATGATTATCTGTGAGCCATCGCTAATGTTAGCACAGTTAACATGTGCGTGTTTCTCTTAAGTTCCCCCCCCCTCTCTCTCACACACACACACACAAACACACACAAAAACACACACAGGTCATTTTCCCTCACCTACCCTTATCTCTTCTCATCCCACTCCCTCTGATCCTCTTCTTCCCAAGTCCTCCTCCTCCTTCCAGGCCGTGCATTGTGTGGCCCACTGAGATGGTAGGTGGCTTGCCTGAGCATGGGCGGGGTTATTTACCAGCGCATGGACACTTGCCAGTGGCTACACCACTGGTGAATAATGACTCCCCTCCCATCACCCATCAGCTGCCGATAGTTTTTCAGTTAGGGGTGACAGCTCATGAGTTCCTCCCTCATACGTGTGTGTGTGTGTGTGTGTGTGTGTGTGTGTGTGTGTTGCCTCATGCATGTCTATGCACCACATATATGCCTGATGGATACCCCCGGAGGCCGGAGGATGGTGTTAGGTTGCCTTAAGGAGCTCTGTATGGCTGTAAGCCACCATATGGGTGTCGGTGTGGCTGTCTACGAGAAAAGTAGTTTGGCTACTTTGTGGGTTCTTCTTTCTTCTACCCTTCCAACCCCCTAACACTAGATAAGAGAAAAAAAAAGGACAGAGAGGAGAGAAAAGAGCTCCCAGGATAAAGTCAGGTTGGAGAGGGGTTGGTTAGGGGTGCCCGGTTCTTTGGGACAAGTTTGGTCTTCTCTGTCAGGAAATCTAATTTCTTTGTGCTGACTACTAACAAACCAACAGCCCCCGCTGCCTCTCGGGCCCTAGCGTTTATATACCCTCTGAAAAGTCTCCATAATTCTACAACACCGCATGAGCACAGAAACTGTCTGCAGCTGGCAAAATCACGCCCCTCTTAGAGCAGGAGGGAAGCCATAGCCAGCTGCTGTGGACAGTCGGAGGCAGCCCCATAAACCACGCCTGGGATTAAAACAAAAACATTAAAATACTCTTCTAATGTTTCTGTTATTTTATTTTATTTTTTTAAAAAAACCAAAATTCCAAAATTGTCCCTAGGAAGAGCAGCCAGTGCTCTTAACCCCTGAGCCGCCTCTCAACCCTCCACCCCCATGCTGGAAATTTTGACCGGCTTGATCTGGTAACAGACACACTCAGACCAGCTCTGAATCATGAGTGGAATTTGGTGTGTAAAGTCCGAAAGACATTTTACAGCACCTGTCTTTGTCTCTTGGCTAGTTCCGTTCCCCGTTCTGCAATGTTTCCCGAGCCCTATCTTCAAAACAAAACAAAAACCAACCAAACAAAACCACACAAAATGGCTTTAGAGCCTGTGCAAACAGCTGCAAACCTGTGATTAGAATTCTCCAGCAAACTGGTGTTATGGGAACGCTCTTGGATTAATTACGGGGCTCTTGATAACATTGCTGCCTTGGGATTTCTGTTTAGTTGGGAAGGAATCTCTAAAAGAAATATTTATGTATTTATGTTTTTTATGTGATGTCATAGGATTCATTTGTTTTTTATTTCATGTGTGTGAGTCTTTTGTCTACATGTGTGTCTGTCTGATGGTTCCTGTGGAGAGCAGAAGGAGGCGTGGCTCCCCTGGGATTAGAGTTACCAACGGTTGTGAGCTGCCGTGTGGGTGCTGGGAATCGAACCTGGGTCCTCTGGAGGTGCAGCCAATGCTCTTCTGCTGAGCCACCTCTCTAGACCCCGAAGAGTAGGTAGGTCAGAGGACAACTCTAGTTGTTGATAGTCCTCAGACTCGGTAGCAGGGCCTTCTTCCAGAGAGATGCTAAAGTGTTCTAGTCGAACCAACGTTCAAACGTTTGTGTGAATGTTAGAGAATCGAGTGAAAATAATTTCTTTTTCAAAATCTATTCCTAATGTGGCTTGTACAGTGAAGGCAGGGTAACTGGACCTCTGAGTAGCCAGTGCGATGTAGAGGAGCAGATAGGTTGGTTCTTTTCCAGCTGAGTAGAGCGGCACGGGTCTGCTCTCTCACTGTCTTCGTCCGGAATTACATGAAGTTCAGAGGCTGAGCCTCGAAGACATGACTCCAGGACCACAGTATTTTCTCCAGGAGGTTGCTTACAATGCCAAGTAGAATATGCATGGAAGTTCTGGGTCATGCAAACAGCTGTTTGGGAATTTTAGCCGACGATGGAGTTTGGCTTGCAGTAGAGAGGCGCAAACATCCATATACTTCTTGATGAAGACTTTCTCTCTGGAAAAGTTTCTGAACTTAATGAGGACATGGCTTGCAGTGGGCGTACCATCTGACGCTTACACTCTGGCTAATGAACTAAGGCTTATTCCTCAGACGCATTTATTACAGTATCGGGGTCCAATTCCCTGTGAGCAGCCCTTCACGGCACTGTGATGTCACATGTGCACATGCACTGTGATGTCACATGTGCACATGCACTGTGATGTCACACGGGCATGTGCACAGTTTGGAGGGAAGTGTCCCCTTGCTGTTTCTTTGCTGTATATTGGCTGGGGTAAGTACCATGGCTTTCAGCTCTGTTAGCTGGGGGGGTGGGGGGGTGGGGTGAATAGGAAGCCACGCCCATGGGAGCCGGCAGTGCCGGAGCTGTGTCAGGGTTGAAACCAGCCTACAAGGCAGGAGAAAGGACTCTGAAGTCCACACTCACTTTATCTATCAAGGTGGTAAATAAGACAATGGGTGTTAGTAAACTCAGCTGAAAAGAGTAGACATGGCCGCCCTAAGGAGAGAATGGAATGGCGGTGACCTTGACCCTCAGGCAAAGGAAGCGGAACAGATGATCAAAAGACATGAAGAGGAAGAAGCTAACCCTCCGCGGGAGAAGGAAAAGGAACGGAAAGAATAAGTAGACAAAATCGTGGATTTTATAACTCTTTAAAGGCACCAATTCTGTTAGAAGCCAAGTTGGCCTTCCACCCCTGAAAGGTTTTCTTGATTTTTCTTTTTTAAGTTGTCCATCAGGGAACTAGGACATTGCATACTGAATTAGGTCCTTGTCTGTCCAGTTGGATGCTTTAGTGTAACGATAGACATCTTTATAAACATCTTAATATAACTTTTTGGAATAAAACTTAAAAAAGATTGAAAAAGAATAGTGAACAGAAGAGAAAAAGGTTAGTAATAATTGATAATAATATGAGCCTCTTATCCAAAGGGAACATTCATATATTTTTTTATTATATCAAAGAAAGTAAGTCTGAAACAAGCTAGTCAGAAATACTTACCAACTTTGTTGCTAACTTTAAAACACAATTAGTTTTGTTCAAATTTATAGCGAACAAAACTATTTTTAATGAAAAAATTTATATTGATTTATATTAAATTTTACAAAGATCAAGACATGTTATGAGCATGAAAGAATAAGGCTTGTAAGTAAAATTAAATGATTAAAAAATGTTTCCGTGAGTCCAGAGTCGACCAGTATTGAACTCTGGAATGCCACACGCACAGTCACGTGTGAGAGCTTTAGCAAATCAGACTTCAATGTGCTGAAAATAAAGATAATTGTGGTCACTGAATTTTGACTTTCAGGTGTAGCTGATTTTGTGTTTTCTAAGTAAATAGTAACCCATCACACCCCACTTCCTCTGTATCTCCCTATCTCTCCCACGGCTGGGGAAAACGTTATTTTCCTCACTACCCTTATATGAAATACCATTTATGGGTTTCGGTGGCCATTTACAATCACACGCGTGGGGTGCTTCTTTAAACGCAGCTCTGTGAAGAGCTGGTCAGTTTTCTTCCTGGCGAGGCTGTGATGCCTCGCTCTGCAGAACACATTCCTAATGTAGCCACCAGGGGGCACTGTGACACAGCGTTCAGCCTGCACTGCTTACTCTGTGGCTGTGACTTTGAAGTGCCAGAAAGGCAGAGAATTTGAATATTGCTACTTGAGAAAGGGTGGTTTGATATGTCATTGCTGGAAGTCGTTCTACCAGTCCGTCACTAAGTATTATAAAGCTGCTAGCTGTGAGAATATCTGCTTTCTAGTTGGCCCACGCAGAGGTCCTTAAGATCCGTGGCACTGGCTACTTACTTTTTTCTAATGACATTTTCAACCTTGGATGTGACTCATTATCATTTTTTAAAAACTGAGCTTAGGTAGAAAATATTGACTTAGTCAAAGACGACACTGTTAATGTTATATATATTATATATTAGAGTGTTTTTTAAAGAGTTATTTATTTATTTATTTTATGTTTATGAGTACACTGTAGCTGTGCTGATGGCTGTGAACCATTATGTGATTGCTGGGGCTCTGGTTGGCCACGCTCATTCCTGTCAGCCTAGCTCTGCTCCAGCCCTGCTCGCTCCGGCCTAAAGATTTATATGAGAACACTGTAGCTGTCTTCAGAGGAACCAGAAGAGGGCGTCAGATCTCATTACAGATGATTGTGAGCCACCATGTGGTTGCTGGGATTTGAACTCAGGACCTTCACAAGAGCAGTCAGTGCTCTCAACTGCTGAGCCATCTCTCCAGCCCCTTAAAAAATTTTTTTGTTTTGTTTTTTTTTTACGTGTATGGATGTTTTCTTCACATGTGTGTCTGCGTACCAGGTGGGTGTCTGGTGTCTTTGTATCTCCTGGGATTGTAGTTACAGACAGCTGGGAACTGACTTTTCTTTTTTTTTTTTTTAATTTGGTTTTTTCGAGACAGGGTTTCTCTGTATAGCCCTGGCTGTCCTGGAACTCACTCTGTAGATCAGGCTGGCCTTGAACTCAGAAATCCATCTGCCTCTGCCTCCCAAGTGCTGGGATTACAGGTGCGCGTCACCACCGCCCGGCTTGGGAACTGACATTTGGGTTCTGGGAATTGAATTCAGGTCTCCTGGGAGAGTAGCCAGTGCTCTTGACAGCTGAGGCATCTTTCCAGCCCTTGTACTTTCTTTTTTGTTTTTTTTTTAAAATGGTGTGTGTGTGTGTGTGTGTGTGTGTGTGTGTGTGTGTCTGTCTGTCTGTCTGTCTGTCTATCTGTCTCTCTGTGCGTCTGCGTGTCTTTTGCTGGGGATTGACCTCCGGTAGGTAAGCACAGTGCGGCTGAGTTGGCTCCTGACACGGGCTTTGCGATCCCTTCCTTTGGTCACACAAACACCTCGCTTCCTGAGAAGCTAACAGCCCTCATCCCAGTCGGCGAAGGTAAGAGGACCCATCAGTTAAGACTCCTGATTTCTGGGGACAAGAAGCCCGTCTGTCAACAGTGGAGTCCAGCAACGGGAGTCTGCTGGAGGTGGATCTCAGGGCCGTGGGAAAGTGACGCTGGACCGTGGGGACAAGTCCGCTGAGCACTTGGCTTCTGCCAGTAGGCTTGCTTTTTGCCTTGTGTGGTTGTTGTTGTATACATTTATTCAATATCTGAAAGGTGGGTGTTCAAGTCTCTCTTTCTACCATATGGAATCTGGATAGTGAACTCAGAGCTTGATGGGAATCTCCTGTACCTTCTGAAGTGTTTGCCAGTCCCCCTCCTGCTCCTGGGGTGTGTGTGTGTGTGTGTGTGTGTGTGTGTGTGTGTGCATAGTTCCCCTGGAAGCCAGAAGTGAGCACCAGATTCCCTGGAGCCGTAGTTACAGCAGGCAGGTGATGAGGGAGGCGGACTTGGGTTCTATGGAGGAGCAGCCAGTGCTCTCACTGAACAACCTCTGCAGCCCGAATTATCAGCACTTTTAAGAAAAGGGCGGGGCAGTGTTGACACAGGCCTTTCGTTTCAGCATTTGGGAGGGAGAGGCAGGCGTGATCTCTTGAGTTCGAGGACAGCCTGGTCTACAGAGCAAGCCCCAGGAAAGCCAGAGTTATACAGAGAAACTTTGTCTCAAAAACATCCAACCAACCAAGAATAATTGCCGGCAGTTATCGCTTATTTTCTCCATGAAAGGCATTCTGACTTGGATCACGTGAAGTCGCAAGGTAGAAATGTCGCTTGCTTGCTTGCTTTTGAGACGGGATCTGTCATCATGTAGGCCTCCACCCCCCAAGTGCTGGGGGGACAGGTCAGCTTCAGTGTACTTTTGATTTGTGATTTCTTGATGGTGAAGAACATTCTCCATGTGTTTATTGCCCTCCTCCACCCCGCCTTGTAAAATTTGATCAGTATCTCTTCTATTCATTTGCCTACTAGTTGGTTGGATTATTAGTCCTACGGTTCTTTATATATTCTAGATATTAGCTCCTTATCAGATGAATACGATTCCTTTTTTCTTATTTTGTGGGCTGTGACTTTTTCTACTGATTGTTTCCCTTGCTGTGTGGCAGCATTTTAATATAGTCCCATTTATCAATTCATCTTATTTCCTCTGCTATTGGGGTCTTATTGAGAAAGCTGGGCCAGTGGGAAGGCTCAGTGGGCTAAGGCACTTACAGCTCAAGCCCAGCAAACTGTGTTCCCCAGAACCCACAGAGAGGTGGAAGGAGAGAATCTATTCCACGGAGAAAGCTGTGGTCTGTGCTGCCGTCTACATGACCCGGCTTTTCCTCTAGTGATATAAATCCTTCTAATACGAGTCTGATTCCCTCACCCCGTTAGTAGACAGTCTTATTACTATAAAGTGTTTCCTCGGGTTGAAAGCAGGGTTTCTATGGCTTGCGATTCTCAGACTTGACCCTGCCCCTAAAACCACAAAATAAATGGGCTCCATCCTACAAATGGCAGCTCGTTAGGTATTTAAAACATTTGTCAGATCTCTCTACGTTTCCTATTCATTCCCCACCCCCATTATCTGTATGGCTTGTTCTCCGAACTCCCCCCCCCCTCTCGGTTGACATCCTTTCAGTAGCATCTCCCTAAAAATGTGTTACCCAGAACTGGGCATGGTTGTCGTGCTCAGGATGCCTCCGCTGTGCTGACGGTGCCAAGAACACTTTTTTTAAGTAGTCATGTTATCCATCAGGTCTTCACTGAGTCATAATACCCCGAGAGGGAATCAGAATACCAAAGGAGGCTCTAAATTCGGATGATTCTTTATGCAGATATACTTTCTGCCCTTCTTAATTCCTTGCTGGGAAGGAAGGAGAAGAGCTATTTGCATTGCTAACCACACAGATTTTTATTTTTGCCATGTAATGTTAGCACACAGCTGTTGGTACCACCACGGAAGAATTTTAGCGGAGGATGACGCATTTAGAAACCTCATTCTTGCTAACGGTGGGTAGAGGAGGGCAGATGGGAATGCCAGGGACACCATTACATGACATAGTGGTGAGGGTGACAGCTGACAACGGCTGGGATTTGGAAAACAGCAGAAAGGATGATGGGAAGGAGCTGGATTTCAGAAAGACAGAAACGTAAGCAGGACTTGACCACTAATTCATACAGAAATGAATGTGAGTGATGACTGATGAGACGGGTGAGACATACACACATACATGCACTTACACACTCACACACTCATATACACTCACACATACAATCACACATGCTCACACACAGTTACATACTCATACACTCACACACTCATACACTCACACATTCACATACTCACAATCACATACACTCACACACACAGTTACACACTCACACACTCATATATACTCACATACACATGCTCACACACACAGTTACATACTCATACACTTACACAAGTATACACTCACACACAGTTACAAACACACACTCATACACTCACACATTCACATACAATCACATGCACTTACACACACAGTTACACACTTACAAACTCATATACACATACATACTCACACACATACAGTCACATACACTCACACTCAGTTATACCTTCATACTCATATATACACACACATACAATCACATATACTCACACAGTTACACACACACTTATACACTCATATGCTCTCATATACACATACCTCCATACTCATAATCACATAATCACACAATCACATACACTCATACAAGTTACACACTCACATATTCACACAAGTTATACACTCACACAATCATACATACATACAATCACACACACATACACTCACACACAGTTAGACACATACTCACAGGCATACACTCACACACTCATACAATCACATAACTCACACTCATACATACTCACACACTCATACACCATACACACACACACACACACACACACACACACACACTACCCACCCCCACGCACGCACACAGCTCTTGACATCCAGATGACCCAGCATCGACAGTAAGGCCTGAGTCTTTCCCAACATCTGGGCAACGTCTCTGGGACCTGCGTGAAGTGAGACCAGCAAAGTTCGCTTCATGATTTACCTAGCACAGTTAAGAAAAGAATTGCTGTGCCAACCACAAGATGACTCCCATCCTTCTCTGGGGAAGAATGGTCACTGGCTGCAGCACTACCTTGTTTTGGTCTGCCCTCCTTGGAGATAAGGCTTATTTGGGTTCTCAGTCATAAAATCCCCCTGCTGTCTGACTGTATTCAATCTGGAGCTAAGCCTGCTTCCTGAAATACTGTACACTGTACCCAACCTAGTCCCAACTGCTGGAAGAGCTTCCCTGCGCGTTCTCCTGAGGTGCCTCAAGGTTGCCCATGCTGACTGTTCTCTTTGGCCGTGTTGAGTGATAAACTCAACTCATCCAGCTCCACATGTTCCTCATAGTCTGTGGTTGCAGAATATGAACATAAGAATAATTTCCTGCTAGTGATAAGGCTGTATGGAATTATCATATAGGAATAATAGAATAAAGGGTAGAACTATTGCTATTCTCAAATAAGGTTATTTTGTTTACATTGATACGGCTTATTGCATCTCGATACAGGTTTAAGGTTTTCATTGGTATAAATCTTTGTATGTTGATACAAGCCCTCATTAAATGCCTCCTTTTATAAGTTGCCTAAGTCATGATGTTTCTTCACAGCAACTGAACAGTCACTAAGACATTATGGAAGTTGCTACCCAGGACAAATGTTCAGTTCGGGGGGGGGGGGGGGGTCTTGGTGAAAATGATTTCAGTCAGCCTTTGGCTATGTTGAGAGGCTGACTGATGAACATCTCAGCCCCTCTTGAATTTTTGGGTTAAATGGAGAAGCAGCGCGGGAGGCAGTCTTCGTCAGACTGTACTCTGGTTGACTGTTGCCTCAGTTCTGGTTCTGCAAAGGTGGTCCGAGTGTCTCTTTATCCGTCGGAAGATATCATCGCAGTGTGGTCTTTCTGTGAGACTTCCGCTGTCCTGGGAACGGCCGTTGGGAGAAGATGCAGGGGAACTTTCAGTTACCTCGTCAGGGTGGGACACAGGGCAGGCAGTCCAAAGGCTGATGCACAATCACTTTGTGTGTGTGTGTGTGTGTGTGTGTGTGTGTGAAGGGTTTTTAACCTCTGCTTCCACATTTTAGTCTCTCACTGAAGGAAGTCAGGACAGGAACTGAAACGGCAAAAACTGAGAATTAGGAGCTGAGGACCAGTTTTGAAAAACCTTCATTCTTTTAGAGAAGGCCCGTTTCCCTTGCATCCATGTCCAGGGGGGAGTCCCTACCTCCTACATCCTAGCACAGAAGTTTAGGCTGAAGCAAAGTAGCCACAGCATGCAGCTGACCTGACCCGAGCCAAGTCCAGTGTTTTATTTTTCCCCCATTAATTTGTTTACTTGTTCACTTTACATCCTGATCACTCACACCACTCACACACACACACACACACACACACACACACACACACACACACAGAGCTTCCTCCACTCCTGCCCTCCCCTTATCCTCAGAGAAGGGGGGAGGGAGACGCCCTGGGAACCAACCGACCCACAGTCCAGTGTCTTAATGCGGAGCATGGCCCCGGGCAGTGGAGCCCTTCCTCAGGATGTGAGAAGACAGAGCTGGCCAAGGGCCTTCTTCCTCTCTGAGATGGGACAGCAGGTGGACTGGTGGCACAGTCCTCCGAAGAAAGCAGGCGCAATGGACGCAGATGAAAAGAGAAGATTGTGTGAAAGGGCTCAGCGGGTGACACGGGTGACTTGCTTGTCACAGGAGGATGAGGATCTGCGGTCAAGTCCCCAGAGCCAATAGAAAACTGGTTTCGGCGATCCGTTCATCTCTAGCCCTGCCGATCCTTCAGACAGATGGGAGGTGTGGACAAGAGAAACCCTGCCATCCCCGGCCCGTCAGAAAGAGTCAACAAGACACCCTGGACTTTAAGACGTAGACGGTGAAACCCAACCCTGTCCAAGGACTTCCACACACTGCACAGTACATGTGGACGCGCGCACACATGTGTTCGCACTCTCACACGCACGCGCATGCACGCTCACACTGTGTGCTCGAACACGCACACAGGAGAGAGAGGAGGGTGGGGTGAGAGACTGTTCCAGCTGGCTTTTCCCCACAGACATTCTCTTTTGCCTGCGCTGGTTTGACTCTGGCTTCTGTTACATTCTACCAAGAGAGAAATCTCACCCCTGCAGTGGCTTTCTCTTAAGTCTGGCTTTAATTTACATGGTCAAAAGCTAATTTTGTTTTTATTGTTAAAAGTTAACTTAATTTTAATAAGTGTCCCCAACATCTCATTCAAAATGGCATAAAACAAAGTGACCACAAATGACTTGCCTTTCGCCTAGTAAAAGCAGCAGATGTTCAAAATGACTCGTGCTTTCTATGTAATATTGGGCTACATCTATCCAGGCAGGTCCCAAGTGTCCTTGTCTTTTGCTTTTTTTGTTTGTTTGTTTGTTTATTTGTTTTGTATAGACAGCCTGAGTCTAAAACAATGCTTCTTAACCTTCCTAACGCCATGACCCTTTAATACTCATGTTGCGGTGACCTCCTCAACCGTAGAATTATTCTTGTTGCTGTTTAATAATTATAATTCTGTTACTGTTATGAATCATAATGTAAATATCTGATATACAGGATATCTGATGTGTGAGACCCCTGTGAAAGGCTCATTTGACTCCTCCCCAAAGAGAATCTCAAGCCACAGGCTGAGAATCACGTTTAAATCGCGGTGTGATTAATCGCGGTGTGATTCCTCCTCTTCCTGCCACACCATTCGTGGCATTCAAACACTTTCTTCTGTAAACAAGAAAGGCATCTTTGGTGAGAGAGAGGATGCGCCTTCTTGCCCTTTTCTTTTTTCTTTTCTTTCTTTCTTTCTTTTTTTTTTTTTCTGTTTGTTCCATATAAAGTTCCAAAGCGCCTCAAGTTCACACTTTGTCTAACCAAGACTTATTTCCCCAGGTCTGTCTGTCCCTGTTTATTTTCCTCTCGACAAGCTCTTCAGGCTGAAAGGAAACCTGATCCTCGTGTTTACCCAGATACACTCTGTTTTCAAGGACAGCTGTCTGAGATGACTAATGGTCTCGGTTCTTAGAAGAGAATCCCGGGTCTGCTGCAATGTTTATGACAACAGCAGTTTTGGTTTTCCGTTTTCTTAGTCTACTCCTTCTTAGAGAATGTACTTCCTGTTTCCTCCTGGGACGCCTCCCTCCTCAACTAGTTTCCTAGGTCCTAGTAATACTCCAGACTCTCACATCAGGACCCAGCCTCAAGGCCCCCGCACGTGTGTTTCTGCAGGGACCACATGACTTAAATTAGTGTGACAGAGGAAAGTTCAAGACCTTTATAAATGCCCCCAACAGGCAAACTTGCTATTTCTGCTGGCTGTGAACTTGAGGACTTGTTAGGGCTGGCATTTCTGCCGCCATTTATGGCCACGAGGGGACAAATGGCCTGTACAAGAGCAGAGAAACCAAGTCCTGAATATTTGGCTAGAATATTTGTTGTTGTTGTTGCTGTTGTTGTTTTTTTATGTATTTATTTAGTTTATATGAGTACACTGTAGCTGTCTTCAGACACATACCAGAAGAGAGCATCAGATCCCATTACAGATGATTGTGATCCGCCATGTGGTTGCTGGGAATTGAACTCAGGACCTCTGGAAGAACAGTCAATGCTCTTAACCGCTGAGCTATCTCTCCAGCCCTAGAATATTATTATTATTATTATTATTATTATCATTATTATTATTTCAAAAATACATTTAAATGTATCTTTGTGTTACAACCAAAAGATTCTTAGCTGACGTAAAAAAGGCCACGGCCAAGTCACTTGGATAAGAGGAAATTTTGATGCATTGTGGTTTCCTTTTTGAAAGAACCAGATCTCGGAGGCAAATAAAAACTTGGAATCTTCGGGACTAGCCAACCAGGAGTGATGCTCCTGCCAAGGTGGCCATCTATAAAAGAGGGTGATGTGTAAGAAACAAGGCCGGAGCTCCCCCTCCCTCTCTAAAAATCCAATAAGTTGTCAGGACGGCAACAATCTGAGAGATTTAGCCCAGTGGGCTGGGATCTCTATGGCAACAATCCATCCCAGTGTGACAGCTGTCCTGATTAGTGACTGAGACACCAGGGAAATCCTCTGAAAAGCTGTGATAGACTTCTCCAGAGGAATGGAACCAGTAGCACGGGTATACAACTGTAACAGGATTCATTACTGTTCTGACACGACCAGAGGCTCAACAGGCCCACCGCGGCCATCTGCTGTCAGGAGAGTGGGAAAACCCACAGGTGCTTAAAAGTTGCGATCCTTGGAATGGATGGAGCCAACTAACGAAGCCCCCCATGTGAGGAGCCCTGGAAGCCTCCTGAGCAGTGGCCCTCAGCCTGTGGGTCTCGGCCCCGTTGGGGGTCACGTACTAGATATCCTGAATACCAGATACATTTACATTATGACTCATAACAGTAGCAAGATTACAGTTACGAAGTAGGAATAAGAGTAATTTTATGGTGGGGGGGTCATTACAGCATGAGGAACTGTATTAAAGGGGCGCAGCGTTAGAAGGGTGGGGAACCACTGCTCTAGACCTTTCCTGGTGAAGTCTGTGTTCAAAGGCTGAGGTCGCCGGAGTCGCCTGTTCAAGTGGCCACACGAAACCACAGCTGGGGACTCGACTCAATCGGCAAAGCTCTTGACATGGAAGAATAAGTGGACTTTGAACCCACATACGCCAGGTCAGGCACCGTGTCGGGCTTTTGTAATTCCAGCGCTGAGACGCAGAGGTGAGTAGATCTTGGAGCGCACTGACAAGACAGCTCGAGCATAGGCTGGAACCCTTAGGTGTCTGCGCGGGACCCTGTCTTAAAGTTGACAGCTACTGAGGGAGAATACACACACACACACACACACACACACACACACACACGCATGCACGCACGCACGCACGCACACACACATACGCACACACACATACTGCAAGCACACATGTGTAGGAGGCATGTAAATCATGTGCTCACAGAGAAGCACTAGCGAAACCAGGCATGTTAAACACGTTAAGTCTCTCTTCAAAGGAGAGACGTAGTAGCTGTCTTCTGCCCAGAAGGCTGGGGGCAGATGTGGTTAATAACCTGATGACCTTTATCATCTGTGTGGCCGAGACCACACCCGAGCATCCCCTCCACCCTTATCATGAACTTGTCTATCAAACCCATCTTTATACAAGATGTCACATGTAGCCAATCTTTAGAAGCCATCTTTACAGGAGGTGCCACATGTGCTACCCAGACTTCAAGGGAATCATGCCTCAAGTTTTATCGTGCCCATTGGACTGAGTTCGTGGTCACGGAGACATTTTTTTTTCCTCCAAAGGGTGCTGTGCTTAAATATCCTTGAAATAAGCTACTCAAGGTCAGACTAGAAAAAGTTTGAACTAACACGAGCTACTGGGTCATGTTGAACGAGACTTCTTTCTTGCCTCTGCAGATAAACACTCTGTTGGCCTTTGTGTGTGCAGAGGAACACCCCTGTGCGACCCATATGTGCACCTGGACACACAGACACAGACACACAAAGACACAGACACATACACACACAAAGACATACACACACAAAGACGACATACACAGACACACACACACACACACACACACACACACACACCCCACAGCTGCTCAAGTAATAGGCTTTGTCAGGGCAGGGGTTTCTCCCTCAGTCAGAACCACCTTCCAAGATCTGGGCTTTACCACCACTTTATTGGCATCTCAAAATCCAATCAAATTAGCAGTTGCATGCATCATCTGAAAATTCCATGCAGGCTCATAGAATTTTAGGTCTGCAGGAGCCAATGTCACTAATTAGCTACACGGGGACATGCATTTGTGGTAAGGTCAAAGTAAAGATTAGAGGATTTTTTGGGGGAGGGGGTTAAATTTTTAAATGGATATATGAGAACAGTGGGTTTTCAATTTGTACCGATCCTTAAGGTCCTGCTATATAAGGAAGTTTAACCACCGCTTCAGTTTTGGGAATGCCGTAAAGTCTGGGAGAACAAATAAATCCCAACTCTTCTTTTCTAACTGTAACTCCTTTGGCAGAAGCGGAAGAAAAACATGTCTTAGATTTTCCAAAGCATTCCTCGGGGAATGGCCTTTTTATTCCGAGCATTTGTTAGGAAGCATTTGCAGAAGAAAACCAGGCACACGGACACTGTGGGTAGCTCACTGTCATGTGGGCCCTGGTCCTGTCCATACGATGTAAATGGTAGGTGCCCAGGAGGGAAGAATTCATCGACGCGTGCCCGATGCCAAGCACAATGTCTAGCCTATGTAACGGGTGCCCCACCCGTTTTGCACTCTCCCTTATCCTGTATGTGCTAGTTAGGGTAACTGCTGAGATAAACATCCCAGCTAGAACCAGCTGACAGCTCATTCACTCTTCTTAGTTAGGTTATGGTGTAGCTCTGGTCAGTGAGTGGCAAAACATCTGTGACCCACACAGTCACCCAGGGGCAAAGGCTCCATCTGCAAGGTGGTGTCCTCTTTCCTTGGAGCTGTGGACTCCTCCACTGGGTCCTGTCATCGGGCTGGGAAGCAAGGGAGAAAGACTGTAGAGAACAAAGGGGAGTGTGCTTGGTGTTCAGGCCCGCCCTCCTCTGCTTATGTGCGCTGTGTAAAGGCTATCCTTGTGTTCTTCAAATGCTGATTTCTCTGTCCGCACAGTCTTGTTTCAATCCGGACATGGCTTGTTATGTTTATTTTCTTATTTTTATTTTTTATGTTTTGGTTTTTCGAGACAGGGTTTCTCTGTGTAGCCCTGGCTGTCCTGGAACTCACTCTGTAGACCAGGCTGGCCTCGAACTCAGAAATCCACCTGCCTCTGCCTCCCAAGTGCTGGGATTACAGGTGTGCGCCACCACCGCCCCGGCCTCTTATGTTTATTCTTAGAAGCTCCTGTCTCAAGTTTGTATAAACGCTACTCCTCACTCATTTGCTGCCTTGTCAGTAAAAGCCAATGAGCCAATACCGAGCTTTAGAGAGAATAAGGCGGGACTTCCGATTTTAGAAGGGGCGGAGAAAGAGACGGGAAGAGAGGTCCAGGAAGCATTAGGAGAGGTGAACTGGAACAAGAAATGACTAAAAAATATCTCAAGTAAAATGGGAATATTGTCTGGGGGAAATTCTGAATAGCTTGGAGATTTGGAATGGAGTAGTAATTGCTCAGTATCTGGCTGAAGGCGATTTTAATAAACCTTATTCTCTCTGTGTGGTTATTTGGGGACTTAGCTGGCTAAGGAATAATTGCCACCGTACTAATTTTATGAATCTATATTAATCTAATGCTAATTTAGCAACCCTCCAGGAAGCTCCTCTCCTCTCCTCTCCTCTCCTCTCCTCTCCTCTCCTCTCCTCTCCTCTCCTCTCCTCTCCTCTCCTCTCCTCTCCTCTCCTCTCCTCTCTCCTCTCACAACTCTTAGCTTGGAGCAGTTCTATGGCAAGCTTCAGGAGAGCTGCAAGCTGCCATGTAACACCTGCAGGGAAGGGGGGAGCTGCAAACACAGGGGTGCCCTGGCTGTCGGTGGGTGAACCCTAGCTTTTTCCTGACAGGGAAGTGGAATGCTTTGCCACCGCCTTATAGGGCTCACAAGAAGTAGCCGGGCGTAGAGGCTTCTGCCTGTGACCTCCGCACACGGGAGACTGAAGCAGGAGGGTCGTCACGAGCTCCAGGCCCCGAATTGGTGCCGGAACAACCCATTCAGACCGCTCTCCAGCTCTGAGCTCTTCTCGTTCTCCCGGTTCCTCAAAGCCTTCATCAGGCATGCACCTATTTAATTATTGATTGACTGTGCTACTTTGGATGAGACCCTTTGCAATCCCACACAAGACACAATAACACAATCCTTAGGTCCCTTAACTTTTGTTGTGATGGTGTTGGTGGCAGAGGTATGTGTTTGTGTGTATGTGTGAGTGTATACGGTATGTGTATGCTGTGTGTGTATTTTGTGTGTGTGAGTGTATATTGTGTGTTTTGTGTGTGCATGTGAATATATATACACACACATACTATATATATATACATACATACATATACATACATATGTGTGTGTATATATATATGTGTGTGTGTGTGTGTATATATATATATATATATATAGTGTGTGTGTGTGTGTGTGTGTGTGTGTATGTGTATGCTTGAGGCACAGGCTCACGGAGCCCAAGATGACACGGAGCCCACTGCTCCACGCAGCTGAGGCTGACCTTGAACTCCCGATTCCCCTCCTCCTGTTTGCCAAGCGCTGGGATCACAGGGGTGTGACTCCTTGCTAGGTTCCCAGACTTTCGCTTATCACTATAACGCTGCCCATCTTCTTCAACCTGTGTAATATTTATTTTTGTTGTTTTTAAATTACATGTATGACTGTGTGTCTGAGAGCAGTGATACCGATGGCACAGGAAGCCAGAAGAGGGTGTTGGATCTCCTGGAGCTGGAGATGCAGGCAGTTGTGAGCCATCCAGTGTGGGTGCTGAGAAGGGAAGCCAGTTCCTCGCTAGGGCAGTAAGCACTCTCAACCAGTCTCCTTATCTGATTTTAATTCTGTGAGTTACAAAAAACAGAAAGCAATTTTTGCTTTCTGATTGCACCGACACACACACACACACACACACACACACATACACACACAATTTATCCTTTCTTGTTTAATGCTTTTTTTTTTCTTTCTTTCTTTTGATTTTGTTTGTTTATTTCCCATCGTTTTCTCTATGTAGCCCTCCCTATCCTGGAAGTGGCCTCTGACTCAGAGATCTGACTGCCTCTGCCTCCCAAGTGCTGGGATTAGGGGCATGCCCCGCCCCAGCCTGGCCTCTTTTTTTTTTTTTTTTTTCCAAGTAGGTCTTACAGATCTTGGGCTTGCCTTGAAATTGTCATGGAGTTGGGAATGGCCTGGAGCTTCTGATCTTTTTGCCTCCGCTCCCGAGTGCTGCTATTGGAGGTGTGTGTGAGACTCTGCCTGACTTAGGCGATGCTGGAGACAGACCCAGAGCTTTGTGCACGCCAGCGAAGCGCTCTACCAACTGAAATCCGTCTCCAGCCCCAGACTGCCAAATTTCTCAATTTGAGAAGTTTATAACTCTGAGTGAGAGGGCCTGACAGAGCACTTGGCAGAAGTGATAAACATTTAAAACAAACATGATTATTTTAGTCCTGGCTTGAGAGGTTCTATATAGTTTAGTCTGTCTCCTTTGTCTGGTTCCCTTAATTCTCTCACTCAGCTCCACAGCCTTCTTTGTTTGTTTGTTTCTTGTTTTGTTTTTTTTTTTCAGCAAAATTTCCTTTGCGATCTATTGACTACAGTTTTTGCACAGCTCTTAGGGGTGGTCAGGAAAGAGCAGGCTGGGTTTTTGTATGTTAAATGCAGATGAGGAGTAGACATCTGTTAATGTTCATGGTTCCTAGCTCCCAGGGAATCCACACACACAACGAAGACCCCCTTTTCATTCTGGCCACTCCTGAACCTTCTCTAGACCATAGCCAGGGGGACTCTGCTTACATTACCAATCACAGGAATTCCTGTGCTTACAAAACATGAATCTACATATTTAGGGGATGGGGAGATAGTTTAGCAGGTGAGCGCGCTTGTTGCTCAGGTGTGAGGATGGATCCCAGCACCTAAGGGAAAAGCCAGGTGGGGGTCCTGTGATAGGCCTGTGAGCCCTGTGCTGAGAAGGGTCAGGACAGAGACAGGACAGGAGGATCCCTGGGGCTTGCTGTCAGCATAGCCTCAAAATGGGAAGCCCCAGTTTCACTGAGAGATCCTGTCTCGGAAGAATGAGAGGGGGGCTGGGAGATGGCGCAGAGGTGAAGAGCACTGGCTGTTCTTCCAGAGGTCCTGAGTTCAAATCCCAGCAACCACACGGTGGCTCACAACCATGTATAATGAGATCTGGCGCCCTCTTCTGGCCTGCAGGCACACATTCAGGCAGAACACTGTATACAGAGTAACTCTTTAAAATAAATAAATAAATAAATAAATAAATAAATAAATAAATAAATCTAAAAACAACAACAACAACAAAAAAAAGAGAATGAGATGAAGGCTATCACTACATGGGAGGGGGACATCCTGTGCACTCCTCTGACCCTTACAAGTGCGCATGTGTACACACGTGCATACTTTGCATTTTGTTGTTTCGAGACAGGGTCTTGCTCTTCTGGCTAGGGTGGCCTCAAACATGGAATCTTCTAGCCCCCGCCTCCTAGTGCTAAGCCTACATGGTGTGCCAGCTCGTACCCTCAGCTTGTGTTTATTTATTTATTTTTATTTTATGTGTAGTTTTAATTTTATGTGTATTTTTATTTTAAGGTCTAGCAGGTATATGAATAAGTATATCGCTGTGTGCCTGGTATCATCAGAGGTCAGAAAATGGCGTTGCATCCTCTGGAACTGGGTGGCTGTGAGCGGTCATGTAGGTGCTAGGCCCCAAACCTAGTCCTCTGAAGGAGAATCAAATGCTCTTAATGGACGAACCGTCTATCCAGTGCTGTAGTTTATTTATTTTATAAACTCTGATAAGTGCCAGGCCAAGATGTTCATGCCTGTAATCCTAGCACTCAGCAGGCAACAGCAGGTAGATCTCTGTGAGTTTAAGGCTACCTTGGTCTACCTAGCCAGATCCAGGTCAGCCAGGGCTATACAGCGAGACCCTGTCTTTAAAATACTAATGAAGAAAATCAAACCAAAACATCAAAACCACTGAGTGGATGAAGAGAGGGCCCAGCAGTAAGGAGTTCACCATGGTCTTCAGAGGACCTGCAGCAGATAGCTTATAACCGACCCTCTTTCCTAATCTCTCAAAGTGCCTGACCCTAGGCATATATATAATGTATAGGCACATACATACCACACGCATTAACAGAAATAGGAATAAAAATAAATATGTATATTTTAAAAACCATCAATGAATACTATACTAACAAAATCTTTTCAGATCTTCAGCACATTTCGATGAGTTTTGATAGCTGGGTATGCATGGGAAACCATCAGCTCAAGCAAGATCTATAGAATGTTCCGGCAGCTCAGAAGCCTCTGCTCTCTTTCTTTCTCATCGTTTATCCCCAGCCCTTCCCATCCACAGGAGCCTGCCACTTTCTGGCATTTGTCACCAGAAATTGGATTTATCGATTTGTCAATTTCATGCCAATGTAACCGAGTGGAGTAGAAATTACTTACCATCATCTTTATTAGATTATTCTGTCCTGACATGGGAGAGGTCTGTGTCTTTTAATTGCTGGGTAGGAATTTATCTGCTCTACGGCAAATTGGTTTATTCTTTCTCCCATTGATGGACATTTGGGTTGATTCCAGTAGGGGCTCTTTTCAAGGTAGGTGTGACTATTCCTGTTCAAGTCTTTTGTGGGCACCGGGACTCTTCTTTGTGCTGGGTGGATGCCTACGGGTGGAAGTGCCAGGCCTCGGGGCCTCTGATTAGCTAAGGACTAACTTTTGTGAAAACGCGAACTACTGCCCGGCCCTCCCCCAACCTCTCTGGGGTTTCCCTGTACCCCGGTCTCTTCCTTTAACTAGAAAGTTCGGCTCCAGCTTCCTTCCCTCTTCCTGTCAGCTGCGTTGCATCTGACAGTTCTGACCGCCAGCGACCCTGTGCTAGGCCACGTCCACGGCTGTGTTCTTGGTGCCCTGCCCTTGGTGAGACGGAGGTTGCTGCTGAGATCTGTGCTGGTGCCTTATCTGCTTCTCATACAGCAGCAAATACAAAGAGAGGTGGTAGGTAGCAAGCCATGGTCCCCAGTCTCTTGTCCTCACACAGAACCTACCTTGTTTCTGAGACCTTCTATAGTTTAGAACGGAGAGGTTCTCCACAGGCTCATGCTGTGGAACAGTCCTCAACCCTCCTAATGCTGCGACCCTTTGATAAGGTTCCTCATGTTGTGAAGACCTCCCTCACCACCATAAAAATAGTTTTGTTGTTACTTTGTAATTGTAATCCTACTACTATTACAAACTGTAATGTAAATATCTATGTTTGCCTATGGTTTTAGGCAACCCCTGTGAAAAAGGGTTGTTCAAACCCCAGAGGAGTTGAGACCCACAGGGTGAGAACCACAGTTCTAGAAGGTGGTGTACATTTTAGGAGGCGGGGACTGTTGGGAGGTCACTGGGAGGGGGGCATATTCTTTTCCTTAAAAATTATTTCTTTTAGCCGGGCGGTGGTGGCACATGCCTTTAATCCCAGCACTTGGGAGGCAGAGGCAGGTGGATTTCTGAGTTCGAGGCCAGCTTGGTCTACAGAGTGAGTTCCAGGACAGCCAGGGCTACACACAGAAACCCTGTCTCAAAAAAAATTTTTTTTCTTTTATTTTTGGAGGTTATAGTAATATCATTTCCCCCATTCCATTTTCTCCTTCCAACCTGTCCTGTATAACCCTTCTTACTCTCTTTCAAACTCCTGGCCTTTTTTATTTTTTAAATTAATGAGTGTGTGTGTGTGTGCCTACATACACAAATATAACTGATTTACTCTGCATGTTACTTGTATATGTATGGTTATAGTGTTGACCATTTGGTAATAGATAATTTTTAAAGATTTATTTGCATTCTTTTTATTGATGTGTATATGTGTGTTTGTCCGTGTGAATGTATGTCATATGAGTGTGTATGTGGAGGCCAGCAGAGGGTGTCAGATGCCCAGGAGCTGAAGTGGCTGCTGGTTGTCAGGCAACAGCTGTGGGTCCTGGGAGCTAATCTCTGGCCTTCTGGAAGAACAGCAAATCCTCACTCCAGGGCCAGCAGGGACCGTTGCTGAAGAGGGCAACAGGACCTTCTGTCCTCTCTCTTCTTTCTTCCTTTTAACTTCCCTGCCACAGGGGAAGTGGTTTTGCTGTGCCGAGGCCCCCTTCCACAAGCCCATGAGGGTGTGGTGCCTTCCCACACGCATGAAGCAGTGAGGCAAACCCACCATGGATTGAGACTTCCAAAACCGGGAGCCAAAATAACCCCTTTCCTGGGCCGAGGAGATAGCTCAGTGCTTCAAATGATCGCTGTGCAGGCAGGAGGAGCTTAGCTCCAGTCCTAGTACCCGCATAAAAGCCGGGCGTGGTGAGGCATGTCAATGCCTCCAGTCCTAAGGGCGATCCCAATGGCTTGCTAGCCTGTCAGTGGTTGAATCAGCGAACTCCAGGTTCAGGGAGAGAACGTGTTTCAAAAACCAAAGTGGAAAGAAGATACCAGATGTTAACCTCTGGCCTCTACATGTGTACACATGGGCATTGCATGCATGGGCGAGCAAACCTACATACACATCACATACCACCTACCTACCTACCTACCTACCTGCCTACACACACACACACACACACACACACACACACACACACACACACAGAGTTAGTGTGCTCAGGCATTTGTTGGAGAGATGGAAGGCGGACTAATACACATATGTAGTGAGCATCTTCCTGTACATTCTACTCTTTGGTCTGCTCAAATTCTTCGATTTATCCAGAAAGGAACCTTTGTGTGCTCTCATTGTGGATTTATTTCTCCAGAAGCTGGATGGAGTCGGGGGGTAGGGGGTGATGGAGAGTGTGGGGGTATGGGGTGTGGGGTGTGTGTGAAGGCCAGACAATCAGTTAAATTTGGCTTTGTGGAAAGAGAAAAACTCAAGATTCAATCTCAATCAGACCATTGTGTCTGCTGAACCGCCTCCTGACCCAAATGTGCAGTCAGCAAATGCTCCACATTGAATTAGGCCAAGGAGCTGTTTGTTTCCTTCAAGAACCCTGTCCCGATAACGCTGTCCAGGTTGACATGCTGGGTTTCTTGGAAAGTGGAAATTTTTCTGAGAATTGTTAAACAAACAAACAAACAAAAAAAAAAAACCCAAAACAAAACAAAAAGAAAAGAAAAGAAAAAAAGTAAGAGACCAGAATATAAAATGCTATGCGCCAGGGGCGGGGTAGATGGTTCTGTAGGTAAGAGCAGTTGCCAAGCAAGTGTGAGGATCTGAGTTCAAACCCCCACCACCCACATAAAAAGCTGGGCGAGGCCTTGCTGGTGCCTGCAAATCCCAGTGCTGTTGGGAGGAGAGCTGAGGGGGGAGGGAGCGGGACGCAGAGATCGCCAGGACTTGCTGGTTTCCAGCACAGCTGGGTAAGAGGGCCTGTTTCAGAGGAACAAGGCAGATCCTGATAGAGGCGGACACCTGATGTCCTCTGGCCTTCGCTGCCCCCCACCCCGCCCCCAACAACGTAGACATCATGCATTTAGGTGCATGCTATGCGCCAGGGGCGGGGTAGAATACAAAGGGAAAAGAATCAGGGAACAGTCTGCGATAACATTGGATTCCATGTTGAAAAGCATCACCACGAGGCCTTTCACCATTTGATGGACAAGAGTGGGTGCTCAGGAGTCTGGTGGTTTTGTTTGTTTGTTTTTGTTTCTGTTTTTGAGACAAGGGTTTCTTTGTATAGCCCTGGCTGTCCTGGAACTCACTCTGTAGACCAGGCTGGCCTCAAACTCAGAAATCCACCTGCCTCTGCCTCCCAAAAGGATTCTGTTTTAATAAGCAAGGCTGTTCAGGGATGCTTCAACTACGCACTCCTTCCCAAAGTCCAGGCGCACACAATATTGATGATGGTTGATCCAGGGCCTGGAGAGACAACTCAGTGATTCCAGAGGTCATGGGTGACAGTCTCAGAACCCACATGGTGACTCACACACACCTGTACCTCCAGTCTGAGGGGATCCAATGCTGTCTTCTGGGCTCTGGGGGCAGCAGGCTCACACCTACACAAGCAGGCAAAATACCCATATGCATAAAATAAAAGAAGACGTTTAAAGGATGATTAATCTAATCTAGCATACGTTCACAAACCCTCTTCTTTCCCACAGACAGTTCGCTTCCTAGCTTGAAGTTATGACAAGCAAATAAAGGTATAGGTAGATGTTCCTTCTTTGGCTGTAAATATGATTCTGGTAAAACAGAGAGAGAGAGAGAGAGAGAGAGAGAGAGAGAGAGAGAGAGAGAGAGAAGGAGCCAACATTAATTTTTATCACTCCTCAGTTACTTAGACTTTCATCAGAAAATGGGGTTGTTTTTAAAATTCAGCAACTGCTTATAAGAACAGGATGCTTGCCTTAGTCAGGGACACAGGATCCTTGAAGAGGGAGTCAAAACTGATGGTCTGCTTTAGAAAATCTGCGGCTGGCCAGGCAGTGGTGGCGCACACCTTTAATCCCAGCACTTGGGAGGCAGAGGCGGGTGGATTTCTGAGTTCAAGGCCAGCCTGGTTGGTCTACAGAGTGAGTTCCAGGACAGCCAGGGCTACACAGAGAAACCCTGTCTTGGAAAAAAAAAAATCTGCCAAAGTATGTTTTAAGGTCTTGAGACCTGTTAATATAGTGTGGCGGCATGAAAATGGAGCCCATCGGCTCCTGTGTTTTTATTTATGTATTTATGTATGTATGTATTTATTTATTTATATTACTTTTATTTATTTATTTTGGTTTTTTACTTTTATTTTTTTAATTAGATATTTTTTAGGTTTTTATTTTTTATTAGATATTTGCTTTATTTACATTTCAAATGGTATCCCCTTTCCTCGTTACCCCTCCGAAACCCCCTATCCCATCCCCCTCCCCCGGCTTACCAACCCCTCCCCTCCCCTCCCACTTTCCTGACCTGGCATGGCCGGTTCAGACATCAGTGAGAGGAGAGGCCATTGTTCCTATGAAGGTTCGACATCCCAGTGTGGGGGAATGCCAGGCTCCTGTGTTTCAATACCTCATTTCCAGTTAAAGGAACTTTGGGGAGGGAGTAGGAGACAAGGCTGGCTTTGTTAGAGGAGGTCAGGCATAAGGGGAGATGGATGGACTTTGAATTATTCTTAATATAAATGTAAACAGTGAATTAATCTGGCAGCTCTATTTCTTAACCTTTTGCTAGTTCCTGTTAACTGCATAGAGAAACCGAGACTTATTTAAAACTGTACCTCGGCTGGAGAGATGGCTCAGCGGTTAAGAGCACTGACTGCTCTTCCAGAGGTTATGAGTTCAAATCCCAGCAACCACATGGTGGCTCACAATGGGGACTGGTGCCCTCTTGTGGTGTGTCTGAAGAGATCAATGGTGGTGTGCTCTTATACATAAAATAAATAAATTAATTAAAACTATCTCAATAGCTGAGCAATTAAGTGATTGATCCTTACTTTCTAGGTTAATCTGGGAACCTCCCTGCTCCATCCCATATTACTTCCATATTATTATCATAAATCTGGCTCTTCGAACTCCTTCTTCATGGCTCCAATTCCTCCATCCTCCAGCCCACACCCCAGATCTGAATCTCACTCTCTCCTTCCTCTGGTTGGCAGACGTCCCGCCCTATTCTCCATTCTGCCCAGCCATTGGGTGGTGAGCATTTATTGACAAGGCAGAGAGTAAATGGTAAGATCTGCTTGCACAAACCTGAGGCAGGAGATTCTTGGTGTAAGCATTACAAGGACATGACCGGATTGAAAACAGATACGAGGGCAGAGAAATCAGCATTTGAGTAACCCAAGGGTAAACTTTACACAGTGCACAGCCTATACCTGCCGTCCTCCGGGCGGGCTCTGTGCCACCGCAGTGCAGTTTGAACTTTTGACTTTTTTTTTTCCCGAGACAGGGTTTCTCTGTATAGCCCTGGCTGTCCTGGAACACACTCTGTAGACCAGGCTGGCCTCGAACTCAGAAATCCTCCTGCCTCTGCCTCCCAAGTGCTGGGATTAAAGGCGTGTGCCACCACCGCCCGGCCTCAGTGCAGTTTGAAATGTGCGTCATCGTGTTTTATCCCAGCAGCAGAAAGGTAACCAGTACAGGCAGTATTCTATTCTTACATGCTCATTTTAACGTTAGTAATAAATACAGACAGGGCCTATAGTCGTCAGTCCTTGCTTATCCCAGTTCCGAGAGCCCCAGTGCCATCTGAAGCTGCAGATAGCTCCAAGTCTACAATACTTGTCCGTAACTATCCATAGCTATGAGTTTAATTTATAAGTTAGGCAAAATAAGATAATAACCAAAATAACTAGTAACACATAGAGTGATTGTAATACACTGTAATAAAAGTTACTTCAAACTTATGAGTTGGTTACTTCTAGAATTTTCCATTTAGTGCTTTTGGACTGTGACTGACTCCAGGGAACCAGACAGACAGAAACTAAAACCATTAGATAAAGGGGCAATTGCAGTATATTCAAGGACGGTCAGTGCTATATTATTTACATGAGGAAGAAATTAGAAATGGACTTGATGCTTTTTAAAAGGGGGGGCAGTCTACCCTAAAATATTGCATTAAATCAATGTTGGTGACGATGGTGTAATAATGTAGAAACAGTCCCGGTAAAAAACATACCTAGAAAAGGACCTGGGATTATAGATAAGTATTTGCTCAATGAATACATGAATAGATATCACTTTGTCACCAGAAATAATTATTTAAAATTATCTGGAGAGATTACATGTCCCCACCCCCACCCCTTCTGCTCTTCTAGGCTCTGGTTCTTTCCAAGCACGTTAAAGGACCAGGTGCGTCCTTTCCTTAATGACTTTGGGAGTTAAAAGCCTCTAGCCTGTGGTCCCTGTTGAGAAAGCCACTCTGCAGGAGGAGGGAGGTAAGGAGTATGATCGGATCACACAGCTTTGATCTGGGGATCATCTGTGTTGGCAAGAACATCACGAAACACCTACTGTATGGAAAAAAAAAAACAAACATCCTGACCAATATGCTTTCAGAGGAGTTTCCCCAGCCAGAATCACCAGATGATTATAATTTGGCGATTGTACATTTTCCTAGGACTATAGCATGTCTGGCAATGCAGAGACAGTGATAACATCCTGACCGGGCTGGCTGAAGCATTTCTTTCCCCTGACATCCTGTCTAGCTGTAGCCCTGTATCCCAGCACACACAGTCTCTCCCTCCTTCGAGGATTGAAGGATGGATAGACTTCAGCAAGGGGGCTGTAAAGGGGCAAGTTCTCGCCCCAACCTAAGCAGCTCTGTGACCCGTGCCTAGTTCACCCCACCCCTACGTGCTGTCTTTCTTGTTCACCCTAAGAAAGCCACCAGGGTCTAGAAAGCCACCAGGGTCTAGAAAGCCACCAGGGTCTAGAGATCTTGCCTTCCGGTTGCCAGAGGTTGGGAAACCTCTCCTTGGCTCTGGATTTTTTTTTCTTTAAAAAAATTATTTATAATGAAAAAAATGGCCAGAGAAATAAAGATTAACATTTTTAAAAAGTATACTAGGTAGAGTTGACTCTTCTGGAATTATACAGAGAGGAAGAAGATAAAGACAACCACATGAAATCCTGAACATGACCTTGAGTGTGGCTTACAAGGGACATTCTCAGTGATAATGAGTCCATTTCTAGTATCATGAGAGGGCTTTATACAAAGAAGTTTTTGCTAATAATAGTTATTGACCATTTGGAGAGTGTTTTTTTTTTTTTTTCTGAGAGGTTGGCCTAAGGATCTTTAAAAATTTATAAGCATTTCCTTCTTTCTGTTTTGATGAGCGTGAAGTTAGAAACATTTCTACCTCATTAGCCTCAATTCAAAGACTCATTTGGGGCACCTGCTACTTAAGCCCAGTTTTCTATTTTTAAGACCATAATCTCAGGCATTCTTGAAAAGCATCTGCCTGTACATTTTATAGTTCATTATCGAGAAAGTAGCTCCTGGCCAATCTGCACTGCAGCGTCTGATTTAAATAAGAGATGCAACGGGGAGCTAGATAGCCTGACTGTGTGTGTGTGTGCGTGTGTGTGTGTGTGTGTGTGTGTGTGTGTGTGTGTATGTGTGTGTGTGTGTGTGTGTGTGTGTGTGTGTGTGTAGGGTGTGTGTATGTGGTATGGTGTGTGTGTGTGTTGTGTGTATGTGTGGTATGGTCTGTGTGTGTGTGTATGTGTGTGTGTGTGTGTGTGTGTGTGTGTAGGGTGTGTGTGTGGTGTATGTGTGGGTATGTGGGTGGAGGGTGTGTGTGTGTGTGATGTGTGTGTATGTGTGGGGTGTGTGTGTGGGTGTATATGTGGTATGTGTGTGTATGGGTGTGTGTTTGTAGGGTGTGTATGTGTGGTGAGGTGTATGTATGTGTGTGTATGTGAGTGTGGTATGTGTGGTGTGTGTGGGGTGTATGTGTAGGGTGTGTATGTGTGTATGTATGTGTGTGTGGTATGTGTATGTGTGGTGTATGTGGTGTGTGTGTATGTGTGTGTGGTGTGTGTGGTGTGTGTGGTGTGTGTGTGGGGTGTATGTGTGGTGAGGTGTGTGTATGTGTGTGTATGTGTGTGTGGTATGTGTGGGGTGTGTGGGGTGTATGTGTAGGGTGTGTATGTGTGTATGTATATGTGTGTGTGGTATGTGGATGTGTGGTGTATGTGGTGTGTGTGTATGTGTGTGTGGTGCATGTATGTCTGTGTGTGTGTGGTGTGTATATATGTGTGGTGTATGTGGTGTGTGTATATGTGGGGTTGTGTGGTGTGTGTACATGTGTAAAAGGAGAGTGGGAGCTGGGCGTGGTGGCGCACGCCTATAATCCCAGCACTTGGGAGGCAGAGGCAGGCGGATTTCTGAGTTTGAGGCCAGCCTGGTCTACAGAGTGAGTTCCAGGACAGCCAGGGCTACACAGAGAAACCCTGTCTCGAAAAAACAAAAAACAAAAACAAAAACAAAAACCAGGACAGCCAGGGCTACACAGAGAAACCCTGTCTCGAAAAAACAAAAAACAAAAAACAAAAACAAAAACAAAAACAAAAAAAAAACCAAAAAAACAAAAAACTGAACACACTAAAGCCAACGGCACACTCTCAAGCAAGCGTCCCCTGAGCCGGATCCCCGGATATCCAGGACCACTCCACAGTCCTCAGCTAATCAACAATACTTTACAAGAACACACAGAAACAGTCAGGGCATTTAAATATGCCAACCAAGAAAGGATTAAACACTTCTTCCATGTCTGTGTCCCTCACAAATACCTAAGGCAACCAATTTGCAAAGAAGCAATTTTACTTTGGTTCTGATCTAAAAAAAAAACTGGTTTTCACATTTATTTACTTCAGTGTGTATGAACACGCAAGCGCACGTGCACATGTGCGCACATGGGCCACAGCACACACATGGACACCGCCGGAGGACAACCTTCAGGAGTTGGTCTGTCGTCCTCCCACGTGGGCTCTGGGATCCTCGCACTGCTCTTCAGCCTCGGCAGCAAGCGAGGCTGCTGTGGCAGAGCCATCTCCCCAGCCCCGGCTCACAGTTTTGACGTTTCAGTAACTGCAATCATGGCCCCGTGTTCCTGGGCCCGTGGCGAGTCAGCGCGTCACGCAGGAACATGGAGTCATGGTGGAACCAAACTGTCCAGGCTTCGGCCCAGGCAGCAAGAGTGAAGGGCAGGACAGACACCTTCGAGGGTACGCCCTTAAGATTTGTACGTTGTCAACTAGACGGGATCTAGAATCAGTTTTGATACAAATCTCTAGGCACATTTGGGAGGGATCATGTAGATAAGGTTAGCTAAATGTGAAAAATTATATATATATATACATACATATATATATAATCAGTTACATACATGTATACAACAAAATTCCATTTCTATTGAACACTGTACCACCATAAAAGTTTTTTTTCCACTCAAGCCACTGTAAATTAGGGACTCTGTGTATATAATAATGAAAAGTAGAACCTAACTGTGGGCGTCACCATTCCTTAGGCTGCTGTCTTGCTTTAAAGGAAGGAAGCTGGCTGGCCACCAGGCTTAGTGGCGCTCTGCTTGCTGGGCGGCTGAAACTAGCTGGCTCAGACTCCTGCTTCCACGACTTTGCCACCAGTGTCCTCAAAGTCCTAAGCCAAAACAAGCCCTTCTCTTAACGTTGTTTCTTGTTGGTTTTGTGACAGTGACCCCTGGTGGCCTTTAAGACCTCTCACCAGGTGCCAACGGTACCACAGGCTGGGCACCTTGGTTTACCACCGGGACTTGAATAGACAGTTAAGATCCAATGACAATACTCCCTCACTCCATAATGACATTCTATAATGGCAACCTAAAGAAAGCATCCCAACAACAATGAACGGACTCTGTGTGTGTGTGTGTGTGTGTGTGTGTGTGTGTGTGTGTGTAATGTGAAGGCTCAGTAATGAGTCGGGTTGGAACAGTTTCAAGCAGTCCATTGAAGCTGCTTCCAATTTTCCATTATTATACAGAAAGTCTCTAACTTACAATTGTTTGGGAAAAAAATAAGTTTATGGTAGTTCAAGTGCTACTGTTCAATAGATTTTTGAATTTTGTTGTTCAGATGGTATGTAACTCATCCTGTATATTATTGGCTTCCCACTCCCAACTGTTGAAACAGTTCCTTAGAATCTTTCTCTCTCTCTCTCTCTCTCTCTCTCTCTCTCTCTCTCTCTCTCTCTCTCACACACACACACACACACACACACACACACACACACACCCCTTTTACCCCTCTGTCCCTCTTCCATAAGCACACACAACCTCCTGAGAAACTCTGGCACACATTCCTTACTTTCAGGGAGTCTTTCTGGTGGAGGAGTTGAGCAGGTTACAAATGTTAAATGCATAAAGCCAAGTATTGCGAATTTGCTTAATGGACCTACTTCTCCGTTATCAGTTAACAGATGAATGCAGAGTTTCCTCTTTCTTCCCCCCCTTCCCCCTCTTTTTCTATCTCCAAGAAATGGCAGAAGCTGTTCTGCATGGCTGTGACGCAGTGCGGTTCCGTACTGACACAGGGGTCGCAACAGCAGGCGAGGGCGTTTGCTATCAGAGTTCCTTACCGGAGGTTGCTGTACAAACCGGGTTTGAGCTTTCCTGGAAAGTGGCTCTTCACTGGAACGGTATTCTTAATGTATTACCCAATGCAATCCCACCCTCTAGCTGTTGTAATGAGGGTGACGTCAAAGTCCTCACAACCTGGGGAATGTCGCTGACAGTTCTACTTTGTGGACATACTGTGGACCATCTGCTCAGATAATGACCACCCATGTGCTGGGTAGTCTGGTGGGATGAGCACCTTTTACGTCACCACGACCCACAAACTGGGTAACTCAGAAACATAGAAACGTGTTTTCTCACAGTTCTGCCGAAGACCAAGAGACTAGAAGGCACTAGCAAGCCTGGATCCTTTCTCAGGTTCTCAGGGAGAACCAGTTTCCGGCCTCCCTCAGAGCTTCTGGTGGCTGCCATAATATTTGCGATCTGGGACTGTGACAAAGCCTTCTCCTGGACATTGTAGACATAAATATGCGAGATTGAAGTATGGTCTCTTAGGCCAACATTTTATCTGGAAAGAAAGCAGAGACAAGGAGAAGGCCACGGTGCTTGTGAGAGGTGTAAGCTCTCTGTGGAGAGACAAGGCAGTCTGCTCTGTTGCTGGGGGGCTGAGGGTTTTTTGGTCATGAGGACATTTCCTCGTGGCCTAAGGGGATTTTCCTATGCAAGATTCAGATCTTTGTTCAGTTAGTCCTAAAAGACGTTCTGGCATTATCTTGGATTTTCTGTGATAAGATAAAGCACCGGGGGCAAGCTTGTGTCATACGTTGTTGACAAGGACGAGGGAAACTCTCGGTGGGGGTGGGCAACCGAGAGTTCAAGGGCCTGAGAATCTGTCTGTCCTCCAGCAGAAGTTCTGCTTTCTGTCTAACTTGGGTGCATCATTCCATCCCATCTTCTCCGTGTCTTCTCTACAGGCATTCATCCCTCTTTCTCCTCTCCCACTGTCCCTTTCTCTTGACACTCTTTGGACTTAGGGCCTGACCTAAGCCAGCTTGCTCTCGTCTGAGATAACCCTTAACTAATAAAGGATGTCTGCAAAGATTCTGTTCCCAAATTAAGTCACATTCAGGTTCCAGGGACTAAAGTGAACAAGTCAACCCACTGCACAAGGCTTCTGTCCAGCTCTGCATTGCCCCAGGGTGGGAGGTGAGATGGATTCTCCCAGTGGTAGCACATTGACTCCTTTGACTGCTGTTGTGGGGAGAGTTGTAACCCTTCCCCTGGCCCCTTGCAAACTTAAGATTTTACATCTTTAGAGAGGTGATTAGATTAAGTGAAGTCACTGGGGGTTGCCTAACGCAACTGGACTGATGTCTTCATCAGAAGAGGAAATGAGGTCACAGGAAAAGATGGCTACCCACAAGCCGAGCAGAAGTCTCAGGCGTAGCCATCCCCGCTGACCTGGGGCTTCCTCCCTCCGAGGCCGCAGATTGCTCTTGTGTTAGTCAGTCTGTGACACTTCGTCATGGCTATCCCTTCACACGATCACAGATGCGTCAAACCCACCGTTTGCCACAGTCCCACAAGGCAGAGGCCCATCCTGCCAGGCATTCTAGAGAATCCATTAGAAGGCCTCCAAGTAAGACATTCTGTCTCTTACTAATGAATGTCTCAAGGACATTATAGCTTGTTATTCTATTTTTGGGTGCGTAGTGTTGGGTTTCAGACCCAGGTCAAATGACTGAAGTGCATATTTTACATACGAAAATGTACCTAGCCTCCAGGTTCTCCCAGCATCCCTCAGTCCCTACCTGTTACAGGACATCACTGGCATGTCCCACCCTCTACCCGTAACTTTCCAACCAGGGGCTGGACTTCCCTTCCCCCAGAAGCTCTGCCCTGTATAATCCAGACATTTTAGTCTCTCTCTCTCTCTCTGAATCTTCTCTCCCTGTATGTGCAAGTTATTTCCTCATTTCTTGGGACCAGTCAACCCACCTAAGAGCACCTTTCCAAGAAACCTGCCTTTATTTACCTTAATTTGGTTTGAATTGGCTCATTTGATCATCAGAGAATACTTACAGTGTGTGTGTGTGTGTGTGTGTGTGTGTGTGTGTGTGTGGTATGGTGTGTGTGGTGTAGGGTGTATATGTGTGGTATGGTGTGGTATGGTGTGTGTGTGTGTGTGTGTGTGTGTGTGTGTGTATGATGTAGGGTGTGTATGTGGTGTGTGTGTGTGTGTGTGTGTGTGTGTGTGTGTGGTATTTTGAGACAGGGTCTCAGCTGGGCTGGCTTGGAACTCACTGCGTAGACCAGGCTGACTTGTAAGTCAGAGATCCACCTGCCTCAGCCTCCCTAGTGCTGGGATTAAAGCTGTGGCCACCGTGCCTGTCTTCATTTGTTTGTTTGTTTGTTTGTTTGTTTGTTTTTCTGACCAGCGGTATTGCTTCCTAGTGACCATAACATCATAGCTCTTCTCTTCATCAGTGGATTCTTAGGAGTAGTGAAATGGTTTATGAAGTCCTAGAAAAAGGTTGGTTGATTTCATGTAGGTGTTGGTTCCTGAGTTAATCGTGGGCGTATGGGGTTGTTGGTTGGTTCTGTGTCAACTTGACACGGGCTAGAATCATCTGAAATTGAGAAAAATGTCTCCATAACATTGGGCGGTAGGCAAGCCAGCAGGGCATTTTCTTAACTAGTGATTGATGGAGGAGGACCCAGCCTGTTGTGGGTGGCGCCACCCCTGGACTTGTGGTCCTGGCTTCTATAAGAAAGCAGGCTGAGCAAACCCTGGGGAACAAGCCAGTAAGCAGCACCCCACCCCCCAACCCCCGTCAACTCTAGCTTCCGGGCTCTTGCCCTGTTTGAATTCCTTTCCTGGCTTCATTGGGTTATGGATAGGATGTGGAAGTGTAAGCCGAAGAGTTGCTTGTCTCCCCAACTAACTGTTGGTCATAGTGTTTCATCAGCAATAGAAACTCTAATAAGGCAGGAGGCCTACTGATCAGAAACTAGAGTGGGGCTCTGCAGTCAGTAGTGTGTGCATGTGTGCACATGTACATGTTCATGTGTGTATGTGTGCAGATGTACGTGTCCTTGTGTGTGTATCTGTGCACATGTACGTGTCTATGTGTGTATGTGTGCAGATGTACATGTCCACATGTGTATATATATGCACATGTCCATGTGTGTGTATATGTGTGCACATGTCTATGTCCATGTCTCTGTGTGTGTGCACATGTACATGTGTATGTATGTGCACATGTACATGTCTGTGTGTGCACACAGGTGCATATCTGTGCATGTGCATAAGTGGAAGGAAGCCAGAAGTTGACATTAGCTGTCTTGTTATTGTTGTTGTTTTGTTTTTGTTTCGAGAAAGGGTTTCTCTGTGTAGCTTTGGCAGTCTTGGAACTATGTAGACCAGGCTGGCCTCAAACGGACAGAAATCTGCCTGCCTCTGCCTCCTGAGTACTGGAATTAAAGATGTGCCCGCCACCACTTGGCTGGCATCAGATATCTTTTTTAATTCCTGCCTTATTTTTTGAGACAGGGTCTCCCACCGAACCTGAAGTTTTTTAGTTCTGCTGGACTTGGTGGCCAGCAAGCCCCAGGGACCCTCCTGTCTCTCTGCCTCCCCAGTTCTGATATTGTGGGGTATGTGGCACTACACCTGTCTTTTTTGATGTAGGTATTGGGAATTAAACCCAGGTCTGCACGGTTGTGTGTCAAACACTACTGACTAAGGACACCTCCCCAGCCCCTGTCACCTGTGATTTTAAAAGCCCTTTAGATTCAGATTCGGGTTGACATTTGACAACCACCAGAGAGGGGTGAGCTGTCCAGAGCTGGACTGTGATGCCATCTGTCCCAGCAAAGCGTATGTATGTGTCATTAGCGTGTCGTTGACATGTTTCCTCCAGCTGAACCTGCAGGAGGCAAGCAGTGCGTCTGGGGTGGCTGTGGAGGGGACAAAGGCATACACTTCTGCAAAGTAAGCCAAGGGAAAAGAAGAAGTTTGCTTCAGGGCTGCCTCTCTTGCCTGAGTGTCAGCCATTAGACGTTTTTCCACTCCTCTGAGCAACACAGAAAAACACGGATGTCTCAGATGACCACGAGAGCATACTCCCCAAACTGTCACAAAATGGAGCATTTGCTGCCTGCAGTCTTTGCTGAGTCCCTGGGAAACGTTAACCAGAAAGTGGGTTTGCTTCTTGACTTGGGTCTTCACAGATGAAAACATTCTAAAATGGACCTGCCGTTTTGCCACTCACAGACCAGGAAAATCCAGAGGGGCAGGAGCTTGGAAAGATTTGTGATCTTTATGAAGCACTCTGACTCAGATTCCAATTTGGTCTCTTGAGAGACGAAGACTGGGATGGACGGAGTTCTCACTGACTTCTGAGCTTTGTGTGAGATCTCAGGGGAACATTGTCTGTGGCACATCCCAGTGTGTGTATCTGAGGCTCATTTCCCATCTATGACCTGTGAAAGTCAGCTACTGGCCGGACTGTTGCCTTAAGTGTGGCACGTTTTAAAAAGCAAAGTCACGCCGGGCATGGTGGCGCACGCCTGTAATCCCAGCACTTGGGAGGCAGAGGCAGGCGGATTTCTGAGTTCGAGGCCAGCCTGGTCTACAGAATGAGTTCCAGGACAGACAGGACTACACAGAGAAACCCTGTCTCGAAAAACCAAAAAAAAAAAAGCAGAGTCACAGCTGCTAAAGTCACTGCTGCGTCCCTAAAACCTGGAATGGTTAGAGCACACGTGCTAAATGCATCAGAAGGAAGAAAACATCATAACAGCCATGGCCTCTCCAGGAACCCACAGCTGTCCGGATCTTGTTTTGAGCATCAATTCTCTCCATTAGCCAGTGTAGACAGCCCTGACTCTATGATTGGGAGAGGCCAAACAAAATGAAAATATAGGTTTGCTTGTGTAAAAGTGCCTTTGAGATGGCCACAGGGGAACCTCGAAGTAAGCGGGGTGTGTGTGTGTGTGTGTGTGTGTGTGTGTGTGTGGTGGGGGGTGTGTGGGGGGGTGTGGGGGTGGGGTGGGGTGTGGGGGTGGGGGGTGTTTGTGAGTGTGGAGCCCTGTGCCTCTGAAGGAGCCTGACCCATGAAGACAGCTTGGTGTGTAGGAGCTGGGATGAAATTTCACTTACCCTGATATCTTCCAAGAAATAGCTTTATTTTTTTCCCTCAGGAACCCTAAAAATAATCTTTTTATACACTTATTTTCTATCCCATTTGCACTGCTCAGATGCAATTGTTGTGATGAAATACCCAAGATACACTCCTTATAAAGAAAAAGAGGTTTATTTAGCGCCCAGTTTTGGAGGTTCAAGGGCATGGCTCTGTATAATATAGATCCTGGCGAGGGTCCTTTTTGCTGTGTCACAAGACTGCAGATAGCAATGGTGAGCTGCATTGTCAAATAGGGAGTTAGAGCGAGTGGGACCCCACTCTGGCTCTTTATAACAACCTTCCCCAGAGAATTAACACGGCACTTGTAAGAAATCCTTCTATTCCTTTCAAGGGTATACTTCCGATAGACCAAAGGATCTCCCACAAAGCGTTACCTGTTCAAAGTCCCACTGCCCAACACCATCATACTGGGGATCAATATTTCAATGCAAGGACCCTTGGTGGACAAACCAGTTCCTAACTGTAATACTACGGAAGAGAAGTGAGAACAAGGAAGCAGGCATATGTGCTCCATGAACCCCGGTCTTAAATATAACTGGTCTTGGGAATGTTCCTCTGTGGTGGACACTGGAGTATGTCTCTCCATCTGTGGGCTATAAAGACTGAGCAGAGGGGCTGGAGAGATGGCTCAGCAGTTAAGAATACTGGCTGCTCTCCCAGAGGTCTTGAGTTCAATTCCCAGCAAACACATGGTGTGGCTCACATCCATCTGCAATGGGATCTGATGCCCTCTTCTGGAATGGCCAAAAAGAATGACAGTGTACTCACATACATAAAATTAACTTTTTTTTTTTTTAAATTAAGAAAAGAATCAGTAGAGGCAGTGGTGGTACATTTCTTTAATATCAGCACACAGGAGGCAGAGGTAGGCATATATCTCTTGAGTTTGAGGCCATCCTGGTCTACAAAGCAAGTTCCAAGTTAGCCAGGGCTATACGTAGAAACCCTGTCTAGAAAAACAAACGAATGAACGAAGAACAAATAAACGAACGACTCAAAAGAATGGCCGTGGACTCGACGGAGACCTTCAGCTCATGATGTCGCCTGAGCCTCTCGTGCGTCTGATCCTTACTGTGACGATGTCCTGTGTCGCTGCAGGTTCGAGAAAAAATGGAAAAATAAATATAGAGCATACGCAACCTCAAGGGGGAGTCCAGAGCAGAGCCCTCCCGGCTGACCCACCATCTCAGAGGGGAGAATGCGGTCTCTTCGGTAAGCCACTGAGCCATTTCTCCCACAGTGTGCTCAAAATAGAAACCTAGGGGAGAAGGTGTCCTTCAGGTGGTCCCCAGGCAGATGTTAGAAAGAAACCAAATTAATGCTAAATATTGATGGTCGGTCCTGATGTTCAAATTCAGCCAACAGTTATCAAATAAACTCATCACTAAGCTTCTTAATCAGAATTCAAAATGGAATCTAGTCTACTTGTGTCTTAAAGTCCTTTCTGTAATAGGTGGAGAACTTCAGAGCCTGCATTTGTTAAGCTATGACTGTATGCTAGCTCTGGGTAAAACGCTGTGTTTTATTTCAAACAGTCCTCTCCATTACTCTGTGCATTCATTTACTAACAGTATTCCCGTTTTCAGTCATAGAAACAGAAACCCAGAAGAGGTAAGTCATTCTCAGAAGCAGCAGAGGCAGGTTGATAACCCAGGCTCACACTTATAAAAGCCACATCTTTTGGCCCAGTTTGTAAAATGTTTGCCATATAAGCATAAGGACCGGAGTTTGGATTCCCCCATCCTCATAAAAAGCCACGTGTGGGGTTGTATCTGAAATCCAATTTCCAGGGAATCCTCCAGAAACAAGAGGATCCCTGGAGCATTCTAGCTAACACCTCTTGACAAAATGGAAAGTTCCAGACCCAGTGAGAGTCCCTGTCCTTTTTTTTTTTTTTTCTTTTTCCGAGACAGGGTTTCTCTGTGTGGTCCTGGCTGTCCTGGAACTCACTCTGTAGACCAGGCTGGCCTCGAACTCAGAAATCCGCCTGCCTCTGCCTCCCAAGTGCTGGGAATACAGGGGTGTGCCACCACGCCTGGCATGAGGCACTATCTTTAAAAAAAAAAAATTAAGTTTTATAATAACAAAGGAAAAAGATGTCTGATATTGACCTCTGATCTCACAGGCACACATAACTGTACACTTATGAACATGTACATACATGAAAGAAAGATGAGTAGAGGGTGAGAGGGAAGAGACAGAAGGAAAATGGGAGGTACATAGCTCACCCCTGAACCTCTGACCACAGCAACTTCTGATCTTGGTAATCAGCTTAAAAATATCCATTTTGACCTCATGAGCTGGCTTAGCAGGAGGGGCCCTTGCATGCAGATGCATGCAGTGGAAAGAGAGAACCAAGTCCTTCAAGTCGTCCTCTGACCTCCACATACTTGTAATTGTACATGCAATGCCTGTAAATTACATGATTATTACAATTCTGTATGTATTAATCAATATATTAATTAATTAATACAGTGGCACTTATTCCTTAACCAGCTTTTCCCCAAATAACCACCCAGAAACCTTCTAATATTTCAAAGCTTTAGGCCTTCGCTGGGCAAACTCTCAAGTAGCTCCCATCCAGCCACGGGGCTAGCTACACCTTCCCGGCCTGGAGAATTTTTATCTACTCTCATGTCTCCTGGCAGAAAGGCTTTTCTCCTTCTTCCCAGAGTTCTTTTCTCTATCCCAGGAAGTCGCACCTTCCACTTCCTGCCCTGCTAATTGGCCATGAGATTTTTTGCTAAAGCCAATCATAGATAGGTGTGGAACAACAGAGACACAATTTTATACAGTGTACCTCAACAATGCCCCATCCCACTCAAAGTAAATAAGTGAGCAAATGTTAAAACCACCACCACCACACACACATACACACACACACACACACACACACACACATTACCATTTTACTGTTTCTGCCTCCATTGCTTCCTTGAATTTGCTGCGCAGTAGGGTTGGGCTTCTAAATTCCAAAGCCCGATTTCCACTTTCCCTTGTGGTGGTTTGAATGAGAATGCCCCCTCCCCCCTATAGGCTCATGCACTTGAATGCTTGGTCCCAGTTGATGGAACAGTTTGGGAAGGATTAGGAGGTGTGGCCTTCCTGGAGGAAGTGTGTCATTAGGTGCAGGCTTTGCGCTCTCAAACCCATTCCCAGTTGGCTCCTTCCCCCCCCCCCCGTGTGCTTGTGGATCAGATGTAAGCTGCAGCCTCATGCCCGCCTGGCACTGTTATGCTCTCCAGTGTTAATATTCATGTACCCTAACCCTGTGGAACATGCTGTCTTTTACAAGTTCCTTGGTCATGGTATCTCTTCACACCAATTGAGGCAACTAAGCCTTCATAGACTGGGATATAGTTGAGGAAAGTGAGAAAAGACTCTACTTCTTTACATGGCCTGGAGATATTGTTTCTGGGATTAAATGTCACCCCCATCCTTAGAACTGGGTCCACAAAAGATCCTGAGTTGGATCCATGCTTCACAGACATGAGGATGGCTTGCCAAAGCGCAACACAGATTGTTACAGAATGTAAGGGGGGGGATGCCTCTGCCTTTCTGAGTTGCCTGAGGGCCTTGATCACCCCTCCAATCACTTCCTCGGCGACTCTGTGTACCCTCGAGGCTCTTCCCACGGTGTAGACATATTACAATGTCAGTAGCTTAGACATTTGTCATTTCCCATCAAGTCTGTGTCAACACAGAATAGCAGGTCCTTGGCAGTCCCCTACATGTCATCAGGGAAACAGCAGGGAGAGCCTGTCGAGAGAATTTAGCTGGAGCTGTATAAAGAGTTTGAAGAGGATGCATTCAAACACAGTTTTCCATTTTTTAAAAATATTTTTTAGCCGGGCAGTGGTGAAAAAGAAAAAAAGAAAGAAAAAGAAACTATAGCTGGGCAGTGGTGGCACACGTCTTTAATCCCAGCACTTGGGAGGCAGAGGCAGGCAGATTTCTGAGTTCGAGGCCAGCCTGGTCTACCGAGTGAGTTCCAGGACAGCCAGGGCTACACAGAGAAACCCTGTCTTGAAAAAACCAAATCCAAAAACCAAAAAAAAAAATAAAAATAAAAATAAAAAAATAAAAAAGTTTTATTATTTTTATACACTCCATATATTATTCCCTACCCATAGTATATTTTTTTTTACTTCCTTGTCAAAGATCAAGTGTTCTTAAGTGTGTGGTTTTATTTCTGGGGTTTCAATTCTATTCCATTGATCAACATGTCTGTCTCTGTACCAATACCATGCAGTTTTTATCACTATTTCTCTGTAGTAAAGTTTGAGGTCAGGGATGCTGATTCCCCATGAAGGTCTTTTATTGTTAAGAATTGTTTTCACTATTCTGTTTTTTTTTTTCCTTTCCAGATAAATCTTTCCATGTTTATGAAGAATTGTTTTGGGATTTTGATGGGGATTGCATTGAATCTATAGATTGCCTTTGGTAGGATGGCCAATTTTTTGTGTTAATTCTGCCAATCCACGAACAAGGGAGATCTCTCCATTTTCTGAGATCTTCTTTGATTTCTTTCTTGAGAGACTTGGAGTTATTGTCATACAGATCTTTCACTTGTTTGGTTAGAGTTACCCCAAGATATTTTATATTATTTGTGGCTATTGTGAAGGGAGTTGTTTCCTAATTTTTTTCTCAACCTGTTTGTCATTTGTATAAAGGAAGGCTACTGATTTATTTGAGTTAATTTTATATCTGGCCACTTTACTGAAGTTGTTTTATCAGCTGGAGATGTTCTCTGGTAGAATTGTTGGGGTTGCTTATATATACTATCATCTCATCTGCAAATAGTGATAACTTTATTTCTTTGCCAATTTCTATCCCCTTGATCTCTTTTTGTAGTTTTACTGTTCTAGCTAGCACTTCGAATACTATATTGAATAAATATAGGGGGAGTGGGCATCCTTGTCTTGTCCCCGATTCCAGTGGGATTGCCTCAAGTATGTCTCCATTTAATTTGATATTGGCTGTTGGTTTGCAGTAAATTGCTTTTATTATTTTTAGGTGTGGGCCTTGAATTTCTGATCTCTCCAACACTTTTAATGTGAAGGGGTGTTGTATTTTGTCAAATGCTTTTTCTGCATCTAAGGAGATGATCATGTGATTTTTTTTTTCTGAGTTTGTTTATATGGTGCTTTACAGTAATGGATTTGCATATATTAAACCAACCTTGCATCCCTGGGATGAAGCCTACTTGATTGTGGTGAATGATGGTTTTGATGTGTTCTTGGATTCAGTTTGCAAGATTTTTTTTGTTTGTTTGTTTTTTGTTTTGTTTTGTTTTGTTTTTTCGAGACAGGGTTTCTCTGTGTAGGCTGTCCTGGAACTCACTCTGTAGACCAGGCTGGCCTCGAACTCAGAAATCCGCTTGCCTCTGCCTCCCAAGTGTTGGGATTAAAGGCGTGCGCCACCACCACCCAGCCAGTTTGCAAGATTTTATTGAGTATTTTTGCATTGATATTCATAAGCGAGATTGGTCTGAAGTTCTCTTTTTTTGGTTGGGTCTTTGTGTAGTTCATGTATCACAGAAATTGTGGTTTCATAGAATGAGTTAGGTAGTGTTCCTTCTCTTTCTAGTTTATGGAATAGTTTGAGAAAAAAATGATATCAGATTTTCTTTGAAGGTCTGGTAGAAATCTGCACTAAATCCATCTGGCCCTGGACTTTTTTTGGTTGGGAGGTTTTTAATGACTTCTATTTCCTTGTGCTATGTAGGTCTGTTTAGATAGTTTACCTGCTCTTGATTTAACTTTGGTATGTGGCATCTGTCTAGAAAATCATCTATTTCTTCTAGATTTTCCAGTTTTGTTGAATATAGGCTTTTATAGTAGGATCTGATGATTTTTAAAAATTTCCTCTGTTTCTGTTGTTACATCTTCCTTTTCTGATTTTGTTAATTTGGATACTGCCTCTGGGCCCTTTAATTAGTTTGGCTAGGGGTTTATCTATCTTGTTGATTCTCAAAGAACCAGCTTCTGATTTTATCTATTCTTTGTATTGTTTTCTTTGTTTCTATTTGGTTGATTTCAGCCCTAAGTTTGACTATTTCCTACCTTCTACTCCTCTTGGTTGAGTTTGCTTCTTTTTTTTCTAGAGCTCTCAGGTGTGCTGTTAAGTTGTTAGTGTAAGATCTCTCCAGTTTCTTTACCAGGGCACTTAGTGCTATGAACTTTCCTCTTAGCACTGCTTTCATTGTGTCCCATAAGTTTGGGTATGATGTGTCAATAGTTTCATTAAATTCCAGGAAGTCTTTAATTTCTTTATTTATTTCTTCCCTGACCAAGTTATCATTGAGTAAAGAGTTGTTCAGTTTCCATGTGTATATGGGCTTTCTGTAGTTTTTGCTGTTCTTGAAGACCAGCCTTAGGCCATGGTGATCTGATAGGATGCATGGTATTATTTCAGTCTTCTTGATGAGGGTTGTTTTGTGATCAATTATATGGTTGATTTTGGAAAAGGTACCATGAGGTGCTGAGAAGGAGGTGTATTTTTTTGTTTTAGGGTGAAATGTTCTGAGGATGTCTGTGAAATCTATTTGGTTCATAACCTCTCTTAGTTTCACTGTGTCTCTGTTTAGTTTCTGTTCCAATGACCTGTCCAATGGTGAGAGTGGGGTGTTGAAGTCTCCCACTATTATTGTGTAGGGTTCAATGTGTGTTTTGAGCTTTAGTTTTGAGCATAAGTTTCTTTTATGAATGTGTGTGCTCTTCTATGTGGGGCATAGATGTTCAGAATTCAGAGTTCATCTTGGTGGATTTTCCCCTTGATAAATATGAAGCGTTCTTCATCATACTTGATAATTTTTGGTTGAAAGTCTATTTTATTGGATATTAAGATGGTAACTCCTGCTTATTTCCTGGGGCCATTTGCTTGGAAGACCTTTTTCCATCCTTTTACTCTGAGATATTGTCTGCCTTTGTTATTGAGGTATGTTTCTTGTATGCAGCAAAATGCTGGATCTTGTTTTCGTATCCAGTCTGTCCAGCTTATGTCTTTTTATACGTGAGTTGAGTCCATTAATATTGAGAGATACTAAAGAGAGATGACTGTTGGTTCCTGATATGTTTGTTTTTGTAGGTGGCTTTTTGTGCCTGTGGTTCTCTCCATTTGACTTTGTTGTGAGATGCTTAATATCTTATCCATTCCTTGGTGCAGGTACCTTCCTTGTGTTGGAGTTTTCCTTCTAGGATCCTCTGTAGGGCTGGATTGGTAGATATATACTTTTTGAATTTGGTTTTGTCATGGAATATTTTGGATTCTCCATCTATGTTGATTGAGAGTTTTGCTGGGTATAGTAGCCTGGGCTGGCATTTGTGTTCTCTTAAGAGTCTGCTTGACCTCTGGCCAGGCTCTCCTGGCTTTCATTGTCTTTGTTGAGAAGTCTGATGTAATTCTGATAGGTCTACCATTGTATGTTACTTGATCCATTTCTCTTGCAGCTTTTAATATTCTTCCTTTGTTCTGTGCATTTAGTGTTTTGATTATTATATGATGAGAGGATTTTCTTTTCTGGTCCCATTTATTTGGTGTTCTATAGGCTTCTTGTACCTTTATGGCCATTTCTTTCTTTAGGTTGGGAAAATTTTCTTTTATGATTTTGTTGAAGATACTTGCATCTGTAGTTTCTGACTTTTTTCCTAGGTTTTCCATTTCCAGGTTTACCTCCATTTGTGTCTTCTTTATTGTTTCTACTTCCACTTTTAGGTCTTGGATCACTTCATTCAATTCCCTCACCTGTTTACCTGTGTTTTCCTATATTTCTTTCAGAGAGTTATTGATATCCTTCTCAAAGGACTCTATTATCTTCATGAGATAGGATTTTTAGGACAGGTTCCTGATTTGTGTTGGTGTATTCAGGGCTTGCTGTGGCAGGAAAACTAGATTCTGATGATGGCCATGTATATTGGCTTCTGTTGCTTATGGTCTTGCGCTTGCCTCTTGCCATTTGGATATCCCTGGTGTTTATTGGTCTGGGTGATTGTCTGGAGTCTACCTCTTTTGTCCCTGGGCTGCTTCAGGTCTTTGGGTAGGCCTGCAGCCTTGGCCGTAGTGGACCACCTGTGGGGCCTTCCAGCTGGGGGCTCTTCACAGGGGCAGAGAAGCTGCTGATCTGTTGCCCTGGCTGCAATAGATCTCCGGGGAGGCCTTCAGACTGTTGGGTCTTCAGTGGAGCTGTCAAGCTGTTGTCCAACTGCTCTGCAGCTGATCCTCAACAGCTCTGAGTACAGTGGATCCTCAACTGCCCTGAGTGCAGTGGGCCCTCAACTGCTCTAAATGTGGCAGGTCCTCTGGGATGGGTCAGGATATTGTGTCAAGGGAGCAGACTAGCTAGGAGTCTGTCCCAATAGGAAGGATCCGGAGGAAGGGGCAGAAGGGCTTGAAGGGGAGTGGTATTTGGAGGTCAGGGTTTTGGTGAGTGATGGGTCCCGAGTCCACTGGGCTGCCAGCAGCATCTCTGGGCCTCCGGAGGGGGTGAGGGGGTTCTTACCAACTGCCCTGAGTACAGCAGGTCCTCTGGGCTGGAACAGGATATTCGGTTTTCCATTTTTTACTCCTGGCACATATTCATTAAATTACAGTGTTAGATTATATAAAGACAATTGTTTTCAAATGTATCATGTATTCTTGCCTTTCCTTCTTCCCCTAATCCCTCCTCCTTTCCCTCCCTGGTCATCTCCTTCCTTCCTGCATCTCCCTCTTGCTTCTATGTCACATGTGTGTGTGTGTACATACACACATATACACAAACATACATATACATATATACATAAACATACATACACATATACATAAACATACACATACATATATACATTTATGGCCATCTCTTTCTTTAGGTTGGGAAAATTTTCTTTTATGATTTTGTTGAAGACGGTTTTGGGTCCTTTGAGCTGGGAATCTTTATTTTCCTCTATTCCTATTATTCTTGGATTTGGCCTTTTCATTGTGTCCTGAATTTCCTGGATGCTTTGGGTTAGGAGTTTTTTATGTTTTGAATTTTCTTTGACAGTTGTGTCAATCTCTTCTATGGTATCTATACCTGAGATTCTCTCTTCTATCTCTTGTATTCTGTTGGTGATACTTGCATCTGTAGTTTCTGACTTCTTTCATATATATATATATATATGTATATATATATATATATATACATATATATATGTGTGTGTGTGTGTGTGTGTGTGTGTGTGTGATTTTTGTATCTGTAAAAAAATATAGGACCCACAAATATGAGCAAGTTTTGTTTTGTTGATCTAAAGAAAAGCTTTAGCATTTTTTTCAGGATGTATAAACTTCTGGCCAGATTCTAGTTTGTTTGCTGTGCACAAGTCTGCTAAGAGAAGTTTTTTTTTTTTTTTTTTTTTTTCCGGGGATGGAGTGGGGTGGGATGGGTAGGAAGGTGCCACTAGGAAATCTTGGTTTATTTTCATTGTATTCTTTTTTAATTCTTGAGAATTCACACACATATACAATGAAATATGATTGTTGCCAACCCCAGGATACCTTATTTGGTTATAAATATAATGTGTCATGTATTGTATATTATAGGGTTTTTTTGTTTGTTTGTTTTGGTTTTTGGTTTTTTGGTTTTTTGGTTTTTCGAGACAGGGTTTCTCTGTGTAGTCCTGGTTGTCCTGGAACTCACTCTGTAGACCAGGTTGGCCTCGAACTCAGAAATCTACCTGCCTCTGCCTCCCAAGTGCTGGGGTTAAAGACGTGTGCCACCACTGCCCAGCTATAGTTTCTTTTTTAAAAGCAATTTCCAGGAAGGACTTTCCTCAGAGCAACAGTAGGCAAACCTGTATTTTAGGGGAATGTGCCCGATGTTTGGGTGATGGCGGCATGGTAGCTACTGTCAGAAAGGACAGTCCCAAGCATTTACAGCCGAAACGGATGTCTACTGAGCTGCGGAGGACGATGCCTTGTCCCTGTCATGGGAATAAAGTGCCTCTTCCCTATGGACTCTAGTTACCTGACCGTCCTCTGAGTCAAGATTACTGATTGTCTGCCCCCTCCCTCCAAAGGAAAAAAAAAAAGAAAGAAAAGAAAGAAGGAAAGAATCTCAGATAGCTCAGGCTAGTCCTCAACAAGATACATAGCCCAGGCTCACCTTGACCTGATAATCTCATTCTGAGATTACAGATGTGCCGCTGTGCCCTCTGAGTGGATGCTCTGCCCTGGAGTATACAGGGTAAGGGTTGGAAAGGGAAGCCCCGCCCCCATGGGAAGCAGAGCAGTGTGCCCCGGACTCCACACAGAGCTCTCCCAAGCCCTTGACCTTGAGGGTCACAAGGCAAAGGGGCATAGCGCTGCCCATCAACTGACTTTAAAACCAGGAGAATGTGGGCCAGGTGGTGGTGGCACATGCCTTTAATCCCAGCACTCAGGAGTCAGAAGATGAGTTTGAGGCCAGCCTGGTCTACAGAGTGAGTTCCAGGACAGCCAGGACCACACAGGGAAACCCTGTCTTAAAAAAAAAAAAAAAAAAAAAAAAAAAGGTGCTACTTTAAGTTTAAGACAAATTTGAAGGGAGGCGGTATAGCCAAGCGCTTTGGGAAGGTTCTAGAAGCTAAAGATGTCAAGGAAAGACATTCTACACTCGCACAGCTCTGTTGGGAAGTTCATCTTAGCCAAGTGAGACCCTGTTTGGACTTCTGAGTTCCGGAACTGTAAGATTCTAAGTCTGTGTTGGTTTGAGTCACCGATTAGATGGAATGTTATGATAGTAACAACTAAAACAAAAAACCTCCAATACTCTCTAAAAGAAAATTAGGGTCTTCTTTCCAGAAGGAAGGAGGTGGTGGGAAAAAACAGGCTAGCGCAGTTGCAGTCTGTAGGCCAGACTCTGGGCTTCTCGTCAGGTGTTTGCTGTGGGGAGGAGAAATCCGCGTCCAGTCACACCTGCAGTCCTGTGTGTCTGGTCCCCAGGGCTTACAGTGCCCATCCGCAAGAACAGCAAAGCCTGCGCGCACGGCCCAGCCTGGGCACCTGCTGCCTTCTCTCGCTGCGGCTCACCACCAGCAAGCTACCCACCCAATCTTTGCATGCTTTGGGAAGATGATGACACTCATCAGATGGATTTTATGAAGATTAAAGACGAGTACATAAAAAACAAAAACAAAAAAAACCTTGGCCTCACTGCTGGCCCGTAGGGGACACTTAAGCTCCTAAGTAAGTCTTGGGGACGGACATTAGGTATAATTCATAGTATAATTCTGCCTTGGAGCCAGAGTGCTTGGGTGTGAAAGTTACCTTTGCCACTTGGAAAGTCTGTCAGGGCAAGTGGTTAATGGTCTCTTAGCCCAGTCTCCCAGTCTCATTCTTATGCGAAATGCAAATGCTGTGGATGTTATGTAGTGGAGCTTTGGGGGAGCGGGGTCAGCACATTTAACTCAGTAGCTGCTGTTTGATGTATATGGTACATGCTAACCCCACCATCACCTGTGCACCTTCCTACAGGGCCACGCCCCCTCTGGACGGTTCATAAGTGAACAAGCATCCCGGGAAGGTTGGCATCCCCACACGATCACCAAGACCTCTGCAGGCGGAAGGAACCATGGTTACCACACCGCGGAGGAGCAATATTGTCTCTCTTCCAATCAAGGAAGCAAGACATAGGGGGCCTGGAGAGAGAGATGGCTCAGCAGTTAAGGGCACTGACTGCTCTTCTGAAGGTCCTGAGTTCAAATCCCAGCAACCACATGGTGCCTCACAATCATCTGAAATGGGATTTGACTCCCTCTTCTGGAGTCTCTGAAGATAGCTACAGCGTACTTACATATAATAGATAAGTAAATCTTAAAAAAAAAAAAAAAAAAAAAAAAAGGAGGCAAGACGTGGCAGTAGTCTGGCAAACTGCATACATAGCACATGAAAAAACAAGGACAGTGGGAAGTTTAGTGTCCAAACCACACCTTACTCCTTGGGACCTCTTGTTTTCTTCTCCCCTGTGGTCTGTAGGAGTGTATGGCCGACCTGTTGTTTTCAAGCTTGATAGCAAGGTGAGAACATTAGGTTAAGGAGCCTTGAGGTTTTCCTGTGGAGAGTAATCCTTTCCGCAATACCAAGAACTCTCCCTTGAGAGATACCAACAGGAAATAGGACAGCCCAGTTGTAAACAAGCCTTTGATGGCGATGATAGCTAATTGAATCAAAACATTCTGGCTCTCCCCCCATGTGAACCCACACAAAGAATGAACCAATCCAGCTGCCGGAGAAAAAAATATTTGTTTAACTTTGCCACATTTATTTACTCGTAGGGACTGTTTAACTTGATTGGGCAGAGCAGTTGGAAAGGGCGAAAACACCCCAGGCCTTCTCTGTCTCTGACAACCTGGCAGCGTTTCCCTCTCAGCCGGTTCGTGAGGTTCGTGAAGGTTTCTCAAGTCCTTTGGCCTCAGTCAGAGATTCAGCCTGTTTCTGCACCAGGCTTTGGGGACAGGAGGGTAGAGTGTAAACTCGAGAAAAGGCATAATCTGTCCCCCTGCCTAGCCTTGCAAATGATTTTAAAATATGATGCTTATTCTACAGAGTCTATTGAGAAATGTGTCCGTGCAGGGCATTGTCTGTGAAGGGCTGCGCGTCCTAGGAAAGCAATGGTGAGTCAGACACGGGTTAAATCTTAGGACATTCCCGGGGTCTTTAAGACCCACACTAGATACACAGAGATCTTCATAGGGCATAGAAACTCCAGTGGGTCTGTAGCTGGGCACTTGGGAAGGTTTTGGACAGGTCCTATGTTGAGGACAGGGTCTGGGGGAAGGGGGTTAGTCTGTGAGAGAGGCAGAAGCCAAAATGAGCCTTGGCAAGATGGCTCAGTAGGAAAAAGTGCTTGTGTCAGGACTGAAGATTTGAGCTGGGTCCCGGAACCCATGCGCTGGAAGGCGAGGCCTGACTTCCTCAGGCTGTCCTCTGACCCCCACCTGGGCACAGGGCACGTGTGTGCACGGCCCACGCCCCCTACAGAAATAAGGTCCATGTAAAAAATTTTTTTCTATTTAAGGCGAGCACAGCGGAGAAACTCACTGAAGAGGTGGCTGCAGCTGGCCTTTTCTGAGTTGGGGAGGATTAAAAATATATACAGCTCTTAGGCTCACAGCTGCCGAGTCAACCAACCGAAGCTTAGATACTCAAAGCCAGAGCTGCACCTGCACAGAACACATCACACACTTTTAAAAATAATTGTGTTTAAAGGTGTTGTGTCTTTTTTTTTTTTTTTTACAAGTATGTGTTAGGATCTAGGTAAAATATTAAAGCCTAAATGAAATAGTAAGGCCTAGGTAAGTGTCAAGGCCTAGGGGACTGATTCCTGGGTAACCTGCCATTATAAGGAAACTTTCTCACTTTACCTGCTGTTACAAGGAAGCTTTCTAATGCCAAGATTGACTCCATATTCTGTTATGTTCCGTGCTCTTGAAAGCCAATCACGATAGAAGTCAGTAGACCTGCTTTGTGTAATTACCCACAATAAGCTTGGACCCAAACCAACCACCCAACAGAACTTCCTGTACCTACATGTAAGCCTTTTATGGTATTTGCCTTTATAAGCTGTCCCTGGGATGGACCCCAGCATAAGAGAGACACCTGCACCAATATAAGAAATGATTCTTCGGAATAAGACTTCCATCTTGAGTAGGGGTCTAAGGTCCCAAGTTTAAGTTCCCAAGACCTCCCTGGGAACTGACATCCTACTTGGCAGAAGGAGACATGTACGTGGGTAACTGACACCCTGGTTGGCAAGTCAAGACATGAATGTTTGACAAGTCCCGTCCTGGTAGACAAGTTAGGACATGAATGTTAGCCAAGGCAAGTCTCCTGCCACAGGCGAATACCCCAGCCAATGGAAACAGGGCTACTGTACAACAAAGACATGTTCCAAAGGAAATCCCCTATCCCTAAATGCTGATCGGTAGAATAATCTGGCACAGATGTTTGTGGAATTTGGGCTTAAAAACCCTGTAGGATCTGGTCCATGGCCCTGGTTGACCAGTCCTGGGGTGTATGCTCAATTAACTCTCCCTGGGTAACTGAGATCATGTTCGTGTGGTTTGTGAGGTGCTTCCTGGACCCTAACATATGTATTAATCATACAGGCGCCATTATGATCTTTTCATAAAGTTGGAGTGTCTTTTAGTCATGCTTATCCCCCTGTCTCCCTCTACACTCCGCTTCCCACTAGCCCTCTCTTGCTTTCAACATCCTTTTCCTTTTTATATGATCCGATGAGTTCCATTAGGGTTGTTTGTAGGAGTGTGTGTGGAGGGGTCGTTTACAGGGCTGTGCGCACCTCACCGGTGACTACACCACTGAACAAAACGGTTCTCCCTCCCTCATTTGATTCCTGTTTTCTCGACCAATGTAGTAGGGACCTCCCTGGTGCCTAATTGTTTTTTCCTGTTGTCTTCCCTGGCCTCTAGTATATATATTGCTGGTCTCTCAGTAAAGCTTTGGCATTCTCCTTACAGAATGACCAGTGTCTGTGTTTTATGTCAATCCCCCAGGCCTACGCCCGATACTTGGTACTGTGGCAGCGTGGGCGCTGTCAAGTGGAGGTTCCACTGAGATCAGGAAAGAGAGGAGAACCTGACGGGATCGTTCCAAGAAAAGCCGGCAAGCGAAAGGAGAGGAATGTATTGGGGAATATATGGTGCAAGAAACAAAGTGAAAGTAGGAATTGCATCAAACAAGGTAAGTACAGGATGGTGCCATCGGGCCACCTTACAATTGGTGGATAAACAGGTAGATTTGCTTAAGCAACAGGGTACTAGGATTAAGGCTAAAATAGCTAGGGTGTGACAGCAAATTGGGATGGTGAATTTTATTAGGCAAATTGTCTGAAGTCTAGAACTGCATTAGGCAAGAGGAATGGGGAATAAAATAAAAAATAAAATAAAATAAAATAAAATAAAAAATAAAATAAAAAATAAAATAAAATAAACAACAAAAACAGATTTTAGAAACATGAGAGTTTCAAAACTCTCCTAGGGACAAGGGGAAAACATGGAGACGTCCTGTTTCCTCTATGGACCCTACTGGAGATATTCTTAGTACTGGTTACAAGTGCTCTTCCCTCTCTATGTATTGTTTGACTTTGGTGCACCAATTTGTCCACGTGTCAATTTGTGTCTGTCCTTGTTTTATTGTTTGAGTGACTGTTGTACTATGTTTCATGTTTAAAAAAAATGGTAAAAACTTTGCTGGAGGTCCATCTCTTGATCCAGTCTCAGTTTACACAGCAGAGGCTAATTTAAGCTGCCCTGCATTTAGCTAGGAGTCAAGCACAGCTGGAGAAAAGCTGCTTTTAAAAGGGCCAGCCGCTTCTCAAGTTCTAGGGCAAGCAGGCCGATGGTTATTTCTCCTAGAAAAATTTCTGCAATTATGATTATTGGGTCCAAAGTACTTTTTCTCTTGAAATTACAGCTAGAAAAAAAATTATTTGGTTTAAATTTATAAGATTAGTGTAGTCACTTCATCTTTGTTTCTGATTGGTCTTAAAGGTATAAATATGTTTTGCATGTCTTGACTATAGAGTATTGGCTTATAAGTTATTGGGCATAACTAAAAATTATTACATTGGTATCGAAAAGTTAGTTTAAAACTGGTAAGTCAGGGTTGGAGTTATCTTAAACAACAACATGTGACATGACTCAACCCAGGAAAAACAGGCCTCTAAAGATACTTCTAAATGTTTTATGTAATTTTTATCCTAGAAATTAGACATATAAGGGATAAGATTTAAAACAATGTCTCTTTAATGAGGTATTATAAGTTGTACTGTCGTGCATTCAAACATAAGAACTTGCAGACAAACTTTGTAATGTGAAAGTATCCTGTTTGCCACTGATTTTTAAAGAGAATAGATCATTTAAAATTGGGTTTTGCAGCCGGGCGTGGTGGTGCACGCCTGTAATCCCAGCACTTGGGAGGCAGAGGCAGACGGATTTCTGAGTTCGAGGCCAGCCTGGTCTACAGAGTGAGTTCCAGGACAGCCAGGGCTACACGGAGAAACCCTGTCTCGAAAAACCAAAATAAATAAATAAATAAATAAATAAATAAAATAAAATTGGGTTTTACTATGCTCTAATATTACAAGAGAAAGTTAAGAATTGTGGTTAACAACTGCCAGTGTACCATTGACTGTAGTTTGCAGTCTGATGGAAGCTTTACAATTCTTAACTCACTCATATTTTGTAATTAAGATGATTTCAAAAGTGATGAAAGTTAAAAAAACCGCTATGGCCAGTATAGGCCTGTTGCCACTTTTTCACCAGCTTTGTTGTATACAGTGGTAGAAGCAAAATTTAACCATCCAAGATTGAAAAGGAGATCTCAGTGGGAAATTATTTGGTATCAAACAGGCTCCTTTTGAAATGTTTCAAAAACGTGTAGATATAACTACTAAAAACAGCTAGTAGAATTTTTCTGGGAACCCTCAAATTTCTGGTTCCTTTTGTTATTCAACCCTCATACAATGGGGTCTGGATACAGACTACTGCACTGCAGGACAAATTGGGCTTAGTCTCAGGCAATAGGCTCAGATTAGAAAATAATTTACATTTGAGTAAATGAAAGGTTCAGAGCTGCCTCAGTGGAGGCTTGTGAGGCACTGCTTTTGTCTTGCAATTCCCACCTAGGGAAGTTTCAGGCCAAAACCAACATTATTGACAGATCTATCCAGGTGTGGTTCAAAATACAGTTCAAACTTAAGATCTATAAAAGGTTAACAAGGCTATGGAGAACTTATGAAGACATTATAATCTGGCCTGCCTACTCCATACAAAATTGTTATAGATTCAAAAGGTTGTTTTTTTGCTTTGCAACCTGATAATTGTAAAACATTTATTGGCTAGGGCATTGCTCTAAGCTTACCACAGGAGGACTTAAACCTCTGTTCTCAAGTGGATGCAAATTAACTGGCAAAAGACAAATAACCTTACAGATAGTAGAGAAGGCTGCTGTGATCAGTTGTTTGTTATGTGTTCACAGCCATTCCTTGGCAAAGAGAGCATAAATGTAGTCACTTCTTTTCAGTTCCAAGTAAAGTTTTAACATCCTACTCTAAAGCTGTTGGTATGTTGATAAAGTATTATTGGATAGAATCATGAAAGCATTTTTTAAAAAAATGTCTTAAGAACCTGAAAAAACATTTGTTCCTTGTTTCAATCAACAACCAAATTGGTCATGACAGAATATTGATACTTGACCTATTTACATGGCAAGCCTTTTAGGCAAAATTGATAATTGAAAATTTGCTTCTGTGACTTGTATTGTCTTATCCACAGGCAGTGATGTCCTTACTGTTTAAGGCATATAAAACAAGCTTGCAAACGTTTGGAAGGAACCTGATGTTATGATTACACCCTATAACAAGGAACAGCTTCAAATTTTATCCCAAGGTTTTGCTGATTGGGCCTTAATTAGATGCATTACCAATTGTTATTTTGATAATCATTATCCAGATAATAAGTTGTGTCAGTTTTTTAAAACTCATCCAGTTGTCTTTCCAAAGATTGTTTTCTCTTACCTTTTGGATGGTGCTCAGTTGGTTTTCACTGATGGATCATCCAGTGGGAGAGCTGCTGTTATTTTCGGAAATGAAGTAAAAGTTATAAAAATTCCTAATTGTTCTGCACAATTAGCAGAATTAAAGGCAGTTCAATTAGCCTTGAGTTTATTCCCTAATAAAGCATATAATATTTATATGGATAGTATATATATTTCCCAAATTATAGAACCATTAGAAACTGCAGCTTATGTAGCACCTATTTCCTCTATTCTTACCTGTTGGGGGTGTAAGCTCTTCTATGGCAGTACAAACAACCAGTATTTGTGGGCCCTATACGAGGACATTCATTATTACCTGGTCCCTTAGCACAGGGCAATCATAAAGCTGATTTATATACCCAACCTCCATTGGTTGCATTAAATTTGGCCACCAATTATGATAAAGCCTTGAATATGCATAATAAGTTTTATCTTAATGCAAATTCTTTAAAGTTTCACTGTGATATTACTAGAGAACAAACTGTGCAAATTGTTACTCAATGCCCTCAATGTGCTCAATTCATTTCATCCCCCAATTTGGGAGTGATTCCTCGAGGTCTTAAAGCAAATGATATTTGGCAAATGGATGTGACTCATGTCTCATCATTCGGGAAGCTACAGTTTGTTCATGTATCCATAGATACATTTTCTGGTATGATTTTTGCATCTGCATGCAGTGGTTAAAAGGTAAAAGTTATAAAAAAAAAATCATTGTTTACAAGCTTTTGCTTGCATGGGAGTTCCAAATCAGTTAAAACCGACAATGGTTCAGCATATACCAGCGGATCCTTTGAAGAATTTTGTGCAGAATTTCATATTATTCATAAAACAGGAATTCCAAATAATCTACATGGACAAGCTATACTGGGGAGAGCTAATCTTATTGTAAATTATCTTGAGAAAACAAAAAAGGGGGAGTTTACCTCTCTGAATGCTAGATTGTCCTTTGTTCTTTATACTTTAAATTTTTTATTAATAGATAAAGATAAGCTTTCTGCTGCAGACAGACATTGGAAAGGTATGAAGAAGTCAGAGGGTTTAGTAAAATGGAAAGAGTTATCTTCAGGAGTTTGGAGAGGTCCTGATCCAGTGTTGGTCAGGATGAGAGGTTCTGTTTGTATCTTTCCTAAAGATACAGAAAATCCTATCTGGGTTCCTGAGTGCTGTGTGTGTCCTGTCATTATGGACACTGGTACTGTGTGGCCAGTTGTGCTCTCTACTAATAGGACTACCGGGAAGGCTGCGGCTAAATTAGAAGAACAGAGTAATACATTTTATATTAGAGAATAGTTTATGTTTTATTAAAATAGTAATAGGAGTTAGTTAGATAGAGCTTCATTTCTTGGTTCCTGTCTTGTGTGTTGCAATGTTTCCTTGAATACTAAACCATGTGTTTTAGCCCCATTCTTCTTTGTAGTTTGAAAAGTCTCTAATGAACAGGAAGAAGACAAGAAATTGAATTGTTCTAGCAGATTGTGTGTATTGACAACCTGCTGAGACTATGAAGATGCTGCTGTGGTTGTGAGAATTCCTGGACTTGTGCCTATCCCTCTGAATGATGAAGGGAGACTTCCTGTCACCTTGTATCACCATCAGAGAGGCTTTGGCATTACTGCCACACCTGATTAAAGAATGGGCTAGGTCCATAGCACTAGGGCTTTTGGCTTGTGGAGCTGCTGCATTGGGATTGTTCCTTCTAAACCATGTGTGCAAACAACAAAACCAGTCCAGAGCAGTAACTGAACAAGTGCTTATCTCTTTGGCACAGGATAATACATCTGCTCAAAATTGCCTCAGCCTGTATGGAGAATAGTTAGTCTATGACAGGCAACTCCTTTGCAGTCCACGTTAACCTAAGACAACCGAAGACAGGGGCTCTGGGACTGGCAGAGATTCCCAGAGACGGGTAATGAGAGTTAGATGGAAGGTGTCCTAAGACAGACACTATTCATTCTTATAAAATAAAAGGGGGGGGCCTGTTGGGCTTGGCTCAACTCCCCCTGCTGAGCTGTTTGCACAGGTTTCCCGAGAGCAAAACATCCTGAGGAACATCCTGAGGCTTAATTTGATTCCTGTTTTCCCCGCCCAGTGTGGTAGGGACCTCCCTGGTGCCTAATTGTTTTTTCCTGTTGTCTTCCCTGGCCTCTAGTATATATATTGCTGGTCTCTCAGTAAAGCTTTGGCATTCTCCTTACAGAATGACCAGTGTCTGTGTTTTATGTCAATCCCCCAGGGCTACCCCCGATACTTGGTACTGTGGCAGCGCGGGCGCTGTCAACGATGGACTGCTCGCAGATCCAATCTTGTAGACATCTTGTGCTGAGAACCATAGTGGCTGTGAGTTCAACAGTGTGCCTGCCGAGGCGTGCCCAGAGGTCAGTGGCTCCCCGTTTCCTCAAGTTCTGACATTCTTCCTACCACTTCTTTACTATTCCCTGAGCCTTGGAAGAGGCAGTATAGACATCCTGTTCATGGCTACATAGTCAGTGGTCATTTACTCTCATTTCTTTGACCCGTTATGAGTGTTGAGGGCATTGCTGATGACTGCAGAGAGAAGCATCTATGTAGCTGCTGAAATGGTGTCTGAGTCTCACGATCTGAGTTCCATCACAGGAAGACAGGAGGAGGTGGAGGGAAAAAACTGACGACTCAAGGTGTTTTTTATGACATCTACACATTTACCATAGTTCCTACACACACACACACACACACACACACACACACACATACACACACACACACACATACACACACACACACACACACACTCTGAGAGGGGGAGCAGAAAGAGGGAGAGAAGAAGGGAGGGAGAGAAGGAGAAAGGGAGGGAGGGGGAGGGGGAAGAGTGGGAGGAGAGAGAGAGGAGAGGGAGAGGGGCAGAGGGAGAGAGAGAGGGAGAGTGGCAGAGGGAGAGGAGAGGGAGAGGGAGAGGGAGGGAGAGGGAGAGAGAGGAGAGAGAGAGGGAGAGAAGAGAGAGGAGAGAGGGAGAGAGGGGGAGAGAGAGGTAGAGAGAGGGAAAGAGAGAGAGAGGGAGAGAGAGAGGGAGAGAGAGAGAGAGAGGGAGAGAGAGAGACACACAGAGAGAGAAATACAAAAGTTCTGGTCCCTGGTTCCTAGGGAGAGAAAAGGGGCTTCAGGCTATATTCAATGGTTATTCTATAAGTTGTTCTTTTTTTTTTTTAATTTTTAAGATTTATTTATTATATGTAAGTACACTGTAGCTGTCTTCAGACACCCCAGAAGAGGGCATCAGATCTCATTATGGATGGTTGTGAGCCACCATGTGGTTGCTGGGATTTGAACTCAGGACCTTTGGAAGAACAGTCAGTGCTCTTAACCACTGAGCCATCTCTCCAGCCCCAATGGCTATTCTAGTTTGGCATTTTAAACAATCCCTCCAAGGCCATATGTTGACTTGTTCTCAAGACTGAGGCACAATCAGTTTATGGGACCTTTAAGAGGTTGGGCCTCCTGGAAGGAAGTTAATTCATTACTGGATTGCCCTCAAAGGTGATAGCCACGCCCCAGCACCTCCCCTTCCTTCTTTACTTTCTGGTTGTCACCAGGTGGGCAGGTTTCCTCAGTCACCCAGGCAGTCACCGTGGCTCATAGCCACGAGGAACAAATGACCACAGACTGAGGGCTCTGAAACTGCGATGATCAAGTTATTATTATTGCTACTATTTTGTTACAACAAAAAGCTAACACAATGACCGGTGATCATTCATGTGATCATTAATAAAACTGACAGCAACCCTCAGCAGCAGGGTTGGCGGCGTCTCTACCGTGAAGAGTACATTCACCCTTGAGGAGAAGAGCATATCACAAACCTATATAGAGCAGTGGGGTGGTATAGTTAATATTTAATCTCAATCAGGGGTTTTCTACTCCGCCTTTGATCATTCAGTTGCCAGATAAAAGACACAAAACTTTTATATTTATAATAAGCCTTTATAGCACCAGAGCTGGCAGATATCTACCCTGTAAGCTATTAAAATTTCCCCGTCAATAACCCCAAGTTGTAAGCTTCCATTTTTCATCTGGGCCGCTCTTCACTCCAACTGGCCAGCCCTCAGGGCCACATTTTCACTATTCGCCCAAACCATGGTGTCCTTTCCTTTTCTACCTTCCCTCCCTCAACACGGTTCTTCTCAGACTCCAACCTGGGAACTGAAATTGCCTATCTCTCTTCTGCTGAGCTGTAGGCGGTAGACATCTTTATTCACCAATCAGGGATAACGGGGGTGGGGGGGTGGGGGTGGGGGTGGGGGAAGGAATCTTACAATAATATCACTTGGGTTTACATGGGAATCTCCTCAGCCCCGGGGCAACCAGGGCCAGTATTTAACATTACAACAGACCAAACCTCAACCAGTGTTTCTCAACACTCCTAACACTACAACACAGTCTCTCCTGTTGTGGTGACCCCTGACCATAACATTATTTTAATTGCTACTTTGTAACTGTTAATTCTGCTACTGTTGTGAATTGTAATGTAAACACACCTGTGCTTTCTGATAGTCTTGGAGACCCCTGTGCACGTGTCTTTCAACCTCTAAAGGGGTCTTGACCCACAGGTTGAGAATTGCTGACATAGCAGATCACTGTGGGCCAGGCTCCTGAGATGAACTAAAGTTAAGTTCACTAGCCCCAAACGAAATTGGTGTCTGACTTTCCAAGAAATCAGAAGAGAGATAACAGCTGGATCTCCCCAGAGGCAGCTTCTGTTGGCAGGATAATGGTGCCCTTTCTGCCTTAATCCTTTATCCAAAATAGGTAACCTGGAATGATTCAGCATTAATGATACACTTGTCTACTCTTGTATCTTCCAGCTCGAAGCCGAACAGGAGAGCAGCCGGACACAACCAATTCACCTTTTGTTCTTTACTTTTGCTTATTTCAGATCCTTAAACTTACAGACCAGTGGTTCTCAACCTGTGGGTTGCATCCCCTTTGGGGGGGGTCAAGTGACCCTTTCACAGGGGTCTCCTAAAACCATCAGAAAACACAGCAATTTACATCACGATTCTTGACGGTAGCAAAATCAAAGTGATAAAGCGGCAATGAAAACACTCTTATGGTTGGGGTCACCACAGTGTGAGGAGCTGTATTAAAGGGTCACAGTACCGGGAAGATGGAGAATCACTGCTGGAGGACCAAGCCCCTCTACTGAGCCTACTGAAATACTTTGGAATGAAGTGTTGCCTGCCTCTAGAATTAAAATATAGATTAACCTCCTGGGGTTTCCGCTCAGTCGGTGATTGTCCAGAGTGCGCAGAGCGCTAGATTCGATGCTTAGCATTTCATAAAATCGAGCATGGCTGCATGCACCTGTGATGCCAGTGTGTCGGAGCAGAAGGACTGGAAGGCCAAGGTTATCTTGGCAAGGTTACAGGCCCCGTCTGCTTTTGCCATTTTGCCAAGTGCTGATGATGTCAATCTACCTTCTAAATATTTCTGTTTATACTCATAGATTTCTATTTCTCTCAACTTCAGTCGGGAAGGCTTCTCGTTCTCGGTGGTCAAGAGAGGCTTGTAACTGGTCAAAGTATTGAGAATAATGTTGGAGGGTGTTCATCCGCAGAGGAGGGGTCTGTAGAGCGCTTTCTCCCAAGGTTGAGAAAGCATCGCAGAGGAGGGGGTGGAGAGTATGTGAAGGCCAGAGGTGTGCTGTCTTCTGGGCGTGGCATGGACGTTGGCCACTGAGACAGGGGTTACCTACCAATCAAAATCCCAGCCTGGACAGGGAAGGAACCTCAGTGCTATTGGTTGCTGCTGACTGCTGGAGAGTCGTTTTGCTTTGGGAATGTGGTGACTAGTATGCCCGTGTTCCACTGGAGGGCCCCACAGGGTGCATGTATGGGCATCAGTAATTGGACTCTGTGGGTGTCCTAGTTAGCCTTGCCTGTCAACTTGACACCGCCTAGACTTATCTGAGAAAGGAGGCTCTTGGTTTTTGGCAGTCCTGGCTGTCTTAGGACTCACTCTGTAGACCAGGCTGGCCTCCAACTCATGGAGATCCACCTGCCTCTGTCTCCAAGTACTGAGATTAAAGGTATATGCCATCACCACTGGAATCTCATTTAAGGAACTGTCCCAGTCCAGTTGGCCTGTTGTGGATTTCAGAGGATTGTCTTCTTGTTAATTGATGTAGGAAGACCCAGCCAGCTGTGGACTGTACCATTCCCTGAGCGAGTGGTCATGGGTTGTAAGGTTATACAAAAGCTAGCTAAGCGTGAATCTGTGAGGGGGCCCTAAGTTGCACGCCACAGTGATTTCTGCTGTGCTCCTTGGCTGTGAATGAGGTGATGATGTGTGGGACAGCAAGTGGGCCTGCCTTCAAGATCCTGCCCTGACGTCTGTCAGTGGTGGACTGTGATCTGGAAGTGTGACCCTAATAAGCCCCTAAGTCACTTTTGGTCAGTGTTTATCAAAGCAACAGACTGGTAACAAGAACAGTGTATTATTGAAGGAAAAAGAGGTGGAGAAAGAGGGAAGGGACCTTGTAATGAACATTATATTGGGGAACTACCATGTACTCTTTGAGTTCACTGAGAAGCAAGCTCAACAGTGGGCCTGTACTCCCTGGTAGATTTCTGCTGGATGCTGTGCATGTTCAGTTAGATGATATTTTGTTAGTTATCTATCTCTATATATTTATCTATCATTTATCTATCGATTGATTGATCTATCTTATCTACCTTTCTATCTTTTACCTATTACTTGCTATTCATTCATTCAAAACCAGAAATATAATGATCATAGGTCATTCTCTGGACCATTTGGAGACTTTTGTTTTTGTTTTTGCTTTTGTTTTTTGTTTTTGTCTTTTGAGTTCTAAGGGTAGTTGGAGGAGGGAGAATAGGGGTTAGATATAATCAAAATGTATTGTATACATGTATAAAATTCTCAAGGAGTAAGATTTTGTTAAATTTTTAATGAAAGTGCCTCATTCATCTGGGTGTAATGGCACGTACCTTTAATCCCAGCACTCAGGAGGAAGAGGCAAGTGGATCTCTGTGAGTTCAAGGCCAGCCTGGTCTACATATTGAGTTCCAGGATAGCCAGAGCTATATAGTGAGACCCTATCTCTGGGTCTCAACCCAACCCAAACCAACTCAACCCAACCCAACCCAACCCAAACCAAACCAAACCAAACCAAACCAAACGAAAAGAAAGAGCCTCAGTCTGCCACAAAGTTTTATCCCAGCTTGAGGCAAAGGAATGACCCCTTCCCTTTTTCAGAGGTCAAGTTTGTTGGGGTAATTTTTTAAAAAGAGGCCGTGAACTTGGAAGAGACACATTTATTTGGGCATAGAGGTCTGGAGGAGCTGGAGGTGGTGAAGGGAAGTAGTAGTGGGTAGATATAATCAATATACGTTGTATATACATACAAAACCTTCAAGAATACATGAAATGTTAAAAAGAGAGGCAGAGTTAACATGCTTAGGGTGCCTGGACATTTTTGCTCTCTTATATAAAGAGAGGGAGCCTGCTTCAGGGCCAAAGGGAAACACTGGTCTCATCCTTCGATGAGGAGGTTAATCTTTTCCTCCCATGGATCCAAAGGCCCCGTGGCAGCTGGACAACCCCACTCATAGGATCTTGAGTTCATGCCAGGACAGGATTGGTAACTGGCTGAGGGCATGGCAACAGGTTCCAGAGAAATGGTCCACGAGAGGAGCCTGGGCCGCCAGCCTGGGGTGTGGGCTGCACAGACCGCACTGTGTGATGTGCATCGACCACTAACCCTCTCTGTGCTCCAGAAACAAGGGCTTCTTCTCATCCCAAGCCAGCATGACTGCTGAGAAACCACTCCAGGATACAACTGGAGGCGGGACCTGGCATGAACTGAGGCTCCAAGACCCATTTCAATAGGCCACCAGATTTTCATCAAGAAGTGTCTAGCCTAAAAACATAATAAAATTTCAGATGTGTGAGCACACAGCCTGCACACTCAGGGATGAGAACCTGCCAGAAGATATCTTATGTTTCTAACAAGTTCCCAGGTGACTCGCAACACCACCTATTAACTCTCATTTTAAAACAGGAGCAAGAATTGCTCAGCTATGTGACTTCAGAGAGCAAGAGAGGGTGATAACTTCCTTCACCCATAAAAGAGGCAAGGGCAACACCCTCGTAGCGAAAGACAGGAGACGGAGAAAAGGCTGATATGTTGATCTGATTATGTTTGACATGAGGTCCTTCAGAATCTAGGACTCTGAAGCCCATGACAAGTCTATAGGTTTTAGGCATACTGGATATGTGTGGAGAATTGCAATTGTATTATGGTGCATGATGTAATGGGGTGATGTAATGGGGTGATGTAATGGGATGATGTAATGGGAATAGTGAGGGAGGAGTGGGAATCCAGCAAGGCCTGTCCAGATTATTCTTGGCATATCTCTGTCTCTGTCTTTGTCTCTCTCTCTCTCTCTCTCTCTCTCTCTCTCTCTTGGTTTTTTGATACAGGGTTTCTCTGTGTAGCCCTGGCTGTCCTGGAACTCACTCTGTAGACCAGACTGGCCTGGAACTCAGAGATCCATCTGCCTCTGCCTCCCAAGTGCTGGGATTAAAGGCATGTACCATCACCACCCGGCTTGGGCATCTTTTTATGACCTTCTTTCCTCTTGTGTATAGAACAGGATCTTTCTAGAAGGAACTTATGATCTACCACCACACAAAGAAGGCCAGAGAATTTCTTTATGGTCAGGTCACAGAAGGTGAAGATTTCTGAATGATATAGGGTTCATGGATGCCTTTGGGAGGAAGGATTTATAGTTTCTGGGACTCAGCTTGAGGAACAAAGATGGCTTCTTTAGCTTGCCTTGGAAAAAAAGACGTGGGATGGGGGCAAGAAAATGGAGGTGTAGATGGTGGAGATGGATTTAGTCTCTGAGATCTTTCAGTGCCATTTAATTCAAGGTACTCAGTTTGCCAAGGTGCTATACTCTGGGGTCTTGTTTTCTGAGATGTAACACCATTATCTTTTCTTTGACTCTAAGATGGAAGCAACATTTCTTTCTCTCTCTCTCTCTCTCTCTCTCTCTCTCTCTCTCTCTGTGTGTGTGTGTGTGTGTGTGTGTGTGTGTGTATGGCGGGGGAACAAAGCACATAATAAATTCTAGGAAAGGGTCAGCATTAATAATGATTTTTTTTTCATAGCTACCTTTGTTTAGGCTATTGTGTCCATTACTTCTCCTAAGCTCTGTCCCACTCCAGTTGGAGAAGAAACTAGAGAAATACAAAGGAAGGGTCCTGGTGGGAAAGACAAGAAATTACGGACAAAAGGCAAAGCAGAAGGACCTACGGAAGGATGCCCACATAGGCCTTCACACATCTAAAAGTCAGACCCTCCAAAAGAAACGGGCACTGGAAAGAGGGTGTTAGTGAATGGAGCGAATACATAAGACCATTAACCCCATACTTGCCTGAAAGTTGAGGCTCCAGACCGTAAAAGACGTACAATTGTCTCTATGGCAGTGATTCTCAATCTATGGGTCGTGGCAGTGATTCTCAATCTATGGGTCGAGACCCCCTTGGGAGATCGACTAAGACCACTGGAAAACACAGATATTTACATGATGATTCGTAACAGTAGCAAAATTATGAAGTTATGAAGTAGCAGTAAAACTAATTTTATAATTGGGGGTCACCCCAACATGGGGAACTGTATTAAAGGGTCGCAGCATTAGGAAGGGTGAGGACCACTGCCCTGCGGCACAGGAAGCTCCAGGTATTAGCAGAGAACAGATAGTGGAGATTCAGTTCCTAATGTTACACTATCCTGTCCTTTCAGGAGAAACTAGAAGGATGTCACTTTCCCTTCAATATCTAGACTGGGGTGTGAGGTCCTGGAGCACAGGACCACAGGACAGCTGGCCACAAGGAGCCGCCTGGTTTCCATGAAGCTATATACAACTATATACAAGGCAGGGCTACATGGTCTTCTGCTCCTTGGGGGCCATCTATCCTGTCCAATATAGAAAGTGTCCACTGCTCTCTAGCCTTGTGTCAGTAAGGCCAGGCCTTGAGGGAGAACAGGCCTGAGTTCTTCTGCATGGGTCCCCACTGTGGAACCTCCTGGCATCTAGAGATGCTAATACCAGCTGGGCAGGGATGGCAAACACCTTCAATCTTGGTGCTAAGGAGGCAGAGGCAGGCAGATCTCCGAGTTCAAGGTCAACCTGGTCTACAGAGTCAGTTCCAGGACAGCCAAGGCTACACAGAGAACCCTGTCTCAAAAAACAAAACAAAACAAGAAAACAAGACAAAACAAAATAAACAACAGAAAGATGCTGATACCTGGGTCCCACTGTAGGGGCTCTGGCTGAATTAATTCAGGATAGTCTAGGTATTCCACTATGGCATCTAAGGTTAGAACCAGTGCTGTCTTGTTCACCCATGTTTTCCGAGGACCTAGATGGCAGATGTACAGGTTACTATCAGGGGTGTCTCCATCATTTGGTGGCTGATCCTTAGCTAGGCAAGTCTTCAGAATGCCCGGGATGGTGATGAGGGCCAATCACTGTAGAGCAAGGCGAGGCTGGCATGTCCAATCACATCCTTCCCTCTGGGAGGATCTCCAGGTCAGCCTGAGAGGAACAAGACTCATGAGAGGATTCTGGGGTTGTGTTTAGGTTCTGTTCCCACAGTGGAAAATTGCCTCTGTACGGGGCTGGGACCCTCTTGTTCACAGCGTTCAAACAGGGACGCTGAGATTTTTTTTTCAGCACTGTATCCCTGGTCCCAAGGCCCACGTGGGCCCAAGGCCATGAACACTTGCCTTCCCCGCCCTCTGTTCTCTGCCAGGCGGAGCTGCTTTTCCAGGTACAACCGCAGATCAATTCTGCAAATATTATCGGAAATCTATTCTCTGACAAGCACCGTTCTAGGAACCTGGAGGTATGCGGTAATTGTCCTGTTTATCGACATTGTTCTTGGAATGTTAAGACTGAACAAGTTATCGGTTCTCCAAAGTTCAGGCTGCTTGGTCTATAAAATGTGATCTGTGTGGACAGACTTCAGGGGCAGTGAGTCAAAACCCTTTGAACAGTGGTTCTCAGCCCTTGGATTGCAACCCTTCTGGGAGGTCAAACAATCCTTTCACAGGGGTCCCATATCAGACACCATGCATATCAGATGTTTACATTATGATTCATAACAGTAGCACAATTACAGTTACTAAGTAGTAATGAAAGTAATTTTATGGTTGGGGGTCAGCACACCATGAAGAACTATGTTAAAGGGTCCCAGCATTGGGAAGGCTGAGAACCAAGGTAGAAGGAGGCCAGGCCTGCATTAAGTATCTAATTAACAATAGTCAATGTTGTTTTTAAGGTTAGTGTTGACTGCCGTGTGAACATTTGTGTTCTCTTGCAGTTCACCACTCTCTGGTGGTGGGACTTGATGAGAAGGCAGAACCCTGAAAATTAGATAAAGGTCCTTGTAAAGCAGACCAAGGGGGTGTGTTGGCCTCTAGTGCTGTATGCTGTAACAACAAGAAGGTGCTACCTTTGAAATAGAGAGCGAGCCCTCAGCAGACAGTGAGTCTTGGAGACACTTTCTCCTTTCCCCAGTGCCAGAACTCTGAGCAATACATTTCCATAGTTTCTACATTTCTCAATGTAAGGGATTTTATTCTTCAGCTTGAATGGGCTAAGGCATGATTATGGCTACTGCCTCCATAGTAAAGAAAATCCTTGCAGCCTTCAAGCTGGTGGAAGGGACAAGGACCTGGGAAAATCAGCAGTTTGAAATGTGTGGCAGGCATCCCCGGACCTGGAGGCAGAGGCACCGGGGAAACATCTGGGCTGGACAGGATTGGGAATGTGATAGTTTGAATCCACGGACTCGTGTTTGGTTCCCAGGTGGTGGACTGTTGGACAGGTTCAGGAAGTGTGGCCTTGTTGGAGGAGGTGTGTCAAGTGGGGGTGGGCTTGGAGGTTTCAAAAGCTCACCCCAGGTCCAGTCTGTGTGTGTCTGCTGTCTGTGGGTCCTCGTCACGTCTATTTGTCTGCCACCACGCTCCCAATCATGATAATGCCAGACTAACCCTCTGAAGCTGTAAGCAAGCCTCAATGAAATGGTCCCTTCTATAAGTTGCCTTGGTCATGGTTGGTGTCTCTTCATCGAAACAGACCAGTAACAAAGACGGAAACAACAGCTTACATGAGACCAAGAAATGACTAATGCAATTATCAGATACGGGAGGAATTTAGAAGAGAGGAGAAAGATCACTCTGTGCAGAGGGACAAACACTGTTTTGTTGGCAAGGGACAAAGGAGTGGCCCTGGAGAAGCAGAAAGGTGAACAGGAAAGAGAGAGAGAGAGGCAGAGCTGAGGTTATGCAGGCCATGAAACTGATTGGTCTCTGACCCAGTGATACCACTTCTAGGTTCATAGGCAAGTAAGTCTATAGAAAGACTTGTATGTGAATGCTCATGTTTTTGTAATGGCTAAGTACTAAAACGAAATACATGTTAGCCAGTAGCATCCATAGACAAACTATATGACATCCCAACCATTCAGTAATGCTATGTTAAACCATAAGCTATCCTAGAAACCAGTATGCTAAAATATAAGCTGTATAAAACATATAAAAGACTGTATACTATATGATTAGACCTAGACAACATTTTGTAAGACAGATTTCTGGGAAATGGGGTATGTGTATCACTGGGCCAGAGAATAACTGTATGTTTACTATGATAAGAAACAGTCAGGTATTTTGTTGTTAGTTTACGTAGGGTAGGTGTGATTGCTTCACTAGGCGTTTGGCAGAATTCACCCATGAAGTCTTTTGAACCTGCTTCAGTACAAACAGGGCTATGCAAACTGCCCATTTCTTCTTGAGTAAGCTTTGGAACATTGCATTTTATTATTTTGTGGTGGTTTTTTGCAGGTGGTTGTCCCATAACCAGCTTCCAATTTCCCAGCTGCTACAATGACCATCTGTTTAAATTAACTTTTTAATGCTATTTTGTGGTGTTGTGTGCATGTGCACATTTTGTATATGTGTGCATATGTTTATATGCTTGGGCGTGTGTGTGTGTGTGTGTGTGTGTGTGTGTGTGTGTGTGTGTGTGCAGAGTCCCATTGAAGCCAAAAAGAGAGTGTTGAATCCCCTGGATTTTTTTTTTTTTTTTTTTTTTTTTTTTGTGGTTTTTCGAGACAGGGTTTCTCTGTGTAGCCCTAGCTGTCCTGGAACTCACTCTGTAGACCAGGCTGGCCTCAAACTCAGAAATCCACCTGCTTCTGCCTCCCAAGTGCTGGGATCAAAGGCGTGCGCCACCACCGCCCAGCTCCAAGAATATTCTTAATAATTTCTTAGGAAGCCAGGTATTGTGGCTTAGGCCTGTAGTCTCAACATTCTGGAGGTTGACAAAGGTTGATCTGGTTCTGTTGCTTCCCAGAATCCCACGACTAAGCTAGAAATAGCGTTTGTTGTTTATCGATAGGCTTTTCTTTTGCCTGTCTGGATTACCACTCCTACAACGTGAGACCCTGTCTCAGAAAACAGACAAGCAGACAAACATCTTTTGGAGAGGCTGAAGAGATGGCTCATGGGTTGAGAGCATTTGCTGCTCTTGCAGAAGACCTGGGTCTCAGCACCTACCTGGTGGCTCACATCCATCTGTTACCCCAGGTCCAGAGGATCTGATCCCTCCTCTGACCCCTAGAGGCACCGGGCACTCAAATTGTTCATACACATACGTGCAGACAAAACACCCATACATGTAAAATAAATGTCTTTAAATCCCTTTGAACTTGTGCTCATAATAAATTAAATGACCTCTTTTTAAAAAAGCAACTTTCTCTCCCAACCTCTCCCCCCCATGTGAAATGCTACCTTAGTACACACTACATCACGGTTCTAAGACAAATCTGCTCATAGCTACAGAATCACCTGATTAATGGACTTTAGCTTGGTTTTGCTTACCTGTGAAGTAGGTTGGTTTTTTTTTTTTCTTTCAACAATCATCAAAGGATATTTACAACAGATATATAGACGACAGTGTAGTGGTGGAAAGGTACTGCAGCCATCTTGTAAAGGTAGATGGCTGCTCTTAGGCCATCTTCTCTTTATGGTGAGGAGGGAACGTTCTAACTTTACCACGCTAAGATATCAGAAAAGACTATGATCAGAAGCCATCGTCTGACTTTCCTTTGGAGACGGCATATGTTGCTATCCCTGTGGCGAGTGTGTGTGTGTGTGTGTGTGTGTGTGTGTGTGTGTGTGTAGGTAACTGCAGCTCGTGGGCCCTGCTGTTTTTTGGCTCTGCCACATGTTTACAGCTAAAGTTCCTCTCACCCATGATTGGTTGATCCGGTTCGGTTGCTTCTCAGAAGCCCATGACTAAGCCAGGAATAGCATTTGTTGTTTATTGATACGCATTTCTGTTGCTGGTCTCGATTACCACACCATCGCAGCAGACTTTGGTCTTTGTGATTGTGTCTGGAAAGTCAAATATATCTAGAGGCCTAGGGCTAACGACACCATCAGCTGGAGGTTATAGAACAGAAGTTGGAGGTCATTCAAATGAGAAGAAAAACCTGTGTGTGTGTGTGTGTGTGTGTGTGTGTGTGTGTATACACAAACTTACATGTACACTAGGACGTGTGTGTGGAGGGCAGAGGAATCTGGTGTGATCCCTTGCAAACTGTCAGTCATGTTATTTTGAGACAGGGTCTCTCATTGGCATAGAACTCATCAATTAGGCTAGTCTGGGGCAAGCACTCGAAGGAGTGTTTTGCTAAAGCGGACGCAGGTGAAGGCAGACTCGTGAAGGGATATTTCATTGAAACAGACGCAAGAGAGAGGATGTTCCGCTAAAGCAAACACGTGAAGGGACACGTGATGGAGGACTCTTTGGTAACAACACACATGTATTGGTTCCCCTTCCATTGCGTAGTTGAGCGCCATTTGTCATACTTGGGCTGATTAAATACATGGACTAAGGCAAGACCTGTGCCGAGGGGAGGCATGTGGAGGACAGGTGATGTTTGGAGGGTAGAAATAAGACAGAGTGACAGAGACAGAGCTTGGCTTGCTGGTACAGCGAGCGGTACCATGCTTGTGGGTCTCACATTTCTGCGGATCTTCACTTCCCTTAAAAAGAGACACAGCAGAAAACTTCTGGTGTTCCCCTCGGTCCCTCCTGCTGACTCAAGTTGAGACTGAGGCCTGGCTGTCTCTGCTAGGTCGTGCCACCACTGTTGCTAACCTGACTCTACTGAAACTGGACTGCTGGTGTATCCATGAAGTGTTTGCGTGAACTGAGCTATCGCTGCTGATCCGTGAACTGGACTGCCGATTTCCAGACACCACAGATGGGATCTGCTCCAAAGAACCTTTCTAAACAGGTCCACTTCCCCTGTATCCTCTTTCCCACTACCTCTGGTGGGTGATGGGCTACGAGAAAGATGAAAGTATTTAACAACCATCATTAAAAATAGGATCTAAATAATTAAAGTTACACCCTGTCTTTCCCTCCCAGCCCCACCATTGCTGTGGGCGTCACCATGCCTGGCTTCCTTTTCATGGGCTCTGGGGGTCAGACTCAGGTCCTTGTGCTTACAAGGCAAACAGTTTACTAAATGAACCGTTTCTCCAGCCTGAGAAGACAGCTTAACAGCACATTTGACCCTCACACCCCGGTTTCCGTGATACTGATGAGAAAACAGAAGTTTAGAGGAAGTCTACAGAGATAGTTCAATACATAAAAACCGTTGCTGGACAAGCTGATGAGCCGATTGGATCTCTGTGATTCACATAAAAGTGGAAGGAGAGAACTGACTCTGACCTCCACACAGGCACCGTGGTACATACACAACGACAATGAGAACAACAACAGCAGCAACAACAACAACAGCAACAACAACAACAACAGCATATTAATATCTACCAAGGGTCTTGATCAAGGTCCCCTTTTTCTTTCTTTCTTCCTTCCTTCCTTCCTTTCTTTCTTTCTTTTTTTTTTTTTTTTTTTTTTTTTTTTTTTTTTTTAATTTGGCTTTTTCGAGACAGGGTTTCTCTGTATAGCCCTGGCTGTCCTGGAACTTACTCTGTAGACCAGGCTGGCCTTGAACTCAGAAATCTGCCTGCCTCTGCCTCCCAGAGTGCTGGGATTACAGGCGTGCGCCACCACTGCCCAGCTTCAAGGTCCCCTCTTTTGTGAAGTTAGATGAGACCTTCTCAGGTGGTCGGAATAATACTTCCCAAGTGTCTGTGAAGCTTCTCTTTGTGTCTCCCACGAAGTCTCAGCCCCTGTTGGACTTATCCTTAGATGGAGTCCCTCTTGCTGCACTGACCTTCTTAAGGGGTGAACCCAAAAGCCCAGAACATTGAAAGAACTCATGTGTGTTTTAGGATCAGGTGGTCTTGTCCATGCTCTTTACTCGATACTACATAGGGGGGATGGGGGGTGGGAGTGGGGATTGGGTGGGGGTATGGATTGGGTATGGGGGGGTCAGTGTCACAAGGGATTGAGGAAAACCTTCACAAGAGCCAGGCTCCTCTGAGTCACAGGCCCAAGAGTGGTGTGAATCACCAGAGTAAGCCAAGAGACACATCAAAGTGTAAGATGAAGAGTGGAAGGTTTGCCAGCCAGAAGGAAGGCAGTAGACAGGTTTCCATGTCCAGAGTTAATGATGCACCCCATCCATTTTGGCCATTCTTTCTCATCTGATGAGTTTTGGTGGGTGCCTACTATGCCTGGGGCTGTTTAGAGTACTAGGGATATAGTAGTGGGGACACAGACCAAGTTTCTACTCATATTTCCATGGGGAGAAAGACAAACGCAAGAAACGAACAACCGTGGCCATGCCAAGGATCAGCAAAGGCACAGGTAAAAGGTTAAGCCAGAAAGGAAGAAGTAATCGCCAACAGGACTAAATTGAGAAGGCGTTTCTGACCAAAGGCCTGAGTTCAGTGCATGCTGTATGGATACGGGTGAAGAAGGGACAATGGCCTCAAGGCAGGCCAGCCGTAATGAGTAAAAAGGTGACATGAGGTTAGAACAGCTTGGGGGAGAACAAAGGAGATAAAAAACTGGCACTGGTGAAAATCGTCACCTTCCCAGAACTGATTGGCTGATGCGCCTTTGACTGGGCAGTGCAAGCGTGTCGCTCCCCTGCTGAAGGCGACTTCTGTTTCTCAGAAGTACCCATAGAGTCATTCCTCTCAGCCCCTGCAGTCAGCGTTCTCACCAGAGGCTAGCAGGGGAGTCCCAGTGAGCCTTGAGGAGACTTAAACCAAAACCAAAACCAAAACCAAAAACAAAACCAAAAACAAACCAACCAGAAAATCAGGGTCTCCTAAGGCAGCACTAGTTCTGGAACTCGCTAGGTAGAGCAGGCTGGCTTCACACCCCGGGGCTCTATCTCCTGAGGGCTGGCATTGCAGGTGTTTAGTTGTAGCCTGCGCCCAGAAGCCTATAAATCTAGGCAGGTCCAGAGAAGAATAAAGTAAGACAGCTGTGAGAATCCAGTCTCTCAAACACAGAGTACTTCACGGCTACTGACAAATGCACTTCCTCCACGACTCATGATACAGCCGACTTTTAAAATGTCTTTGAAATTACATGTGTTTATTTATTTGCTTATCTAGTGGGTGTATGTGTGTGTAGTGGCATAAACCTACCAAAGGATGCCAGAGAACATCCTTTTTTTTTTTTTTTTTTTTTTGCTTTTGGTTTTGTTTTTTTCGAGACAGGGTTTCTCTGTATAGCCCTGGCTGTTGTCCTGGAACTCACTCTGTAGACCAGGCTGGCCTCGAACTCAGAAATCTGCCTGCCTCTGCCTCCCAAGTGCTAGGATTAAAGATGTCCACCGCCACTGCCCAGCAATCAGATACCACCCTTTTGGATCTCTCTCTCTCTCTCTCTCTCTCTCTCTCTCTCTCTCTCCCCACTGTGTGGTACTCAAGGATAGAACTCAGCTATCAGGCTCCATGACAAGTACCTTCAGGCGCTGGGCTGTCTCACTGGCTTTATATTTAAACTTTTGGGGCCTTCTCATATTCCCCACCCCCCCCCACCCCGCTATGGATAGTGAGTTATTTCTCCACTGTAAGATAAAACCGTAAGGGTTCCAAAAAGCAACTCCTGTCCAGTGCTGGAGAGGTTCCAGGATAGGTGAGGGCTGTGGCCAATGGGAGGGCCATGTGCTGGCCTTAGAACGTAGCCGCCACTATGTGTCCGCTGACCTGTCTTGAGGGAATGGGACCTCACATTGACAGATCATATCCTTGGGCTAAAGAAGAGGTGAATCTGCATATATCAGGGGAACAAAATCAGCTCTCTCTGCTTCTGGGATCATTCTCCCGTCTAGAGCACGCGTAAGCCCGGTAGGACGAGTCGGATGTTAGGAATGGAGCATCACATGAAGAGACCCCTGGTGGACAGTGGGAGGTGCTTCTTAGCATAGAAGATGGCTTCTATCTGCCTCTCCTCAGGACTCTGCACTCCTTCCTCTAAGTCCCTCACACTTAGGTCAGTCACGGCATAAGAATGCCTTCGCTTGCCGGGCGGTGGTAGCAGCGGCGCACGCCTTTAATCCCAGCCCTTGGGAGGCAGAGGCAGGCAGATTTCTGAGTTCAAGACCAGCCTGGTCTACAGAGTGAGTTCCAGGACAGCCAGGGCTATACAGAGAAACCCTGTCTTGGAAAACCAAAGCCAACCCACCAACCAAACAATGCTTTTTCACTTACAGTTACAGAAACCCGGGTCAAACCGGGCCAGGGAAAAGTAAATTCATCAGCTCCTATACCCACGATGCACAGCTTCACACAGGCTGGATTCCAACGCACGGGGTCCTTCTCTGTCCCTCCAGCCCCTGTTGCCTTCCATCTTTGATGTGGCTCAAACCAAGTTGACCTACTTGGTTATCATTTGCTGTTTCTCCCGAAGCCTTTGTGCTCAAAGACAAGGATCTAGTTGCCTGAAGGGGTTGTGACCCTCGACAAGGCCTTGTGTCCCAGGATATGAGTCACTCCTGTGGATAAACCAGGCCGACATATGCTCTGGAAAAGAGAATGGTCCCCAAATCAGAGAGAGCTGACGGTACCTGCAACAACAGCTGTACAGACGTGAGACTTGAAGAAGGGGGGGGGGAGGTATTTAAGTGGATACTTAAATATGTGCTTTCTGCCTACGTGCACACTACAGACATATCAGATCGAGGTGCCAAAGGTCATTCATCATTCACCCAACTTCTGTAAGTTGATAGAAGCTTGTCAACGCCAGTATCAGCATATTGTCATTACAGAACAAACGTGTCCAGTTTGGTACATTTTCAATGGGTGTTCAAGTTGAAGGCCGTTCCTCAACAATGCAGGCAATGCAAGAAGCTCTCTAGTCCCGGGAACCACACTCCCATGCCCTCCCAGGGTAGAACCAGAGTGGGGATTTGTCATCGTCAGTATGTTGTCCAACTGAACAGACATGTTTGTAGGCATCCAGTAACAGAATTGTATCACTTTTTGATCCTCTATACGTTCTATTTATTTGTTTAAAACTTGTATTTTATATGTGGGAGGTGTTTTGCCTGGAGGTTTTGTGTGTCTGTGCATTGTGTTCACGCCTACTGCCCTCAGAAGCCAGAAGAAGGCATCGGGTCCCCTGAAACCGGGCTTACCGATGGTTGTGAGCCCCCGTGTGGGTGCTGAGAATCGAAGTCAGGTCCTCTGGAAGAGCAGCCAGTGCTCTAAACCACTAGCTCTAACCTCTAGGTGCAACACCCTATACATTTTAAAGTTGAACCAGAACTCCCTGGAGTTCTTGGGCAGGCAGGGATGGAAGTCTGTGGTGAGAATGGGGTGGGGGTGGGGGTGAGGGGGTGGGGAGGTGGGGGTTGGTCATTTTATTCTAGACAGGCAAAAGTGAGAAAAGCTTTGCCAAACTCTCTGAGAGTACAAGGGCAAGTGAAATACCAACCAGTCCTGGGAAAGAATGCGCTTAGCGCCAAAACTCTTTTCGTGGATTATTTTAATTGTCAGATATCTTGTGTGGCAACATATCTGTTCAGTGAGCACCCAGGCACAACATCCCCATAAGTTAAGTTCTATCACTGTCCCTCTAAGAGCCTAACTTGCCAAAGATCACCTATGTAACAAATTGATGGTCTACACCTGGGAAGTGCAATCATAAAGCCTTGTTGATGATTCATTCATTCATTCGTTTGTTTGTTCGTTCGTTCATCCCTGTTTACATTCCGTAATGAGGTTTAATGCGTCCTACATGTTAAGGCTGGTTCTCGGTGCTCAAGTAGCAGCCGTGTCTGTGAGCAGTGGTAGAAAGATGTACACGATGCTCTAGAAGGGAAGAAATACTGTAAGTCGGAAAGGTACATGAAATTTTATTGATGGTGCAGTGGCTCTCAACTTTCTTTTTCTTTTTTTTAAAAAGATATATTTATTATCACATGTAAGTACTCTGTAGCTGTCTTCAGACACCAGAAGAGGGTATCAGGATCTCATTAGGCTGGTTGTGAGCCACCATGTGATTGCTGGGATTTGAACTCAGGAACTTTGGAAGAGCAATCAGTGCTCTTAACCACAGAGCCATCTCACCAGCCCAGCTCATAACTTTCATGCCTGTGCTTGGGAAGCTGAAGCAGGAGGATTCCCTTGAGTTTGTGGCCAGTTTGGGCTACTGAGTGAAAGCTTGTTCCAAAAGGCCCCCTGTCCTCCCCAAATAAAACATCAAAACAGTGAATAGCATTAAGTCCTAAAGAGGTGTGTGTGTGTGTGTGTGTGTGTGTGTGTGTATGTGTATGTGTGTGTGTAAAATTCTAAAATTCTAAATTGGGTGGTGAGTCTTAGGAACATTAAATAAAGATCTAAGGAACGTACTCAGGAGTTAACCACACAGATATCTGAATGAACACAAGACGTGGAGCGGACAACTGGACCTGAAGAAGCAACAGGAGAAGAACATTTTAGAAAGGGCAGGGCAGGGAGTCCAGAGTGCCTGGGGCGGGATCTGACTGAGGCACAAGTGGGCTCTGAGTATAAACAGGACTGGGATGCAGAACTGTAGGAAACAAGACCTGAAGGGGAAGTGGGAATGGACCTTGTAAGGCCTCGCAAGTGGCAGGGCTCTGTCTTTTATTTGGCTGTAATGTAGTCATGTGGGTTGGGCCTGGGGGTGGGGGGATGTGAAAATGACCCAGTTTCCACACGTGCACTCTTGCTTCTCTATCATGGACAGGCTGCAAAGGGGGCCAGGAAGCCATGAAAGAGGCACTGCCGTGACTTGGACAGAGGTCAGGCTAGTTTGTCCCAGTGTGCACTAGACGTGTGGCAAGCTCTTCAAGTCTAAGCTTATTGTGAAACCCTGAGTGGAAGGCTTGGCCGACGGGTGTGTACGAGAGCAATCGGACGTGAGGTGGCCCGAGCCTTTCAGCCCCGGCGGGGCGACTGAACACTGGGATCTGTGGCAGGAGAGGCAGGACCGGTGTGGAGGAGGGGTATTCAGGCTCGGATCAGGGATAATTAATTAGAGATACCTATTAGGCCATCTCCAAAGGTGATGCTGGGGTTCAGGCTGTGGGCTCAGGGGAGGGGTCCTTGGACACCAAAGTTCACGGTGAATAAGATAAGCTTTCTTGGGCTGGAGAGATGGCTTAGCGGGTAAGAGCACCCACTGCTCTTCTAAAGGTCATGAGTTCAAATCCCAGCACCCACATGGTGGCTCACAACCATCCGTAAAGAGATCTGATGCCCTCTTCTGATGTCTGAAGACAGCTACGGTATACTCACATATAACAATAAATAAATCTTTAAAAAAAAAAAAGAATCAGATCTTAAAAAAAAAAAAAAAAAAAAAAAAAAAAAAAAAGATAAGCTCTCTTTCCAGGCAACTGAAGACTTTGACTCACACAGGACTTTGGCCAAATGATGATTATCAAACAAACAAACAAAACAAAACAAAATGAAAACAAACAAACAAAACCCCAACTAGATTCAAGAATGTCAAGTTTAAAAATCCACCCCATCCTGCCACCCTGATACTTACTTGGCTTTCTCTATATTCCCTCCTGGTTTTGCCCACATGTACGCATAATTGCAGAATATGGTTCTACTGTATGTGCTTGCTCGGAGTTCGTAGACATGGCTCCTGCAGTGTTTGTAAAGGATTTGAAAGGCTGACAAAATGCAGGGCATGAAATATGCTAGGAACGAAAGTCGAAAACTCCTACCTAACTTGATGACCAGTAATCTTTGCACACGGTTACTCCTTGTTTAGGAGACTGAACTTTGATACAAATGAAGGCAGGCCACCCTGCAGTCAACCAGAGGGAGATTCTAGAAAAGGTGTGTGTGCGTGTGCGTGTGCGTGTGCGTGTGCGTGTGCGTGTGCGTGTGCGTGTGCGTGTGTGTGTGTGTGTGTGTGTGTGTGTAAAATTCTAAAATTCTAAATTGGGTGGTGAGTCTTGCTAAGATAGGAACATTAAATAAAGATCTAAGGAACGTGTGTATAAAGGCCCAGGAGGCAAAGAAAAGCACATGCTAATGGTTTGAATGGAAAAATATCCCATAAAGGCTTATGTATTTGACCATTCCTTCTCAGCTGGTAGGCACTCATTTTGAAGGTTGGAAAGCCTTTCAGACAAGCAGTTCCCAACCTGTGGGTCATGACCCCTTTGGCAAACCTGTATCTCCAAAGTTATTTACATTATGATTCATAGCAGTAGCAACATTATAGTTACAAAGTAGCAATGATAATAATTTTATGGTTAGAGGGCGGGTCCCCATATGAGGAACTGTATGGAAGGGTCGCTGCGTTAGGGAGGTTGAGAACCACTGTGGGGCTTAGCCGAAGGAAGTGAGTTGTGGAGTCGGGCACTGGAGTGGTAGAAGTAAGCAGTTATAGTGCTTTCCTGTCCCTCTTCGGCAGCTGACTGCGCCACTAATTCCCTGGAGGGTGTCTCCCAGGCCCCAAGCCTTCCCTGTTGGATTGTGTCCTGTGAACCATGAGCCAAGATCAATCTTTCCTGCCTTACATGGCCTCTGCCAGGTGTTTGGTCAGCGCACTCAGTAAAGTAAGGAGACTGGAAGATTGTCTACACCTGACAGGTAAAAATTAATCTGGTCTCTGGAAAACAAAAAACAATAACAAACCCTTTAGGGTTACAGAAACATAGGCAAACACTTTCTCCGAGGGTTCTTCCAAGAAAACGTCAAACCATACGTAAAATGTAGTGAACCCCAGACATTTCAGAGGTTTAAAAAGTTGAATTCGGGACTCCCACAACACAGGAACTCCAGTCCGATCTGTTTTGTCCGTTCATGTTAACCTTTCTCCGACAGTTTGTTTTTAATTTTACAGAAAAGGTTAGGGATCTAAAGAAGGTAAGCCCCCTCCTCAGTCGCTCACCTGTTTGACACAGGCTTTCTAAAACTTCAGTGAGAGCCATCCATCCCATCAAAGATGCCAAGAAAACAGCCCCCGCCTGCCCCCGCCCCGCCCCCGAGTCCATCGCTAACGAAGCCCCTGTAAGTTGGCTTATGTGCTCCCCTCTCATTCACCTGTTCTGTAAGTGCATAGAATTATTTAAGGGGGAAAAAATTACTGTGGATAAAAATTGGTTGAGGGTTCCTGGCCTTGGAATTGGTTGGTTGTGTTTCCTTCCAGGGCCGGCAGGCGGGGCACCAGGCAAGGCTTGGAAGCCGCGCCTCCTCCAACCTCTCCTGGCCTCCCTTGCCCAACTTCCCCATAACCACAGCTTCAGCTAAAAGTGGCCATTGACCTTTCAAGCTTTTGAGCAGTGATGCAACAGAATAGTATTTCAAAGAAAAATGGTTATCGAAATTTTGGATCCGGTTTTCCCATGAGTGTTATTTTTTGTTTTTCTGTTTTTTTTTAAAAGTAGGTCACATTCAAAGTGGGTCACGTTTCAGGGGTCGCTGGAGGCCAGGTGGCCTCTTATGGAGTGGGAGGTGAGGGTCCCAATAGGAAAGAAGTCCTGGGATCAATACGAACTCCGGGTCCCTGGCTTTGCAGGGAATCACGGAGACAAAAGCACCAGACCTGTCACCCTGCACCCCACCCGGGCACAGGTAAAGGCATCTCCTCTGTAGAGGGTGGCCAGGGTGGGTCTCCCGAAGGACAAACTGGAGTGGAGCTGAGGAGGAAAGGAGGAGCTGGGCAAGGCTGATGCAGGGGACTACCGGTCGGAGCTCCAGGGGGGAGGGATTGAAAGCAGTCCGCACAGCTTTAAGGAGGCGCTCCGCTCCGCTCGCTCTCGGTCTTCTAGGATGCTGGCGGAGGGGGACAGCCTCTGGTTTGCTTCCTGAGGTGCCCGGGGAGTGGTCGTCGACCACTGGGCAGTGGCCTGCTAGCTGGGGGCTCTGTGTGTCTTAGAGAGGGAGGGACCGACAGCTGAGCCCCGCCCCCTCCCCCCCACGCGGGTCCTGCCCCCTATGTACCGAGGAGGGGAGGGTCGCGTCCGGCAGGCGGACCGCGGGGTGGATGGTTGGCATTAAGGTCCCCTCCTCCATGGAGGGCTGGAGAGAAGAGGGGCTGCTAATCGCGGGACCAAGGTTCCCAGGCGATGCAGACAGGGGCAGGTACTGGCCACTTAATAGGCATTGGCTGGGGACTTCTCCTTGTCCCCGAGCACCCCGAGGTGCAGGGTCAGAGGAGGGCGGAGTCGCAGGCATGTACACCCCGCAGCCACCGGCACCCGCACCGGCTCTCCACCCGGTTCCCTTGAAGCCTGCGCATTAGCGCCGGGGCCTCTTTAAAAAGCGCTGGCGGGGGCCGCGGTCACGTGGGCCGGATTCCTGGAAAGTTCCTGGAAAGCGGCGTCCGCGGCGGCCCGGGCGGGGCGCGAGGGGCGGGAGGCGGGCAGCGAGGGAGGCGCGTCGGCCCGGGAAGTCGCGCGCACACTCGGCTCCGGGGACAGACGTTTAACTCTTGCCAAGTCTCGCCGCCTGTGCGGCTCGCGGGCCTCGGGCTTTTTCCCCCCCTGAAGCATGAGCCTTTCCTCCCGCAGCCGCCAACGCTGCGCGGGTCGCGGACAGGGCGCGCCGGGGCTCCAGGCGCCCGGCCTCAAGATCCCTTGCGCCCGGAGCCCGGAAGCTTGCGGCAGGTACTGCTCCGCGAAGCCCGAAGGTTCCGCCCGGAGTTGGGGGGACAGTGGCCGGGGAGGGCGGCGGGGTGCGAGCACGGGAGCGGCGGGCTGCCTGGGCTTCCGCAGTGTAGGGCGCCCCGGGAGAGTTCAAGTCCCGGGCTCTGCCCCCATCCGGACTCTACTGCTTCCTCTCCCGGGTTCCTTCTCGGTCTCGGGAAATTCTTACTAGCACCCCTACCCCCCCCAACAACAACTGCTATCCAAATTTATAATCCTAATAACCTGATCTCCCGCTCCTCCCCGCCAGCCTCCGCCCTTGCTCCCCTACCCCACCCCTTCTCTTTCGCCCATCTTTCTCCGCCGCAGCCGGAGGGAAACCCGGCGCTGGCGAGCAGGGGTGTCAGCCTGGGGCGGAGAGTGGGGAAGCTAGGCGACGAGCCCTGGGATTTTTTTTTTTTTTTTTTTTTTTTGGTCTGCCTTTGGCGCAGAAAAATCCGGCTGCTTCTACTGAGCGCAGAGCCGGTTGCATCCCCAGGCATCTCGTTTCCACAAATAAACGTCACCCGGGGAAAACTCAGACGGACACCCCTCCTCGCCCCCGTGGCTCCCCCGCCCCTTGTCCGCTGGAGAGGCTGCCTGGTGCGGAGGCGGCAGTCGCCGCGGCGGCGGAGGTAAGACCTCGGTCCCGGCTGATGGCACGGCCCCGCTGCGCTCGCTCTTGCGGGCTCAGCCCCGGCCTCCTCTGGAGCTCCGGGCGGGGGCTTGCACGCTCCGGCCGATTCCTCGACAGCGCCCGCGGCGGCAGCTGCCGGAGCGGCGCTCCGCGTTCTGGAGCGACTGCCGCTGCGCCCCCAGTCCTCGTCCGGAGCGTGCTCCGGGGAGCCGCAGGAGTGGGGGCGAGGCCGCCTCCGAGGCGGGGGATGCAGCGCTCGGCGCGCCGCTGGCGCACCGCAGCACCCTCGGCTGGCGACCCAGGAGCCCTGCGGCGCTTTAGGGCGTGGAACCAGGTTTTGCCCTTGCATCCTCCCAAAGGCCCTGGGGCTGCTCGAAATGTGGGATGGAAGAGCCAAGTGCGGAGAACTGCCGGGTTCTTTGTGTTTATTATGTTTTTTTTTTTCCCCTCGACTTGCCCTTGACAAAGGCCTATCCGGACCCGCAGGTGACTGTTTCCTGGGCTGCCTGTGTGTGTGTGTGTGTGTGTGTGTGTGTGTCTGTGTGATTCCTGCACACAGTTCTTCGGCGGGAAAACACCTTGTTTACTCTCATCCCGTCTCCCTCCTCACCCCTCCACTCTGGCCAACTTTGGTGTCTTGGATCTCTGCCCTTTCTACCCGTCTTTCCCCAGAGTTGGGCAGGGCGTTAGCTGGATGCTCGGGGTTAAATGGTACAGAACACGCAGGCGGAGGAGTCCCTGGGATTTTCCACGTGTCTGTTTACCCACCCCCACCTCAACCGTAAGGGTTCAGTCCAGACTGACCAAACCTCTGTCCCATTGTTTCTTAACAGGCGATCTGTGGGTGACTGTGTCTGCGAGAGACTTTGCCATACCATTCTGCCGGAATTTGGAAAGAAAGAACCAGCCGCTTCCAGTCCCCTCCCCCTCCGCCACCATTTCGGACACCCCGCACAGTCTCGTTTGGGGGTACCCTGTGACTTCCAGGCAGCACGCGAGGTCCACTGGCCCCGGCTCGGGCGACCACCTGTCTCGGACGTGTTGACTCATCTCCCATGACCCTGCGGTGCCTGGAGCCCTCCGGGAATGGAGCGGACAGGACGCGGAGCCAGTGGGGGACCGCGGGGTCACCGGAGGAACAGTCCCCCGAGGCGGCGCGTCTGGCGAAGGCCCTGCGCGAGCTCAGTCAAACAGGTAGGGGAGCTGGCGGCTGGCGAGGAATGCGAAACGGGGCGCCCCCATCCCCACCCCGCCGAAGGCGGTGGCAGAGAGTGCGGCTGGGACGCGGGCCCAGGTAGGGAGCACTGAAAGCGATGGAACTCCGTCTCCTCGCGTCCGGTCTCGGCTCCGGGGGTCCGGGAACCGCAGGGCGGGGGTGGGGGGGGGGCGGGGGGATGACCGGATCTTAGGTGACCACAAAAGAAAAGTGTGGAAGGACGCTGAGGCTTGGGCGGGAGCCCGGAGCGAGCTGGGCTCTTTTTGGAAATGCTCTCCCAGCGCCGAGGAGCCTAGGCTGGTTTCAGCCGGGGCTCCGGCTCGCACCCCACCCGCGTGGGAGAAAAGCAGCCATCGCCTCTCTTAGTGCCGGGAGCGCTGGAGGCCAATGGGCTGTGCTGCCTCCTGTCTGGGCTGCGTGCGCTCCCGGAGCAGCCGCCGCTGCCGCAGCCCGGGATGGTGGCAGCCAAGTTCAGACTGTATGGGTCGCAGCTGCGGGGGTAGCCTGGCCGAGCGAGGGTAGACCGCACCCGCAATGCGGAAGCTCTCCCTGCATCTGAAAGCAAAGAAGAGAAAATGCTATTTTCTCCCGATAGCTGGAAAACAAATGGGGTCTAAAAAAAATCTGACTTCTGAAAACTTAACCTTTGTGGCAAGACAACTTTTGCAGCAGTAGATCTTGGGAGAGGAAGAAAAGTCCTAGTCTTTCCTTTCGGCCCTGGGCTTTCCTTGGGAAAGTTTCCGGGTAATATTTTTTGTGTGTGTGTGTGTGGTGGGGGAGGGGGGAAGCTGTCGGCTGAAATAGGGGGGCACATTGTTCAAAGTTATTAAACGAAGTTTCTTGAGTTACTTTTTGTAAGTGAGATGAAGAATCAAATGGAGAATTCAGAGAACAGGGTTATAATACAGTTTGAATCAGGGCAAAGTCCAAAAGAATATAGTGAAGGCTGTAAACTGTTTCTGCTCTTCCTCAGAAACTTAGCTAGTTACAATCAAAGCAGTCAACAGTAGTGCCTTCTAGGGCTTCTAACAGAGACTAAATGTTACAAGTAATTTAGGGGAAGGTCAGGGCACTACCGGCCAGTCAGAAAAGTTGCTTCTGTTTTTTTTTTTTTTTTTTTACTGGAATTACTGGAGATGAGTTTACCATTTTGTTCCCTACACTTATAAACTTCACTTCTAAGTTAGTTCTGACTTAGTGTTTTGTTAGGCTTTTGTTTCAGTTAAACTGTACTGAAAGTCAGTCTCTCTCTCTCTCTCTCTCTCTCTCTCTCTCTCTCTCTCTCGGTCAGTATATCTGCCATATTGCAAAACTTTTGGCTCATTAGAGGAAAACCTTAACATCATTTAAAGAAAAGCTACAGAAAATCATTTGAAAAGAAAAAAAAATTGGTTTACAGTTGTGCCTAGAACGGACTTAAGTTTTTATTAAATACTTACCCAAAGATTTGTGGTAGGCCTTGGTAAAACTTTCACTTACAGGCTTTAAAGAAAAAAAAAAAAAAGTATAACAAGAGAAATTAGTTGAGCCTGGTGGTCTAGGCCTGTAAATCCCAGGACTTGGGAGGTGAATGCAGAAGAAGAAGAAGTTCAAGGTTATCCTTGGCTACAAAGTAAAACTGAGGCCAGCCTGTGCCACAGAAGGCCCCCCCTCGTCTCAGAGCAAAACAACTAGAAAAAAATGACTGCCAAGTTCAGACCATATTCTAAAAATCCTTAATAATAACTATTTCACTTTTCTTTTTCTTTTTCTTTTTGAATGAAAAAAAACCCCAGGATGGTACTGGGGAAGTATGACTGTTAATGAAGCCAAAGAGAAATTAAAAGAGGCGCCCGAAGGAACTTTCTTGCTTAGAGATAGTTCGCATTCAGACTACCTACTCACTATATCTGTTAAGACGTCAGCTGGACCGACTAACCTGCGGATTGAGTACCAAGATGGGAAATTCAGATTGGATTCTATCATATGTGTCAAATCCAAGCTTAAACAGTTTGACAGTGTGGTTCATCTGATTGACTATTATGTCCAGATGTGCAAGGATAAACGGACAGGCCCAGAAGCCCCCCGGAATGGGACTGTTCACCTGTACCTGACCAAACCTCTGTACACGTCGGCACCGACTCTGCAACATTTCTGTCGACTCGCCATTAACAAATGTACCAGTACGATCTGGGGACTGCCTTTACCAACAAGACTCAAAGATTACTTGGAGGAATATAAATTCCAGGTATAAGTATTTCTCTCTCTCTCTTTTTTTTGTTTTTCAAACATATGCCTCATATAGAAGAATATCTCCGAATGCAGCTATGTGAAAGAGAACCCGGAGGCCCTCCTCTAGATAACCGCGCAGAATTCTTTCTCGAGAACAGTTGAGCTCAGTCTAATTTTTAAAGTGGCGAAGATGTAGCTAGGTATTTTAAAGTTTCCCCTTGGGTAGTTTCAGCTGAATGATGCTCTCTTTCCTATGGCCGATCAAGACCAATAGGCCCTTTTAAATGAAAAAAACAAAAAACACAAAAATATCCCAAGGAGAGGCAAGAGACTATTCCTGTCAGAATGACTTGCCTTCTTTTTGGGTCCCTATGCACTGGGTCAGAAGTCCAAGCATCGTAGGAGAGAAAGATATCCATGTGGCTAGCTGAGGGAGAAGACCCTGGCGGACTCAGGCTTCAGCTCTGCTTCCCGATGCCTGGGGATCCGTCTGTGTTAGAACTCGCTGTAGTTTGCATCCTGATATATCCGGTAGGACTTCTGATATGATATCCGGTAGGACTTCCGTTCCGTTAAGCCGGTCACACTTGTTCTTATCCCACGTTTTATGCAACTAATCAAATCAACCAAAAAGAAAAAAAAAACCCGTCACCACGAGATCCTTTTTTTTACTCCATGTGTGAACTCCCCCTGAACGAGTGCTGTAGTGATCCATTTCAAGGCAGCCTTACTTCAGAAACATTTCAAACTGGTGCAAACAGAAAAGACTTCTCTCTCTTTTCCTTTAAGGCTAAAGACAAGAATGTCACGCTACACAGGTGCAACTCAATCCTCGAAAACAAAAACCAATGCAGTCAGAGACCCTTTACCCTTGACGTAGCTGTGAGTCCTAACCTATTGCCATTGGGTTTTTTTTTTTGTTTGTTTGGTTTTTGTTTTTGTTTTTGAAATGGCTTTAGAACTTTCCAAGTTGTCCTTGAATTGTCTGACCACGGACATCAACAGCTCCTCCCACCCCCTTCTACCTTGTAGAATACTCTGACTTACTTTTCTTCCAGATCTAGGGGGGGGGGGTACCTGCCTGTTTTTTTCAAAGTGTTTATTTACTGCTGTTACTATTTGATTAGACTGTATTAAATAAAAACAAACCTGACTTTTACAAGTTGCACTCGTTGCTTTGAGTTGTAGCTATATCTTTCCATGCTAATAAAAGGTTGCCATAAAACTCAAGTGAAATAAACTAGGCAATCAGCACAGGGTAGAACATTAACTTGCTCGCCTTCAAATAAGGTCCGCACCTGCTCTGTGTGTTTCAGAAAGCATGGTTTGCTAGCTAGGAACTGTCAAGACAGCCTGACCGTGCGCAGGCTGGGTGGGCATAATCCTCGGTCGGGCCTTCTGTGTTTCCAAAAGGAATGGTTTAGAAGTGATAGAGATTACGTCAGGGTCTGAGCTTCAACACGTTGAACAGACACAGTACTAAGTAAAAATGACAAGTTCTGCGGCAGCTTTCTCTTGGCCACACCGTCGCATGACTGCTGCAATGTGCCGTGTTTTCTGGAGTCTAGACACTATTCTTCTTCTTGCCGCCCTTTACCGTTCTCCAGGCGGGCTGTGGGCTCCTGTGAGCGGGCGAAAGGAGAACCGGGGGTATCGTGTGCACACTCTTGACTGAATAGGAAATTATATAAAAAAAAAAAACCTGGAAGGGAACATTAAGCTTATCCAAACTGGAAGGATTGCTGGGGGTGGCTTACGAAGAGCCTACTCTTTAAAGACAAACTAGCTCTGCTGGGTGGCGGGGCAGTAACCTTTGCATTGGGATACTTAGATTTACTTTTTTCCGAATCCCCCTTCTGCACAGCAGCGGTTCAGATTTACTTTTTTCCGAATCTCCCTTCTGCACAGCAGCGGTTCTCTGGTCGAATGCTTGACCCCTGGGAAAACTCTCACAGGACTGGTAGCAAGGGTCTTTGTGGAATCCTTTTATAGGTCTCCTGCTGCTTCCTCAGAGATTGGGAGTGAGGAGGTAGTCACGAGGAACTTGTGCCTGTGGAGTTGGGACCAGCTCCACAATGTTGCTTTCAGTGGCCTGCAGGTGGGGGAAGCCCAGATTCACCGCTTCGGGCTGTGGAATGGATCACCGTATCTTTCTTTCCGATCGTGATGGCGAGGAAGTTGATCGGCATCAGGGGGCATTTTTTTTTCCCTTGCTTTATGGTTTCTAATATTTATTTATTGAGTTCCTGGTGTGCCAGCTTCTGACTCAATACTTCATCCATGTTATCACATTTGATCCTCGTAAGGACAGAAAGAGCAAAGTGCAGTTTTATAGGAAGTGGATATGTCCACACGGATCCAGTTAACAAGTTAGAGCAGGCTGTAATAGCACCCCTCAGCCTAACAGGTACCTTATTGAGTGTTGTGTTCTCTGTCTTTAAAAAAAAAAAAACCGGTTTCAAGAAATGATTTCTTGGTGCATGTGTGTATGTGTACGCATGTGCCGTGTCATATATGTGGGAGGTGGAGCACGCCTTGTCTGTCCTCTCCTTTCATTGTGTGGCTTCCAGGGATTGCACCTCAGGCTTTCCCGGCAAGCACTCTCACCTCCTGGGACATCTTGCCAGTCCTCCAGCCAGTCTTGCCAATGGCTTTTTCCTTGAAGACCCCTGAGCTCACAATAAGTGCCGAAGGAGGGGCAAGGTGAGGAGGGAAAGGGAGTTTGCCCCCTTCCTGGGTGTCTGCTAAATGATTCTGGGCATCAGTGATTGGCACATTTAACAACAGAAACAAAACCATACTCAGATCCTCAACTGAGGCTGGAGATTTTTTTTCCCCCCGCGTTGTTTTTCTGTGTAGGGTGGTGTGAAACATTAGTAAGGATATTTATTATTGGGGTTCTAATTGTTGCTCTTCTTGGGGAATGTCCTGCGTAGGATTTGCATATCCACCCACCCCACCCCTGGGCTCAAATGACTGCTATGAGTTTCTGTGAAAGAAATAAGAGGTGAAGGAGCGTATGCCGTCCCATCTAAAGTGGTAATGACATTTACTTTATAGGGATGGGGACCTTGGCTTGGGTGCGCTGGGAAGCTTTGCTTAGCGTTGTCGCTATGAAAGTTTAATGACTTCACTGTAATTACATAATCCAAATAGGTGACAGAAAGGGACTGTTGATTGTTCCACTCGGTTTATTTTCTTGGGAAGACTTTCCCCTGCTTTTAGAAAATTGTACCCTGCTTGGCGGAGGGTAGGAGACAGAGACGTCATCAAGTAATCCAAGGGATGGAATGTCCGGAGAGCAGACTGTGCCCTTTTGGTTGTGGGTTTGGGCACAGGGTAGGAGGGGGTGAGTGGCCGAGGCTCTAACAGCTGGGCCGAAGCCTCACTGGCTCCCAGAAGTCCTGTCCATCTTCGGCACCTCTCTACCCTCCCAGTGAAAGAATGTGGCTCTGGGCCTGTCATTCCCTCAGAGGGCTCTGTATTCTCATCCAGTTGTTAACGCCCTAGAATCCTGGAGTCCGGAACACACTGTTTGGGTCACTCAGCTCAGGTCCGGTATATTAACCAGAACATTTCAGATTCAGGGATTAGAGATCTCCTGCCCACGGCGCCCTGGCCAGCAAACGGGCATCATCCAAACGCCCGAGCTTAGGTCTCGTATCATCAGAAACGCCACACTTCTGCCCTCGGCTAGAATGGCTCTGTGCCCTTCTTTGCTGCAGTTACCGTGACTCAAAACGTTCTCCCTCTGACATGCAAAATCAGGCTTTGGAATATCGCCACAGTAAGATACTTTCAATCCTTGGCCTCTTCCGCCCTCCTCTCCAGGATTACCCCCCTTTTGCTGGATCTCAACATGTCTTGATCCACGGTAGAGTGTTAGAGATCTGTGTTAGGCTTCCCTGCTGCTTGGCAAGCGCCCAAGCGTTGGGCCACATCTCCCAGTCCATCGCAATGTCCCTAATCTGTTTGCTGTTTTAAAAGCCGCAGTCCTCCGGCTTTAAGACAGCAAACAGTCCTTGCCGTGTGGTGATCTCATGACACGTCTGCCAGATGTAACCAGCACGTGGCCAGGGTGCCCAGGGGACTGTCTACTCTCCTGTGCTAACTTACCAGTAGAGTCCATTTTGGCTTTTGTCCCCTCCCCCTCCCCCTCACACACCGGTAGCCCCTCCCCGACCTGACTTTCTCGTTTTTCTTTCCACGCTGCTGTCTTTTTAGTCTATTAGATAAATCCTTGGTGGCTGTGTAATTCGAGGGCAAGTCAAGTCTACTTGAACTAGGTAAATTGGCAGATTTAGGATCTTTAGGATTAAGTCTCTGTTTCTCTTTGGCTCTCTTCAGGATTTAAAAACCAAAGCCAGTTCCTAACACCACTCAACACCTTTTTTTTTTTTTTTTTTTTTTTAATTTTGTTTATTTAAACAGCCTATGGCTCCTTACTGGCTAGCTAGCTTATGCTCGGTTGTGAAAGAAGAAAGACGCTGCTTCTCAGCTCGGTTTTTGCAGGGAGCTATCCTTGCAACTTCGGTTTGGTCTTCTCATCCTCTTCAGCTGCCTTTTAAGATTTTTCTCCAGTTTTCCCTCTGTGTGGTTTCAGAGTAAGTCACCTCGCCGCCGCCTCGCACTCAGCTTAAGCGACAGCTGTTGCTTGGGAGTCAGCCTCTAAAAGCGCCGTTTGTCCCGAATGCCTGGCTAGCAGGTCAGCTGAAGCAGAGACATTGTGGTCGTCCTCCCCGCCTGTCCTCGGCTCTGTCCACAAGGGAGGTCTGATCTGCCAACTCGGATGGGGGGGACTCACTTCAATAAACATTTACTGAGCCATAAAAATAAAACTGCTTTTATAGACAACTCTCACTTTGAACTCCATTCTTCACTTAGAGGAAGCGGCTCTCGCCCTAGAGCAGAAGCAGTTTGTGATGGGTTATACGGCACGTCTGTGGCCTCATAGCAGTGAGAAACAGGGAAGGGGGCCTCGAGCCAGAGTCTTGGTGAGAGCTAAGAAAATAACACCAGCTGCCTTCCTCTTCTGTTTCAGCCTGAGTTCCTCCCAGAGAGCCCCTTTGCTGCGGCGGCGAAACAAGACACATTTGCTAGTTAAATCATCGCAGGACTTCATAGATTTTTTTTTTCCCTAGACTGTCCCAGTTTCCAGTCATGTTAAGATAAAAAGATAGCCTTTTTGCCAAATGGTTTTTCCCTTCTGGTCTTTTGGCAGCCTTTTTCCTGTTTAGATTTTGATCTTGTGTCGCTGTGATCTTAGTCTTTCAGGAAAACCTTCCCCGTGTTGTTTCTGCCCAGGGAAGTTGTTTTCCCACTTTGACTTTCGTCACCCAGATGAACCGATGAACCGCGTTCCCTTAGGTAGTAGACGTAACTGTGGGTTTGGTCGGAAAGTGCGTGCTTGTTTCTCTTTATTTACTTACCTGTTGGGATAAAGGGCGGAGGGAGCGCGTGCGCTCGGACAAACCCTCTGCTTCCTCCCCGTTCACTCTCACTGGCATCACTAGCAGAAAAAAATGGCTTCTTGTCATTATTATTTAAGGATATTGAAGGCCATAAAAGGGCTGAGGAAGGTAAAAAGCCGGCGTGGCGAACGGCTCTCCCGAGCCCGACATTAGGTGGAGAGCCCGCACGCGACCAGTTCATTTCTATCACCCTTGGTGCCAGTCCTCCTTCTTGAGCTGGGGTCGGACTGAGCAATTTTAGGAAAAAAAATTCTACTTCTAAGACAGGGTCTTAGGTATTCCTAGACTCAAGGTAGCTACGGGTTATCCTAAACTCCTGATCCTCCTGCCTCCGTCTTTCAACTGCTGTGTCCAGCCTGGTTAATGCGGTGAACCCAGGGCTTCCTGTGCGCCAGGCAAGTTCTTGACCCAGGCAGCTACTTTCCCAGAAACTGGCAACCATTTTCTTCAAAATTGTGTCCCACTTTTATACTGGGGAGGGTTACCTTTTTCTGGTGGGCCAGACACTTTCTGATTCAGCATCTTTTCCTCATCCATTACAGTGTTCTTAGTGTAGAGTTGAGAGTTGGGGAGAATGGATATCCTTCAAGTCTTTATTTTTTTTAATGATATATTTTATGTATGTGTGTATGTAATGTATATATACATGTATATACGTGTGTGTGTGTGTGTGTGTGTGTGTGTGTGTGTGTACATACCCAGAAAAGGCCAGAAGAGGATGTCAGATTCTGGTTATGAGCTGCCATGTGGGTGTTGGGAATTGAATTCAGGTCCTTTGGAAGAGCAGTAAATGCTCATGGTGTCCGAGCCATTTCTCCTGTCCCCATCCACAAAGTCTTGGGACCCAGGTCTAATAAAACAAGGTTTTAACCTTCTACCTATTCATTTATTGCATCGCCATCCCTCCCCGCTCCCCTGCTTTGTCCCCACCGTCTCTCCTTCCTGGCAACATTTATTGGGGACCTGTTATCTTATTCATGAGGAACCCAGGGAAGAGTCGCACGCCTACATTACAGGAGCCCTTTTACTTTATGGGAAGAGATGGAGAAGACAGGATTCGTAGTTGTTAATAGTTTGGTCTGTCTCATGCCCCCTGGAACCATTGTGTTTAATTTCCACACAACAGCCAGGACCCTTACAGACTCGTATACTGAAAATAAGACAGAAACTTGAAGACAGAAAACCTAACGTCCAGCAGGACTGCCCTCAGACTGGGAGTTTGTACCTGTTCGGATACTACAGAACAAAATGCAGTGTTAGAGCTATGAGTGGTCACCGTGAGCACAGGTGCCCGGCGCCTGCCTCTGGGCAGATACCATGTGTCTAAGCAGTAAGGCAGGAAGGGGGTCTTCAGATGGACTTGAGAAGACCTTTTGGCCGTGGGTTGAAGAAGGTAGAGAAAAGGCTTGTGGGACGTCCTGTCAGAGAGTGAGTTGGAACCGACCTTACCTTGATGGAAGTCTTAGGTATATCCTGTGGGTAGAGGAAACTGATAAAAAGCTTTTTTTTTTCCCCACCCCGAGAATATTCCAATAGGATTTCTTTACTGTTAGCAGATAATCACTGTACACAGTAAGGGTTCTCTATGATGTTTTTAACCTAGGTATGGAATACACTTAGTAACGTGCACCCCTCTCCCCTTAGTCTGATAAAAAACACTCCTTAAATGAGAGAACTGGCTTAGCCTTGTGCTGTGGACAGTCCTTCTGGATTTCCTGGGTGGTGGGGCTTGGAGGCCAGAGGGTGAGGGGGGTGTGGCAGGCAGGCAGGAAGCAGGTTCCTGGGAGGAGTGGAGAGGCAGACCGGATGCTCAAGTCTGTCATCAGGCTCAGATTTGTCCCAGAATGTGGAGCTCTGGGTCTGGAAGCGTCCTGTTTGATACCAGCTTCCACGCTGGGCGAGCTGAGCCAACCCTTCATTTTCAGGAAAGTGGCGAGTGGTAGCACCGGACGGGGGGGGGGGGGCTGGGGGGGAGGGTGGAGGGGGTGGGGGGGGCTGGGGGGTGGGGAGGGTTGCATTCTGACCTGGGAATGGAAAGAGACTTTCTAGTTGCTTTGTCTTAGACCATACACTGACACTACATTAGAGTCTCAGACACTACCACTGACACTACATTAGAGTCTCAGACACTACATTTGTAAAATATAGAGCTTGCAGTACTGATGTCTATAGTCGATTTTCAGGACAGTCCCCTCACCTGTGAGCGCATCTCAGGGCGGGAGGAGGCAGGAAAGGCTAACTCTATACCTTGTTGGGGGTCTCAGGCTGACGTAAGTGCTAACATAGATTTTGCCTCTAAGCCATCATAGACTCTGGTTTGCTTGGGGAAAGAAATTCTCTGTACTGTAAATTATTTTTTCTGCCCCCTCTTTCACAGTCAGAGTCAGGTTTTAGTATGGTAAGAGGAATTGTATGTGTTTTCTGAGCTATGGGTCTTTGAGTCCTGGCCTGTATTCAGAGAAGGACCTGGGGTTTTAGATCTTGGTTGTGATGGAGGCTCTGCTGTATACCTGTCGTCAGCCTAATAACCCTGGGGATGAATTTCCATCATCTAGGGACCCAGATGACTGTCCTCTAGCCTCTTGGGGAAGTGTGGGCAAAGGATAGTGTCTCCACTTATAGTTTTGTTGTTGTTGTTTTTTGTTTTGTTTTGTTTTGTTTTTGTTGTTGTTTTTTTTTTTTGGTTTTCTGAGACAGGGTTTCTCTATATAGCCCTGGCTGTCCTGGAACTCACTCTGTAGACCAGGCTGGCCTCGAACTCAGAAATCCGCCTGCCTCTGCCTCCCAAGTGCTGGGATTACAGGCGTGCGCCACCACCGCCCGGCTTCCACTTATAGATTATGTGAACTTTTGATTGGTGGTCTTCGAGCTTTGTGTTTCCTTGTCAAGGGATTCTTTATGAAAGTTATAATTTGTTACAAAACGTCCCCCCTCCCCCAATCCCCCCAATCCCCACCCCCGGGTGTAAGATATTAAGGAGATTCCTAGACTTTGGTAAGAACGGAAAGAATTATTCCTTTTCCTGATCAGCAACCCCTGAGCTTTGCTCGCATTCAAACCGACTCGTATCTGGCGTTGCCGGCTTCGTTCCCCTGCAAAAGGAACAGCTGGGGTGCTTGATGGCCTAAAACAGCCATCAAGTTTTATGTCTTTTTTTTTTTTTTTTTTTTTTCTTTTTTTTTTGGTTTTTCGAGACAGGGTTTCTCTGTATAGTTCCGACTGTCCTGGAACTCACTCTGTAGACCTGGCTGGCCTCGAACTCAGAAATCCGCCTGCCTCTGCCTCCCAAGTGCTGGGATTAAAGGCGTGCACCACCAACACCCGGCAAGTTTTATGTCTTAAAAAAAAAAAAATTCACAAAGATTCCTACGTCTGAGTCTGCCGGGTCCACAGCAAGGCTAGTCACTCCAGACCTTAGTCTGATGACGCAGCCACCCTTTGGATGACTCTGGACTGCTGAGCCGAGGGGGAAGCGAGAACTCAGAACCGGGAGCAGTACTCACTAATCAAAGCCTCCCCTGCTCTGCGCATGCGCTTGCGGGCCGGAGTTCTCTAAGCTGGTGCCACCCAACCGTAAGGGGCAGGCAGTGTGACCCTCCCTTGTCTCTGGAAGGATGAAACAAAAACTCGGTGAGCCATCTTAACCATCGCACACCATGCCACATGCCGGACAGCACGTGGTTTGATTGAGTCCTGGGTGACTTTGCAGGACACGTACGGATTCCTTAGTTGTGCCCCCATCTTCCCTTTGGTTTCGCAAGTAGGGACAGTCATTTGGGAGCAGAGGGGTAGGTCTGGAGCCTTGAGGTGGAGCCGTGCGTGCGGGGTGTTGAAGCTGAGCTCTGAGTCTCGCTGGCTTCTCCCTTGTGGAAATTAATCCTGTCATTCTACAGTGTGAATAATTCAACACGAATAAATTATGTGCCCACTCAGTTTCAGTATTTACTTCTTTACCTAATTTACCTATTCAGCATTACCTTATAATTACCTTTCTTCCTTTCCTTCCTTCCTTCCTTCCTTCCTTCCTTCCTTCCTTCCTTTCTTTCTCTTTGTTTCTTTCTTTGTTTGTTTCTTTCTTTCTCTTTGCTTCTCTTTCTTTCTTTCTTTCTTTCTTTTTTCCTCCTCCTCTTCTTCTTTTTTACATTTTTTTCTTTTTTTTTTTAGATGTGCGTTTTATGTAGCACAGGCTAACCTTGACCTTGCTAAGTAGCTGAGGCTGGTCTTGGACTTGTGGTCTTCCTGTCTTTAATTCCTAAGTGCTGGGATTATAGGCATCCCTTACCATGCCCAACTTTTTTTTTTTTTTTTTTTAAATCAGTTCTCAATCAAGCATGAAGCCTTTTTAGGCACATTACAACTTCGATGGACTTTTTTTAATGATAAATTGATAGCTGATCACTGATTTTAAATTGCTTTTGTGAGGACTGTATTCTAATTTCCAACAACTGAGTTCTACAGAATGCAGCTGTATAACCAGAATAACACACCGCGTCTCAGCAGACTGCAATCCTCGCTGAACTTTTTGGATTGTTAGGTCTGACAAAATTAGGACATGAAAATGTGCTTGCTTTAAATCCGCCTCCGGGTTCCTTCAGTGCTGTCTCTCAGGGTTTGTATGCTAATCTGGATTGAAAACTTTCATATTATTGACCTTTCACCCTCTTCATATTTCTCTCTCTCTCTCTCTCTCTCTCTCTCTCTCTCTCTTTCATTTGATTAGTTAGTTAGTTATCTATCCATTTGCTTATTCACACAGTCAGCCCACAAATATTTATTAAACATCTCCTTGGATCATGCATAGGACAGGGTCCTTGGCAATGTCCTTAAGCAAATCATGATTCCAGAATCACAGGCTCGGTCCTGCCCCCATCTTTGAGGGATGAGTCGGAAGACTACAGGGCGGTTGTTCTCAGCCTTCCGGTTCCTCATGTTATAGTGACCCCCAACCATAAAATAATCTTGTTACAACCGTACCACTGTGATTTCGCTACTCTTATGAATCGTAATGTAAGCGGCTCTTTTTTTTTTTTGATAGTCTTAGGTGATTCCTATGAAAGGATTGTTTGACCTCCCCCACCACCACCACCAAGGGGTCACACCCCACAGGTTGAGAACCTCTGCTCCAGGGGATGCTTGAAGTCAAGAATGGTATATACTGTCACACACACACACACACACACACACACACACACCGTTAAGAAGGCTTCACTTATAAAAAGACACAGGATAATATTAACAATGGCTAAGAATAAAATAGAATACTTATAACCACGCACCAGAAGAAAAGCTAAGACTTACAGTAGCAGGGTGTGATGGGGCACACCTTCTTCAATCCCAGCATCCAGGATGCAGTGGCAGGTGGATCCCTGCAAGGGTGGGGCCAGCCTGCTCTACCTAGTGAGTTCCTGGCTAGTCAGAGCTACAAGGTGAGACCTTGTGTTAAGAATAATTAAGTAACGCAGGGCGGTGGCGGCGCACGCCTTTAATCCCAGCACTTGGGAGGCAGAGGCAGGCGGATTTCTGAGTTTGAGGCCAGCCTGGTCTACAGAGTGAGTTCCAGGACAGCTAGGGCTACACAGAGAAACCCTGTCTCGAATAATTAAGTAACTAAAGTAACAATAGAACTAAAGCAAAGTGTTCACTTGTCTATCTCAGGTAAGGCCCTGATTCAGTTCCTAGCCCCACCCAAACGACGAGACAACCCAGAACAAGACAACCCCAGAAAGAGCTGTGCTTTTTTATTTACTTGGAACATCTGCTTCAGGGGATGCTTGAAATCATACATAGCATATACTGTGTTTCACACAGGAACACACACACACACACACACACACACACACACACACAGGAAGGTTTCACTTATAGACACAGTATAATATTAACAATGGCTAGAATATAATAGAATTCATTATTGATATTTTCGGTATTGGAGTTCAGTCCCTGATATTGTCAGACCACAGTCAGTTGTGGACCAATGAAACTGAGGGAAACGAAGCCTGGGCCAATGGGGGTACTGGAGAATGCCTCTAAATCTGTCGATGTGAACCCGTGCAATCAGACAACACAAATAAAGGATATTTTTAGAAGGCTGCGATTGTACTGACTACATGCAAGTTTGTCTCCTCCTCCTCGCCTTCCAGACAGTGTAGCAGGTGTTTGGTATAAGTGTTGCATTAATTACTTATCGCTTCTCGAATCATCCCGACACACACACACACAATTCTAATATGCCTTAAACAGTGCAATGGCTGGGTCACTCCCACACGTCCACATTGCTAACCACCCCCATACTCCTGAATTATTACTTACTAAAATCTAAATTCCATTTTTGCTACCCTAGACCCAAATGGGGGACCCTTTGGGTCCACTCTTCCCAGGCGTTTATGTGGCTGTGTGCTCTTGAAGCTCCTGCTCTCAGACCTGATCTTTCTGTGCCCTGTCCTGCCCCGCCAACCCCTGCAAAGCGATTCTTAATTATTCTTCTCTGGGTTCCCTTGCCAGTGAAATCTAAAGCCCCGCCCCTGTCTCCCTGCCATTGGCCGTCTAGAACTTCATTTACCAATTAGAGCCAACTGGGGGCGGGGACCCGCAGCATCTTCCATGCAGTTGTATGAATCCCGTGTAATGTGGTAACCCAATTAAATAATATAAGCAATGAACCAAATCCACAACATTTAAGTGTGCTATTGCACCATAAGCAATCTAGAGATGATTTAAAGTCGGCCCTTGAGTTACATACAAATGCTCTGCCATTTTACATAAGGTACATACATGCTTAGTTTCAGGTGTCATGTACAAGGTCCTGGATACTTGTAGATTGGAAGAACAGTGCATTCTGGGAGCGATCACGTAGATTTGTCTGAGGAAATCCAGGGAGACATCCGGGAGGAGGTGACTTCTGACCTGAGACCTAGAAGATGACTTGTCCTGGAGGACAGACAAGCACTAAGGGCTTTGCCTGCCTTTCAGAATTGTTTTCATTTCACCGGGGAAATGAAAGCCCTTAAAGGCTTTTTGAGTAGGGAGGGAGAGCCTCAGGCGTGGCGTCCAGAGCCCTTCAACCACAAACCTAGACTCTCAAGGGACCCAAAGCTACACTGTGTGGGGTCATGCGCTTGTCGAGGAAAACAGTTTACGTGGTCACCGTCAGCATCTTCTAAACGAGGAGGAGCTTTCCTCCAGATGTGAGTCTATCAATGGAGCTTCCTCCAGATGTGAGTCTATCAACAGGTGACATAGAATTAGCAAAGGATGTGAGATCATCACCCGTGGAAACCTGGCGTTTTGATATGAGATTACAGTTACTGCTTATAGTACAAATTATGTTTTATACTTAAACAACCCAAACCCTGAAGTGAATATGGGTATCCCTTGTTCTGTCTTTTATTTTTAAAGATTATAATGACATCATTTTCCCTTCCTCTCTTCCATTCAGACGCATGATCTCTTTTAGCACTTGTTATATACATACATGTATATCTATGCACACACACACTTCTAAAGACAGTGTTAATTGTACACGTGGTTTCAGGGCTGACCATTTGGTATCGGCTAACCCATAGGTGTGCTCCTCCCAGGGGAAGGCTGTCCCCTTCTCAGGTCGCAGCTTGTTTGCCTCTGTTCTTCACGTGGGGTCGAAGCCTCCTGGGGGGGGGGACGGACACCTTTTCATGCTTACCACACCCTTTCCTTCTTCCCTGTTGCCACCTTTTAAAATTTCACCCAAGTCAAACATGTAGCGTGTTTTCATCAGTGGTGGAGTATGGAAAGCCATACTGAATAAGTAGCCTCCTGGGCTCTCCTCCTGTCTGTCTGTCTGTCTGTCTGCCCTGACATTTATGATTTTTTTTTTTTTTTTGAGACACTGTCTTGTAGCCCAAGCTGGCGTTGACCTTCCTGTGTCACCGAGGCTGGCCTTGAACTCTTCCACCTCCTTCTAGACAAGTCTGGGCTAACTTAGGCCTCCGCCCTTTGAACCTCTGTCCTGGGCCAGCGTGTAAGTGGCATGCAGACCGTTCCCCGTAGTCTGTCGCCCTGCTATATGTTTTCACTGTAGGTGCTGAATAAATGACTATGGGAAGACCGATTCTTTCCAAAGATAGTTCCTGTTTCGAGGTCACTGTATTATTTATCCACTCTCAATACCCGTTTTAGAAGCTGCAGTTGCAAATAAATAATGTATTCACGTGAGCTTCTGTGTTGTTTTCTGTGTACCGAGTTAAAGAATGCATTTAATGTTACCTCAAGCCAGAAATAAAAAAAAAAAAAGGTGAGTTAGAAATGTCCACTGCTGTCCACTGCTTTTTACGGTTTTGTTCTGTTTTGTTTGGTTTTAACTTTGGTTTGGTTTTCTTTTGCTGTCGTGTGAGCCCTGGGTATCAGAGAGGTTGGTGTCAGCCCTGCTGCCTGGGCTGTCAACTACAGATGCCACAGCCGCTGGGCTCCGGGGTTGGCTCGCCCGCGGTCCCTTCCTGTGCTTCATGTGAGGTCCAGGAATGTATAGTTTTGCGGTCTGATATATTTTGATGGTTGCCAGATAAAAATCGATGTCTGGCACTTTTTTTTCCCTAAGAAAAACACATTCAGACGTTTCCAAGCTGATTTGTAGGACTTCATGTCATTAGGACTTTGTGGCGAAAAAAAACGTTTTCTCAAGCGGCTGAGGACATAAAGGGACTTCAGTCTCGAGGGCTGTTCACAGCACGTCCTGTGAGTGCCCGAGCGGGAGGCGGACAACGGCCTGGATTGTTTAGCCGGCCTTTCTTCAAAAATAACCGAGTATTTGGACTTTTTCCAATAAGGAAACTAACAGCTTTAGCTACTGACACCAGATTAGTCTCACAACCTAGGAAAAACAGAGTACCTTTTCCTCTATTTTTTAATAACATTTCTCAGTCTGGCTGAGAGGACCCAGCATGGTCTCGAAGGTTTGATTGCTTTCTGCCGGCTCTGCCGGCCTGGCTTTTATTTTTTCCTGAAAGAAAAACTGGGTTGGGAGAAACAGACTGCTGAGAAGTTAGCTTCCTAGTCCAGGCATGCAAATCACAGTCTTTTTCTTCATTTATGTCATAAGTATCTGGGATGCATCTTAAGAGGTTGTTATAAAGGAGAGAGAGAGAGAGAGAGAGAGAGAGAGAGAGAGAGAGAGAGAGAGAGACAGAAACAGAGATAGAGACAGACAGACAGAGAATGAGAGACAGAGAGAGAATGAGAGAAACAGAGACAGAGAGAGACAGAGACAGAGAGAGACAGAGACAGAAAGACAGAGAGATAGAGAGACAGAGACAGGGAGAACCTGGTGATACACAAGCCACTTTTTCTTTAAGCCCGCTGGCTTCTCCAACGCCAGCCGGTGGCTAACAAGTCTTTACTTGTTGGCAGTGCATTGAAGCCTCTTGGAACAAAATGACTATTGAAAACAAAAAAGCAGCTTCGTGAGATACACTTCAGCTAGGGAGCTAGGGAGTAAATATTTTAGATTTGGAAGAACTTTTTTTTTTTTTTTTTTTTTTTTTTAAAGCTACAGATCTCCCGAAAGACTTGGCATTTAATTCGTAGGTTAATGAGGTGTGAGGACAGAAAACTCGGTCTGTTTAAAGCACCTACAATAGCTCAGTTAGAGTCTGGAAGCAATTCGACCTTGATATAGCCGGCTTTGGCTATTTCGAGGAACTGGATAAGGGAGAGGGATCAAAGAGGGAGAGGTGTGTGTGTGTGTGTGTGTGTGTGTGTGTGTGTGTGTGGTGTGTCTATGGTCTCCATTCTTTCTGCGGGGACCCATGCTGGCTGGGCCCCCCTCACCCTGGCCGAGCAGAGGGAAGGGCTGAGGTGCCACCGGGGTGACATGGAAGACGTTCTTTTTCTGTGGCCATCCAGGCGTGCACAACCCATTGGGTCCTATTGGCAGCTCCTGCTGGTGCCCTGGAGCCCTGCGGGTCTCTGGGGGGTGGGGTGGGGTGGGGTGGGCCCCCTACGGAAGGTCACAGTTACAGAGGAGATGTCACCCAGTGCGCGCTGTGGCGCTGAGCACATAGGGCTGGTTTTGATGTTGTCCCCCTACAGAGAATGGGTTAACACCTTCTTCTACACCCCCCTAACCCCCAACGTTTTCCTCCCACAAAAGGGATTAGCTGCTACTGTCGGCTAACAGAGTACCTCTCTCGTTTCTGTTAATCCAGAGTAAATATAATCTTTTATTAGCTAGATTCTCAGTTATTCTGACAGCAACCTACTCGGGGTTAAAAAAAAAAAAATCTAGCTAGTTCAGTGAGTCACTAAAGCAGGGGACCGAACTGCCCGTCCCCCTCCCCACCCCATCCCCTAGGGACCTGTGATCTATTCGTAAGAAAAAGGTTTCAGAATGTTCTAATGCCATAGAAGCATCTTTTTTTTTTAATCGCTTTTTTTTTTTTTGTCTCTTAAAAAACAAAAAAGCACACACCAACAGTATCACGCACATATACCTTCTGCTCTGTAATCTGCTTCTCGGGTTTGCTATTTGGGGGGGGGGGGTCTGGATAGCTTTTCATGGTCCTTATGCGGCTTCAAGCTCTTTGTCAATCATTCCTCTCATGAGCTGCAACACCTTCCAGCCCACGGATGCACCGATGTTGGGCGTTGACGGGCTTGGTCCCCGTCAGTGGACAGTTAGGTTGTCTCTGCCCTCGCCACCGTGGAGCAAAGCCTCTGGTCTTGTGAATGTTCTGTGTGCTTCTGGGAGCACACACATGGAGTCAGTCCCTGGCCCCGGAACTTTTGGTAAAGGGCTACTCTCATGGGACACATTAGAAGGTTTTCACAAGCACGTAGTCCTAGCAATATTTCAGACTTAAATAAGTTACCACCTCTCACATCTCCAGCCTTACATGGCTTTCTTAACAGCACTGTGAATGTTTAAATGACACATTTGGTCTCGGGAGCAAATCGGCCTGTGTTTAGCTGCTAATTAAGTGTCTTTAAAGTTAAAGTTCTAGTCCCAAACAGAGGTCTCTGGCGTGTGCGATTCCCTGCCAGGGCCTTTAGGACTAGCAAGAAGCCAGCTGTGACAAACTCATCCCAGTCTCCAGGGGACATCAACGCCTGTCGCATGTGGCTCCGGAAACTCTAGGGCCGGATTGGGAAAGCGTTCGCTTCATCTGTGAGAGTGTTGTCTCCAATTAATTCACTTCAGAAGCACCGACTAACCCCGACCATAGCAGACGGTTCCCCTCCCCCTCCCCCCTCTCTGTACTAGCCTCGTGACACCAGATGGGAGCCCAGTTCTAGGAACCACAAAATTAATTTCCTGCTACTGAAAGGTGATCCAGCAAGGGGATTAGCTTGGCCTGAGGATGTCACCCCGGTGGCCATGCACCAGGGTGACATCCTCAGGCCCCCAAAGGGAGATCTGGCCTCCTTGTAACTTTGGTGGCTCAAAGCACCAAACAGTCCACTTCATTCCTCCGTTTTATAGGCGGAATTTTATAGGTAGAAACATTGCAGAGGAAACCAATTCCAATGGACGAGTCAAGTTTTAGAGCGCGGGGTTCACGCTTCTATTAAATTGCTTTATAAGTGATCCTAGTAGCACTACCCCGGCCCCCCATAACCTTTTAGATTATAGTCAGCCTTGGCAGGGAGTGGGGTGGCGGTTGTATAGAGTGTTGACTGTTGTCTTATTTCCCCAAATACCCACTTGACTGAAAAAAAAAAAAAAAAGGCTGATTCAAAAGCAAACTCTCACATCCTCAGAACTCAACTTCAACAAAGGCACAGACACACTGGGAGAGGGGGTCTGGGTGCCATCCAAGAGGAAAACAAACACAAAAACAGCACAACCCAAACCAAACTAGATGAAATGAAAAGAAACTTCCCTTTCTAGGTCCGAATCTGTGCTATCGGATGCCCCCACCCCTCAGATTTACACCCTAAGATAAAGGGGACAAATCTACAGGCCTGAGGAAACTGCCTGCTAAAAGCCTCTGATTTCAAACCAGGGTTCAGTAATACACACGACGGGTGAGTTGGAAGAGCAAGGGGGGAGAAATAGATTGTCTCGTGATGTCCTTAAATAGAATGGTCCTTTCTCAACGGTCAGGAAGCACCTGGGGGCTTAGCTGCTTAGAGATTCAGACAGAAATTGTTTCTGCAATTAGGGGCGAAATGAGGTTTCTAAGTGCTGATGCCTTTAACATCTTCACGCCTTTATCTGCTTTTTCCATCAACCTGAATCACAGTGATAATGCATTCAAGTCAATACCGACTGTGACCTCCGTGGCGAGGGCGTGGCGGGCTAGGCAGGACACTTAGACCAGACACGTGGCTTTAACTCTGAATCGCCCTTTCCTGCACTCCCGGCCTACAGGACTTTCATTTTTACAGCTCTTTCCAAGATTCTGTTTAAAAGTCGAAAAGTGAAACAAAGATGATTTAATTTTTACAGCGTCTACCGCCTCTTTTCATTTCTTTTTTTCTTTTTTAATATCCTGCAACCCTTTAATACAATTCCTTGTGTTGTGATGATAACACCTCCCCCCCCCCACAACCATAAAATTAGTTTTGCTGCTACTTCGTAGCTGCAGTTCTGCTACTGTTATGAATCGTAGTGTAAGATATCTGATGTGCCGGGTATGTGGTAGGAGCCCCCTGTGTAAGGGTCATTTGCACAGCACCCTGCAAGGGGGCACCACCACAGGCTGAGAAACACTTGCTTTAGAAACTATTCTTTTCCAAAATCTCCTTTACTAGCAAATGACCAGGGTTGTTCTTTTTTTTTTTTTAAAATTTTTATTTATTTTTATTTTTTCACTTATTCACTTCTGCTCCTGCCTGTCACCCCCTCCCACAATCCTTTTCCCCATCCCCTCTCCCCTTCTCCTCTGAGTGGGTGGGGACACCCCCGTGGGCCCCCACCCTATGACAAGGGTTCTTAATTTCAGATTTTTCCTTTCCCTAAGAAGTATTCCACCTCCTTTGTTATTCTTGTTTCTTGAGATAGGATCAATCCTTCCTTTTCCTTTGGCACTTTAATATGAAGGCAGTTGATTTGTTTGAGAATTCTGGTGTTCCAGTGCTTGAGAGTGTGAATCCACAGTCACCAGATTGCTAGAAAAGGATGTCCCAAGTCAGCTTCAAGCTCTAGAACGCTGGTAGTGAGGGGGAAGGATTGAACTTGCACGTTGTTGATCTTTGCGTTTTAAATAAGAGTTAAAAGAGAAAAAAAAAAAATCTGTGGTTATGTAACCAGTCCTTGGAGCAAGTTCTACTACACTTTCTTCAAATATCAAATTGAATAATCCAGTCAGAAGCGCAGGGTCCCAAAGTCGTGTCAGCAGTATTCTGAAAGTGCAGATTTATTGCGTCTTCTTTCATTGCCTCGGTTTTATTACTTTTGAAAAAATATGTGATGGTATTAGCCTTGGATTTACTGGGGTTCTTAAGGTCTTGTCAAAAATGAAACAAGCCCTCCCTCTCTGTAGTATGGATCTCCTGGCAGCATGGTGATAAGGGAAAGCTTTGGAGACTCTCACTCCTAAAAACAAACTAGGATCAGCCCTGTCTTTTTTCCAGTAGTCATCTATTTTACCGACTCGGAGCCAATGGTCCACTTCGGGGATACTTCACATAGTTCAACGACCCGCGTGAGCTGCTTTTTAAGCCCGGCTTGCATTTCCTGCCCCTCGTCCCGTTTAAAAAACCTGACGGGATGTTTCTGAAAACACACAGCGCCGACTCTGTCCCTGCGTCTCGAGAGGGAAGCTCTACTCTTTCCACCATTCTTTGTGGTCCAGAGTCCAGATCTGAACCGGGCTCCTTGTCCACGCCAATGCACCTTGAGAGGCAGGAGCCGAGCTGAGCCTCACGTTTCCTGCCTGTGTGCAGGAACAACTCCGGGTGGAATGCTTCTCTTTTGCCAACTGAAAGTAGAGCCTGCTCCTCCTCCTCTTCTAGATTAAGTCTGCTTTCACTCCTTTGAAATTAGATTGGTTCCTGACCAGGAATGCCTTAAAGAAAAAGAAAAAGAAAAAAAGAAAAAGAAAATGAAAAAGAAAAGAAAATCAAAGCACCCAAACCAAGCCAAACCAAGCCAAACTACAGCCTATAGTCTTTCTTTCTACTATTTTGGACTTAATCTAATAGAATCTACTTCCCTCTTCCTTTTCCTCTCCCCTGACACCCTTTCTTCTTTTCTCCCCCACCTCCTCTTCTTCCTTTTCCGTCCTATTCCAGCAACTTTTATTTCTTGAGCTCTGGGGTTTTCTCTGTGAGAGTGTGTATGGAAGCGTGCGTGCATGCAGAGGCCAGGCAGTCCACCTTGGCTTTCGCTCCTCAGGTACCGTCCACTGTTTTTTTGAGACAGGGTACCTCTGGGATCAAGGGGCTCTTTGATTTGGCCAGGCTGGCTGCCCTGTGAACCCATGGGATGCGTCCTATGACCAACGGGCTTTTACCTGCATTCCCGAGGGCATTGACTGAGCTCAGGGCCTCCCGATGGCATGGCAGGTAGTTTACCCACTGACGTGGATTCCCGAACCTGGTATGTACTTGTTTTTTTCAAAAAGTTATCTTCATTTCTATTTATTTATGTGCGTGCTTAACACTAGCATCCCGAAGACATCAGATCCACTAGAGGTGGCTGTGAGCTCCTGACCTGGGTGCTGGGAATCCAACTTGGGTAGGTTCTGGCAGAGAAGCAAGTGCTCCTTTGTTGTTTGTTTGTTTGTGGTTGTTGTTTGTTGTTGTTGTTGTTGTTTTGTTTGGTTTTGCTTTTAGAGACGGTTCTCTGTGTAATCCTCCTGGCTGCCTGGAACTTGCTGGATAGCCAGGCTGGCCTGGGACTCGGAGATCTGCCTCCCTCTGTGTCCCGAGTGCTGGGATTAGAGGCGTGTGCTGCCACACCCACAGCAGATGCTCTTACCCACCGAGCCCTCTCGCCAACCCCTGCTCTGCTTTCGTTGGCCTTTTCTCTGGCGTTATAACACAACCTTTGCAGTCTGCAGGCTTACACAACCAGACAAGCCTTTTTCCATTTTCTTTTTTCTTGTGTGTGTGTGTGTGTGTGTGTGTGTGTGTGTGTGTGTATGTGTGTGTAGAAGCATGGTTCTTTCACTAATACCATCCAGCAGCAGAGGACAGGGGCCGTTCTAGGGATTTTTCTGGGTTTGTTACCCCATGCCCACCCTTCAGTACTTCTCAAACCCAGCACAAAACCTTAGTTCCACAGTTTGGTCAGGAAAATCTACAGGAAGGGGCTGGGGACAAAGGATGAGAATATTTGGATTTATTTATGCCTAATGTGAGGCTGTTTCCTCAGAGTAAACTTTGATGTGAATGTGTTTTTGTCTGTGCGCCACATCTGTGCCTTGTGTCTGGTGCCCCGTGGAGGCCGGAGTAGAACACTGGATCCCCTGGCTCTGGGCTTACAGATTGTTGTTGTGTGGGTGCTGGGAGTTGAACTCAGGTCCTCTGGAATAGCAGCCAGTGTGCTCCTAACCACTGAGCTATCTCTCCAGCCTGATTTCTTTTGTTGTCAGGAGTGGGGGGAAACTTATCATATCTGCCAACTTTTACGGCAAGTTCTTTCTGTATACTATTGGATTTAATCCTCACAACACCAATTCTGGCACGTAATTGCATTGTGGCCATTTTGTTCAGAATCTCTCTCTCTTTTTAAAAATTAATTAATTAATTAATTTTAATTTATTTACATTTCAAGTGATATCCCCTTACTTAGTTTTCCCCCTTCCTAAAAACCCCCAATCCCATCTCTCCTCCTCCCTGCTTCTATGGGGGTGTTCCTCCACCCTCCCACCCACCCACCCACTCCCACCTCCCTGCCCTCAATTCCCCTACTCTGGGGCATCTATCAGGCCTTCATAGGACCAAGGACCTCTCCTCCCATTGATGCCTGACAAGGCCGTCCTCTGCCACATATGCAGCTGGAGCCGTGTGCACTCCTTGGTTGGTGGCTTAGTCCCTGGGAGCTCTGGGAGGTCTGGTTGGTTGATATTGTTGTTCTTCCTATGGGATTGGAAACCCGTTCAGCTCATTTTTTGGGGACCCCATGCTTAGTCCAATGGTTGGCTGCGAGCATCCTCCTCTGTACTTGTCAGGCTCTGGCAGGGCCTCTCAGGAGACAGCTATAGCAGGCTCCTTTCAGCAAGCCTTCTTAGCATCCACAATCGTGCATTGTGGCCATTTTGAAGATAAAGAAACTTGGGGCACAAAGGAAGGTGGAGCAGAACGGTATCTCATCACTGTGCCCGAGCTGGGATTTGGAACTTGGCTATCTGATTTTAATACCAGATTTAATCCAGACTCTCAAGCAAAGTTGCGCAGCCAGAGTAACTAACTAGAATGTTCCTGCTGGGCCATCTTTAGAGAAGGCTATCAAAGGACGTCGACCCACACATTCACTGATCTGACTCGTTCAAAGCAACTGTAGGCCTTGGAGGCCTCTTTCCCAGGCCCTCTTTCACTATTTTATGACCCCTTTCTGAAGAAGTCAGCAAGTGTCTCTCCAGCTGAGATAGGGCATCAATAACAGATCAAAGTGGCTCTACCCAAGTGTTGCCTGGTGAGCCCGCGGGTCTCAGGAGGTTTGCTTCCGGCGGCCTAAGGTGAGCCAGTGGTTGGTAGTTCCTTGCAGGAGCATATATCTACAGCTTGTAGGAGGCTGCGTCAATGAAGAGAAAGCCTCTCTGTAATTTCTCATAACCATGGCTGTAAACCCTGAGGGAGGATTCTACTCCTCCCCAGTCCGTGATAGAACGTTAATGGGCTCAGCCTTGCTCAGGTCTGCTGTGGGTAATTACAGCCTCTGAGAGTTCAAGAGGGGAATTTCCGTGCCATGTCGGACTTGGAGGATGGTATTTCTCAAAAACAAGACAAAAACAAGACAAAAGAAAAACCAACAATGACAAAAAACCCACCACCACCAAACAACAACAACAACAACAACAACAACAAAAAGCCACTAATCCTTGCTTATGTGGACTTGAGACCTTGGTTTAGGTGGACTATAGATGTATTTTTTCTTTGAAAAATTTAAATAGTTATGGATGTCCCAGGAAAGTATAAAAAGAAGTGACAGAAAGGGCCTGACCTGTGTCCCCTTTGGCCAGTCCCCTCCCCACCCACCACCCACCCCCACCCACCCCCACCCGTGCCTGCCCCCACCATGGCCCCAGCTTATGTTATGGCCACAAGTTTACAGAACCTGGTATAAAACTGTGTGTAAGGATATGCAATGCTTTAACCCACCATAGATCACAATGGCTACAGCTGAACTCAGCCCAGACAGCTGAGGCCACCAAGGTCTGCGTGGGCCGCCACTCAACTCAGAGTCACCTTTTCCTTTCCCTCGACTTGAGCAACCGATGGATGATTCATTTTACGTTTCTTAAATTTCTCAATTCAAATCTCTGTCTCAGAAATATTCATTCCTTTTTATTTCTGCTTATGGTTTGTGCCTGCTTGAATGGATTGTGGACCACATGCTTGCAGGAGCCTACAGAGGTCAGAGGAGATTGTCGAATCCCCTGGGGTTAGAGGATTGTTGTGAGCCACCTTGTGGAGGTCGGGAACTGAACCAAGGTTCTCTGCAAGAGCAGTACCAGCCCCTTAAATCTCTTTTTTCAAGACAGGATCTCACCATGAAGCCCAGGCTGACCTTGGACTCATGTTCCTCCTATGGTCTCATACTTCTATGTCCTGGGAATACAAGTATGCACCATCATACCTGACTTCAAGTTACTTGTGAATACAGAGAAGACTGTAACAATGCTTAGAAAAATTCCCACCCCAAATTATTATATTCTTTCTTTCACAAATCCATTTGAAGGTCTTTTTGTCTTATTCTCTGATCCTCTTTCTTTCTCCATGTAGTCCTGTCTGACTTGGAACTCCCTTTGTCGACCAAGCTGGCCTTGAACTTAGAGAATTTCCCATGTCTTTGCTTCCAAGAGCTGAGATTAAAGGTGCCTGCCACCATGCCTGGCTCACTCTCTGTTCCTCTTGGTTTTCCTTTCCTAGAGAGATCTCCCCCAAGTGCTACTAGACATCCTTCCTGTCCAGGTTTTCATCTTTGCCTACATCACTGTGTGTAAACACTAGATAGTATATGTTGTGGATTTGGACTAACACTAACACTTGTATTGTGTTAACTGGGTCCCCAAAGTTGCATGAGAATCCACATGTAAGACCCTGAGAGCCCCTGTCCCCAGTTGGTTCTGGTTGATAAATAAAGTTGCGGTGGCCAATAGCTGGGCAGGTAGACAGAGGTGGAACTTAGGATTCACGGGCAAAAGGACCAGAGAAGAAGGATTTAAAACCACAATGCTGGAAAAGGAGAAAGGACCAGGCCTGAGAGGTGCAGATGAGAGAGCATAGGAATCTATAAGAGCCGGGAAAGAGAAGCCTCAGGGGGTTCCCGATTGGGTCTGGGGCAACAAAGATAAAATGTAGTAACTCAGGAATATGGGAGGGGAGATGTTAGCCACACAGCGAGTCTTAGAGTGGCCCAGCCATTGAGCTGTTTAAGGCATATTAAAATATGAGGCTGTGTGTGTGTGTGTGTGTGTGTGTGTGTGTGTCTTTCATTCAGAGCCCCAGAACATTGACATTGGGGTGGGTAGCAAGAAATGCACTACCGCTGCCAGGATGATTTGAGGGGAGGTTAATTGGCGACCACAACAAGTATATAGTGTTGTAACTTCAAAATGTATCTAAGTAAGACAACATCTACTTATTTGTGTATTTACAATGTGATAGGCTCCTCTCTTAACCTTGGAAATAGGGTGGTAGATGGGCTAAACTCTTGTCCTGAATGTATAAATATACGAATAATGAGATAATTGACCATGATTCTGTTTGTCATTTGCCTTTCGTTTGTCTTAATGAGACAGGATCTCACTGTGTAGCCCTGGCTATTTAGAGCCTTCTGTGTAGACCATCATGGCCTTGAACTCACAAAAGATCTGCTTGCCTCTGCCCCTAGAATATTGGGATTAAAGGCCTGCCTCACTCAGTCCCTAACTGTATGAATCCGAAGTATGGAAACGTTAAAATGTGGCCCTGTTTATTTCAGGTAGGCGGGGGAGATGGGGACGTGAGGGGTTTGGCAGGTGTGGTGGTTTGAATGCGATGTCCTCCCACAGCATCTGACGTTTGAATACTTGGTCCTCAGTTTGTGGCACTGTTTGGGTAGGATTAGGAGGTGTGACCTTGCGGAAGGAAATAGGTTACTGAGAGTGGGCGTCTGAATTTCGAAAGCCTGAAGCCATTCCAAGTTCATCCTCTCTGCTTCCTGCTTATGGTTTGAGATGGGCTGTTAGCTTCCAGTTCCAGCCACCATGTTTACTGCTTGTCCTATTTCCCTGCTGTGATGGTGGTGGACTCTTCCCTCAGGAACCATAAGCCAAAACAAACCGTTCCTTCCAGATGTTGCTGTGGCCACATTGTTTCATCACAGCAACAACAAAGTAACTAAAGCAGCAGTTGGTACCTGGAGGGGGCATTGGCTTCAACATGCTTCTCACCATGATTTTGTTTTCAGGATTGAGGAAGACTGTGGAATCTTGAACTAGAGAAGTTGCTGAGCGTTTTAAGTGGATCATAATGGGTCTCCCTAGTAGACCAGGTAGGGTCCATACATCTCTGTCTCTAGAGTACAGTTAAGGACCATCTGGAAAATAAACAGAATCTGTAGCAGAATTTTCCCTGTCCAATCACTTTAAATATTAATACAACAAGAAGCCTGTGATTGGACAGGGACAGGGAGGCAGAGTGATGAGTTTCAGAGACAGGGACAGAGGAGGGACAGAGATGTATGGACCCATCCTGTGCATGAGAGAGAACCTCCATTCCATTTCTTCTCAACAGTTAGAGACAGGGTTTCTCTGTGTAGCCCTGGCTGTCCTGAAACTCACTCTGTAGACCAGGCTGGCCTCGAACTCAGAAATCTGCCTGCCTCTGCCTCCCAGAGTGCTGGGATTACAGGTGTGCGCCACCACCGCCCAGCCCATTATACAGTTTTACCCACTGCCAAGCCTTCAAATTGGTGGCTTATGCTTGCAACGCTACAACCCAGAAGGCTTTGACAGAAGGATTACTGTGAACCGGAGGCCTGTCTGGTTTACAGAGTAAGTTTTAGGCCAGCCTGGGCTATGTAGTGAGACTCTGTCAAAGAAATGAAACTAGCCAATAGATTGAGCATAAGGTCCCCAATGGAGCAGCCAGAGAAAGGACCCAAGGAGCTGAAGAGGTCTGCAGCCTCATAGGAGGATCAACAATATGAACCAACCAGTACCCCCCAGAGCTCCCAGGGACTAAACCACCAACCAAAGAGTACACATGGAGGGACCCATGGCTCCAGCTACATATATAGCAGAGGATGGCTTGGTCAGACATCAATGAGAGGAAAGGCCCTTGGTCCTGTGACAGTTCAATGCCCCAGTGTAGGGGAATGCCAGGTCAGGAAAGTGGGAGTGGGGGTTGGTAAGCAGGGGAGGGGGATTTTCAGAGGGGTAATGTATCTAATAAAAAAAAGAAATGAAATCAAAATTTAAAAAAAATCACATCATTTTTAAAATTTGCATTTGCTGATTACTATATATCTTTTGCCCTTTTCTTTCTTTCTTTCTTTCTTTCTTTCTTTCTTTCTTTCTTCTTCCTTCCTTTTTTCCTTTCTTTCTTCCTCCCTTTCTTTCTTTCTTTCTTTCTTCCTTTCTTTCTTCCTTCCTCCCCTTCTCTTTCTTTCTTTCTTTCTTTCTTTCTTCTTCTTTTCTTTCTTTCTTTCTTTCTTTCTTTCCTTCTTTCTTTGACATGGTTTCTCTGTGTAGCCCTGGCTGTCCTGGAAACCACTTTGGAGACCAGGCTAGCCTGGATCTACCTGTCTCTGCCTCCCAAGTGCTGGAATTAAAGGCGTGACTAGATTTTATTTTCTGAGAACCTATTGCTCTTAGCTTGTGCTCATTCTCGTGGCGTTTTTATTAATTTGGGAGACTTTATAGATTCAGGATAATAACACTTTTATGTGTTAACAGAAGTTGCACTTGCTGGCCTTGCACATTTTCATCACTGTGCCCCTAAACTTCACCCCAGCAATGTCTTCGTGCTTTGCGGTGGTGACTTACACTTCAATTCCTACTCTGGCCTGATTTAGCATTTCCGTTCTTTCCTTACCCCGAGGTCCTACAGCCATTCTGTAAATGAGGTAGAATATGGATTTCTTTTTCTCTTTTCTTTCCAAATGGGAAAGTTCCTGACTTAGTGTGCTCCGTTGTGCTTCCCCTGCTGGCTTTCCCCACGGGTGTGTGCTTGTCACGTGACCTTCACTTTGCCCTGGGTTGTGCCAGCCAACGCCAGAGCTTTAAGATAAGCCCTTTTGTCCAGCGTGGCCAGGTGTCTTTCTGTCATCTTGGTGACTTCTGGTTAATTCTTTAGTATGAACATAAGAACTAACTTGTCATATACCGCAGGGGAAAATATAGATGTCAGTGGTAGTTGCGATACAGTTATATGTTTACTGGAGAGTATTGCCAGTATTGTATCTTCTCATGGTGAACTTGATGTGTCTTCATTTACTTCTCTGTGCTGTGGGTCAGTCTAACTTGACTCCATCTCAATCACCCTTTGTTATATCTGTCTTCGAATTCCCCACAGTTTGATTGCTATTATTAATGGATACTTTTTAAAAAGTTGTTCTCTTTCTTAGTTATCAGGAGATCACTGTTAATTTGTGGATATTTAATTTTTATCTAGGTACCTTTGCTGAACTATTAAATGGTTCTAAGAGTTCATTTAAAGAGTCTTGGATTGCCGAGCGGTGGTGGCGCACGCCTGTAATCCCAGCACTTGGGAGGCAGAGGCAGGAGGATTTCTGAGTTCGAGGCAACCCTGGTCTACAGAGTGAGTTCCAGGACAGTCAGAGCTACATAGAGAAACCCTGTCTTGAAAAACAAAAATAAAAACAAAAACAACATAAAAAGAGTCTTGGATTTAAAGAAACAATGTGAATCTGAACTTCCATTTACTCTTTTGTATATATGCAGGGTGAAAAATGAACATAGATACTTATTCTTGGTACATTATAAAGTATCTTTATACATTAACTTTTTTTATTACTAACTTCCATTCCTTCTTCTATTAATTTTTATTGAAAATTTAAAAGTTGACAACAAAAATTTGAATATATAGTAAAGAATTTAAATCTTTAAAAATTTAGAGACCTCACATTGTTGATGACCTAATTATCATGTGACTTTCTAATCATCGACAACATGTGACTGTGGACTGAGACACTTACTGGGCCATCTTATAAATCTGGGGAGGTGATAAGAAAGAATGAGAAAAGGAAAATTGTCCATCTTCAATATTGTTAGCACATGTATGTATACGTGTGTGTGCACACATGTGCTTGCAGATACATGCACACCATTTGTCAATGTGTAAAGTCATGTGAGTTATATAAGTTATTGGCATGAAGAAAACACATACCATGAAAATAAAAAAAATCAAATCTGGGTAGTTGCTGGATATCCTGAGTAACTATGGGCGCTCTTGATTGTCTACCGATTGAATCCATTCCTAACCTGAGTCTCAGGGTAGATGATTGGCCTGTGGGAGACCATGGGGGTATTATTTCAGGAGTTGGGCATCTCTGATAGATCCCTCAGTTGAGGGTCGATTGAAGTTTGAGTGGTGCTTGCTGCCCAGGACTATGCAGGCTGCCCTCCATGAAGACTGGCTATGGCCAAAAGGCCCTGTCAATGCTCTGTCCCCAGGACAGCATAGGTCCCACCAAATCTTTAACCTGGGATCTAGGAACATGCTTCCCTAACAAGGTGTGGGCAGCGGTGGTGGTGAGGAGAGGGGCCAAGGAAATCAGGAAGTTCATGCGACTCATAGCCAGTGTATCAGCCGGTCCTCTCGTTGAAACAGGAAGCACCTAAGACGGGCTCCTCCTGAAAGGAGCCTCTCCAGGGCCTGGCTCATCGCATCGAATCGGAGGGGCTTGTTTTCCAAGGCTGTTAAATTTCGCTCTGAGTGAGGTCCGGGGATGTGGTGCGAACCAAGAGGCACTCGCCAGGCTCCTTGGTTCTCCATGGTTCTCCACTACTGAATCGACTTGGTCAAAGACCGAGTCATAGCTCTTCTCCAAAGCTATGCAAATAAACAGCGTGTCCTATTTTTAGGACGTCGTTGCTAACAAAAATAGCTCAAAACCCAGACATTTGAATGTCAGCAGACTTCAGCTGAAGACGCTAGCCCGCGGCAGCCATGCCAGGCGATGCTGCTATTTTCTCCGGGGTCGTTGTTTGAGCTTTACCGTGCTCGGTGACGTTATTCCTGTTTTCATTTAGGAAAACCAAGGCTCAGAAATGTTAGGTGACCCACCCCAAGTCAGCCTTTCACAAGCAGAGCACTAGCCTGACATCACAGTTCTCCATTTCGGACATATCTCCTCCCCACCTTGCCACATTCCATCTTGACACTGGTAACGGGATGTTATTATTACATGGGACCTGGTCCAGTTTCCTGAAAGGAATTTGGTTGCTACATTAGATTCAAGTTACACAATCAGGAAATTACTTATCCTTCTTAGCATCTTATTTGCTTTGTTTAAAAAAAAAAAAGCCATTGGAGGAGCTGGAGAGATGGCTCAGCAGTCAAGAGCACTGGCTGCTCTTCCAGAGGACCTGACTTAATTCCCAACACTCACATGACAGCTCACACCTGTCTGTAACTCCAGTTCCAGGGGATCTGACACACTCACATAGGCCTGCATGTAAGCAAAACACTAGTACACATAAAATAAAAATCAGTTACATATTTTAAAAAAGAAGCCCAAGCCGGGCGGTGGTGGTGCATGCCTGTATACAATCCCAGCACTCTGGGAGGCAGAGGCAGGCGGATTTCTGAGTTTGAGGCCAGCTTGGTCTACAGAGTGAGTTCCAGGACAGCCAGGGCTATGCAGAGAAACCCTGTCTTAAAAAAAAAAAAAAAAACAAAAAACAAAAAACAAAAAAAACAAATCTGGAAAAAAAAAATAAAAAAGAGAAGCCCATTCGTAAAGAGAGAGAAAGAAGAGAGAAAAGAAGAAGAGGAGGAGGAGGAAGAGGAGGAGGAGGAAGCATCAGATTTATGTTTACTAAGCTCATTTCATTGTGTTCCTTTTTACAGGGATACTCAAGATATTTTTTTCCAACATAGCGTTGTCTGTGGCAATTGTTTGACAATTTAAAGGGCTCCCAGGAGTTGCATGGAATAAAGTCTTAGGACATGCCATAAAACCCACCAGACTCTGGACAAGCTCCACAGGTAAGACCAGAAGAGAAGCTGCTTTTCTCTCGCTGATCGCTTTAGCCCAAGTTAAGACCAAGTCCAGGATCCCATGCTTGCAAAGGTGATTGATTGACAGGCACTGTAGGAGAAACTCCATCTGGGGAAATTTCTCACCAGCATCTACTGATCTCACTTCAATCTAATATGGACAACAAATGTTGGTTTGGTTGGCCAAAACAAAAGCCGGGAGAGCGCCCAGCACCCTTGTGGACAGAATACACACAGTTTCCGTTTGGTATCTCTCGCTGGGAATGTGATGCTGGTTCTTTCCTGATGAGGTCCTGTTGGCTCTAGAAGCTTCAGTTACTTTGTGGCAAGGTGGAAGAAGAATTCCACCCTGATCACCTGCACCAGGGTTGTTGTCTCTAACAGCGTGGGAAACTGTATCTGTTCAGAGCTCAATTTCTAAACACTTTCTTTTCTTTCTGTTCTTCTAAACTGGAAGATTCTAAACAAACAAACAAACAAACAAACAAACAAAAACCCCAGACAACTAAAATTGAATTTCTGTCACTGTTGTTCCAGGGCAAATGGGACTGTGATAATAATGTCCTTGCATGAATAGGATGTAGGTGTACATGAAGGAAGACACGCCTCTTTAAACATTCAATATGCCAGTGATCTGCAGTTTTATCCTCTAGAACAACAACAAAAGGATTTGCCCAATCTAATATTTATGCTTGAAAGTTTTCAAATGATCACATATCAAAATTAGCTATAATGATTATAATTAAAAGCCGTTTTAGCTGGCATGGGCCTGATTCCAGTTATTTGGGAAGCTGAGTCAGGAATGTTATAAGTTGGCCAGGGTCACAAGGCTTGCCCAGGCTGCCAAGTTCAAATCCAGGCTGGGCAGCTCAGTGAGACCATGTCTCAAAATAAAAAGTGTGAAAAGGGCTAGGATGTAGCCTTGAGTTTTTACCTAGCCTGTGTGAAATCCAAGGCTCAATCTGTGATATCAAAGAAATCACATTTTTAAAGTAATTACAGTTAGAAAGACAAACGTGCCTGGATTCATCTGGGTCAAGGTGCAAGCTGTTCCCTGTTGTCTCCTTACTCACAGACGTTGTCCTTGCACTCCTTGCCTAAGATGGCTCTTGATTCTTACATTATTTCCTTTCCCTGAGCTATTCATGTTCAAATACCTGACAAAGGCAACTTAAGGGAGGGAGGGTTTGTTTCACGGTTAGAGAGGACAGTCCATCATAGTGGGGAAAGCACAGCAGGTGCATGAGGCAGCCGGTTACATTGTCATTTCATTGCAGAGGGAGAGAAACACTGGAGTTCCACTCCCCTTCTTCTCTTTGTTCGTCTAGGGCCATAGTCTAGGAGATGATGGCATCCACAATTTTGGGACTGGGTTTTCCCTACTCAGTTAAGCCTTTCTGGGAAGACCCTCTTAAACACACCCACAGGTGTTGATTCTAAAGACCACCAAATTAATAGGCTTGATGAAGATTAACCATTTTCCGTTTATAACCTTTAAATGTTGCTCATATTTCTTTGGCCAAAATGGGATTGCCTGAGCCCATCTGACTTCAAGGGAAGTTGGGAAATGTAGTCTTTGTGCTGTATAGCCATGTTTGACGAACCGTAAAACTAGGTTTCTAGGGCTGGAGAGATGGCTCAGTTAAGTGCCCGTTGAGCAAATATGAATATAAGTGTTTGGATGCCCAGCAAACATGCAAAAGTTGGTTGTGCCTGTATCCCCAGCACTACTAGGGAGGAGACAGGGAGACCTATGAAGCTGAGAACTGATCAGGCGCAAGTTCAGTGAAAGACCTGATCTACTTTTAAGGTAGAAAGCCATTGTGGAAGTCACACAGTGCTAACCTCTGGCTTTCCCATTTGTGTACACATTACCCACATGAACAAGTACATTGCACTTACACACACAACACACATGCACAAACCTTTAAATGTCAATCCTAATAGAAGAAGAGGAAGTAGTTACTTGGAGCCACTTAGACATCTGTGGCTTCTCTTTATTTTCCCAAAACTAGGAATCAGGTACAAATGAACGCATTCATTATTCAAGAAAAAGATAGATCAAGTTACTTTCTGAGGAAACACACAGCTAGTTCTTTGTGAACCTTTTGGGTGTGACTTTGTTTCTGTTCCCTTTGTATTTGTCTCTAGTTGTTTTTTTTTTTTTTTTTCCTTCATTCTGGCACTAGAATCATGGTGGAGATGCCTCTGCTTTCTTGGGACTGCCACAGCACGCTGGTACTCATTTCACCATACCACTTAAGATGTCTAGGAAGGTGCCCCATGCATTTCCTTTAGAGTTCAAAGCAAGCCCGTGTTTAATTTTTTGTTCAAGGAATTCTATGACACTTATTGAGCAATGGGTAGTACATTTGAGTGTTGCTTAATCAAAACTGGGAACTAGTCCAAGGTAGCACCAGTCTTTGGTTTGATTCAGATTATACCTGACTTGTAGTTAGGTTAGAAAATCCATTCCCAAAACTGCTCTCCTTTCCTTCCTTCCTTCCTTCCTTCCTTCCTTCCTTCCTTCCTTCCTTTCTTCCTTCCTTCTTTCTTCCTTCCTGTGTTCTACCCCATTTTTTGTTTTGTTTTGTTTTGTTTTTGCTTATTTGTTTTTACCTTTTTGATACAAGGTCCCAGATATCTCAGGCTGACCTTGAACTCACCAAATATCTAAAAGTGGCCTGGATTCTGGTCCCTTGTTCTCCATCTCCCAGAAATTCCTATTATAGATGTGTGCCACCTGCCCTCGAGATCTTTTTAATTAGGAAGGAAATACTTCCAAGTACTTGGGAACTAGATGCAGGATGATCAAGAGCTCAGAGGGTTACATAGGGACTTTGAAGCTAGCCTGGGCGCTCTCTCTCTCTCTCTCTCTCTCTCTCTCTCTCTCTCTCTCTCACACACACACACACACACACACACACACACTTCAAGAAAAGAAGAGAAGAAAATCTTTAAAAAATATTCATTGTTTCTATAATTTTTTTCCAGAGGCCAATGTGGACACAAAAAAAATCTCCTAAGGTGGCAGATTATTTTCTAGAAAGAACTTTATTAAGGAGAAAAAAACACCATTGAAAACAGATGTTGTGCTTCTACATCATCTAACCACTGGCATCTTCCATGGAGCAAAATTTGGCAGGAGGTTTTGGTTCTGGGTTCCCCAACCCCCAGAGCACAATTTCCAACAGATGCTATGCACTGGAAACAAAACTTAAAACAGGGAAACCTGGCTTGTCAAAGTTCGAATCTGGGGTTTTCCAAGCTAGTGTTCCAGATCCAGAGGACTTTCCCCAGGAGGAGGCCTGGGGTAGAAGTTACATTTGCATGAGTCAGGCCCAGGGTCAGGGGAGTCACTCACCTTTGGCAGCAAAACCCACCAAGATGTCAAAAGTCTTTATAACCAAAAGATGTTAATTTAACGCTGCATTTTAAAAATAAATGTTAAAAATGATCAAGATGAACAAATGTCATATCTACATTTATTTTTATTCTTAAAATTTTCAAACATGTATAAAATGAAATATGATCATGTCCCCACTACTTTTCCTTATTTCCCCAAATCAACCAGCACAGCCAGCACTCAATTTCATGTTTTTTGTTTGTTTGTTTGTTTACTTTTTAAATAACCCATTTATTGGAGGAGGGTCTTGTGCTCTGTGGTGTATTTAGATGCTGATTTCTGTGCCTCAGGATCTATTTACATTCAGGACACAGGCATTGTCATGAATATTGAAGAATCTCCTGTATCAAAGTCCTGTAAAGACTGTTCCCCCCATTATCTCTGATTGGTTAACTAAAGGCTGAACAGCCAATGACTGGCAGAGGAGATAAAAAGTTTGGACTTCCGATACCGGTCAGGGGTCCCAGAAAAAAGCCAGGAGAAGGAGCCATGAGGCAGGTGAGGGTGCAGGAGAGGAGGTCCAGGAGGCAAGAGGAAGAAGGAGGAGGAGGAGGAGGAAGAAGAGGGAGGAGGAGGGAGAGGAAGAGGAGGAAGAGGGAGGAGGAGGAGAAGGGGAGGAAGAAGAGGAGGAAGAGGGAGGAGGGGAGGGAGAAGGGAGAGGAGGAGGAGGAAGAGGAGGAGGAGAAGGGAGGAGGAGGGAGGGAGGAGGAGGGGAGGAAGAGGAGGAGGAGAAGGGGGAGGAGGGGGAGAAGAAGGGGAGGAGGAGGAAGAGGGAGGAAGAGGAGGAGAAGGGGAGGAAGAGGAGAGAGGAGGAGAGGGAGGAGAAGAAGGAGAAGGAGGGAGGAAGGGGAAGAAGAGGGAGGAGGATGAGGGAGGAGGAGGAGAAGAAGGGGAGGAGGAGAAGAAGGGGGAGGAGGGGGAGGAAGAGGGAGGAAGAGAAGAAGGGGGAGAAAGAGGAGGAGGAAGAGGATGGAGGAGAAGAGGGAGGAGGAGGGGGAGGAAGAGGGAGGAGAAGGGGAGGAAGAGGAGGAGGAAGAGGAGAGAGGAGGAGAGGGAAGAGGAGGGAGAGGAAGAGGAGGAGTAAAAGGGAAGAGAAGAAGGGAGGAGGAGGAGGAAGGGGAAGAAGAGGGAGGAGGAGAAGAAGGGGGAGGAGGGGGAGAAGAAGGAGAGGAGGAAGAGGAGGGAGGTGGAGGTGGAGGAAAAGAGGAGGAGGAAGGGGAAGAAGAGGGAGGTGGAGAAGAAGGGGGAGGAGGAGGAGGGGGAGGAAGAGGGAGGAGGAGAAGGGGGAGGAGGAAGAGGAGGGAGGTGGAGGTGGAGGAAGAGAGGAGGAGGAGGAGGAGGAGGAGGAGGAAAGTCAGCATGTGTGAGGAGCAGTCACCAAAAGAGTTCGCCAGGAGGATGTACATAGAACAGAGCACGCCAGCGAGTCAAGGGAATCAAACTGCAAGTCCCGCAGGGCACGTGCTGGGATGTACATAGCTTAGAGGGTCAGAATAGCTTATAACAGTGTGTAAGCTTGCTAATAAACTTAATAGGACTCTGTGATGGTTTCTATATGCTTGGCCCAGGGAGTGGCAGTATTAGAAGGTAGGACCTCGTTGGAGGAGGTGTGGCCTTCTTGCAGTAGGTGTGTCACTATGGGTGTGGGCTTTAATTAAGACTCTCTTCCTAGCTACCTGGAAGCCAAGCCTTCTGCTAGCAGCCTTCAGATGAAGATGTAGAACTCTCAGCTCCTCCTGCACCACGCCTGCCTGGATGCTGCCATGTTCCCAACTTGATGATACCGGACTGAACCTCTGAACCTGTAAGTCAGCCCCAATGAAATGTTGTCCTTATAAGAGTTGTCTTGGTCATGGTGTCTGTTCACAGCAGTAAAATTCTAACTAAGACAGACTCTGTCTCAATTATTTGGGAGGTAGCCAGGTTAGAAAAAACCCGCTACCTTTAAACTTCATCCTATACCCAGCAAGTCCAGTTAGTGCTGCTTATATGTGCATGGTTGTAGGGCCACGCACTGGAGCCTGGGAAACCTGCCAGTGGCCAAACACTGAAAAAATAGGATGATCCTGCCTTCCTTAAGTGGCTATCAACTGCCAGTAGCTTCTCGGTAAGAGGCGGGTCCTAGAGAGAGCTCCTCTTGTCTGTGCTGGATGTTTGGCTGGCTCGATCTTTCGCAGGTCTCTTGCAGGTAACTAAACCCACCGTGTGTTCATGAGTGCTGCAGTCACGTAAAGACCAGAAGCTTGCCTTTCAGAGTTTTCCTCCCTGTTCTCTGGCTCTTCCGATCTTTCTGCTTATCTTCCACAACGCTCCCGGAGCCTTCGGGGCAGCGGTGGTTGGAACTGAGCACCGAGTCCCCTATTACCGACACTTGGACCAGTTATGCGTTTGCACACCGACTGATGCCTACTGCAAAATGAAGCGTCTCTGACCGCAGTTCAGAACAGCCTAGGTCTATGGGTAAAAGTTAAATATTTAGAAAGCAGTTTGACAACCGGACCATAGCAAGCTAACAATAGCAGGTTCTGTCCCAGGGCTGGTGTCTTCCCTAGCCCTGGGCATTTGAAATGCCAAGATTGTAAATAAAGAAAGAGCTGTTTGTATTTTTTTTTTTTTTTTTTTTTTTTTGCTTTGCTACCGTCTTTTTGTGTGATGGAAATATTAATTTCTCACGAGGCCGCCACGTTCCTGGTCCCCAGATTTTACTTCTCTTTGCTAGATGGGTTATAGCAGTTACAGTTGTGTAAATTACATATATTACATACATACAATTACAGCTGGTGGTGTCCACACTTGAGGTCTGCGCTGGTTAAATTTTAGATCTACCTGACATAAGGGCAAAAACACCAGAGAGGAGGGCGTCTCAGTTGAGGAAATGCCTCCAAAAGATGGTGTGTAGGCGATTCTGTAATAAAGCATCGTGGCTGAACTAATTTAAACGTGTCCCTGTCTAGCTTACAAACAAATGAGACTCAGACTGTGGTTATTTTATTTGGCTTTGATGATTACTGGGGAGTAACGCCTAATCTACTCTTCTAACTGCTGTGCTGGCTACCTCCCCAGCAGGGTGCTCCCAGATCCTTGCTGTCTCTCCTGGCCTGAGTGATCATAGTCCCTCTTCCGTCATGGTGGCTTCCTCCTCTCTCTCCATTCTTCTTCCTTCTCCTCCTGGTCTCTTTCCCCCAAACATGTCACTCCAAACCCACCCACCTCTAATCCCGCCAGTCATTGGCCGTAGCTGTTTTTATTTAACCGGTAGTTTTTAAATTAAGGAACAAGGTTTGCACAGCAGAAGCAGGTGAAAATGAGAATTCACTCTTAGGCAACCAGACCTTCAGGTGCAGAACTCAGCATTACAATACACCGCAGCAGACCAAACAAACCTCAAGAGGACATTTTCTTGATTCGTGATCGACAAAGGAGGGTCCAGCCCCTTGTGGGTAGGGCAAATCCTGGGCTGGTGGTTTTGGGTTCTATAAGAAAGCAGGCTGAGCAAGCCAGTAAGCAACATCCCTCCATGACCTCTGCATCAGCTCCTGCCTCCAGGTTTCTGTCCTTTTTTTGAGTTCCTGTCCTGATTTCCTCCACTGATGAACAGTTTGATAGTTTGAAAGAAAATGGCCCCATAGGGTCACAGGACGTGGCACTGTTAGGAAGTGTGGCCTTTCTGGAGTATATTTGGTTTTCTTGAATGAAGTATGTCCTTGGGGGTGGGCTTTGAGGTCTCAGATACTCAAGCCATGCCAGTGGCTCATAGTCTCTTCCTGATGCCCATGGATCCAGATGCAGAACGCGCAGTCGCTCCAGCACCATGTCTGCCTGCACGCTGCCATGCTTCCCAACATGATGACAGTGGACTGTAAGCAAACCACAATGAAATGTTTTCCTTTACAAGAGTTGTCATGGTCAGGGTGTCTCTTCATAGCAATGAAAACCTCAAGTCAAACAGTGAGTGATATGGAAGTGTAAGCCAAATAAACTCTATTCTCCCTCAGCTTGCTTTGGTCATGGTGTTTCATAACAATAGTAATTCTAACTCAGACAGGTTCCATTTCTGAGGGCCAAGGGATACTCGATTGTTAGATCCGGCGTCTCTTATCACATTGCGAAGCTGGCTGTATTGTCCCCATTTTACAAACAACAAAACTATGATTCAGAATGGATTAGTAATTTCCTTGAAGTGTTTCTAGAAAGTGTTTCTAAGCCAGGTCTGACACCCCACAGTTCTCCACTCCACTCCCCACCCCCCATTGTTAACTCACAGAGGAGTTGGCTCTGTTACTTTTTAGATAAATTCTCTTCCCAGTTTGGAGGTACCCTAGTTCCCCAGGGAGACAGGCTTCAGGCCAGTCTTTAAGCAGATCTATAAGATATAGCAGGGTTCTATAGTTAGGGTGAGGTAGGATTTCTTGGCAGATATAATTACAAGTAACTTTAGAAACTTGAGAAAAGACCAAGAAAACGTCAAGATGTTATTTTTGCTCTGCAGATTGAATTGTGTTATTCCAACAATTTTTGTATTATCAAATGTGCTGACCCAAGCACATTTATTATTTTATTAAAATTAATAAAATATTTAACATTAGAAATATTATTATTTATAATATTAAGTATTTAATATTAGAAATATTTATTAAAAATATTTCTTTGAGTCCTGTAGAAGAATCCAGCAACATGGCTGCTCTGTCAGGGATCACATCCAAAGAGCTTCTAGCTCTGTGTGATCTGGCTGAAATGTAACACCTTTATCCCTTCTGGCTGGAATAAGACACACCCTTAGTACACACCTTTAATCCCAAACAATAAAGGAAAAGTTAGTTTGTAGAAGAAAACAGTCATGTTTAAAAGTGACATCTAATTGAGGGGCAGACAAAGTGATGAATCGGGGAAAGGTTTGACAGAATGAGTCAGAGATCGATATGCCCAACTCTCATGAGAACAGCACAGGAAAGAAAAGCTACTTAAGGCAGCACAGAGTGAGTTCAGTTTGTGGAGGGAAGGAGCAGTCTTTCCAGTAGAGCAATTCAGTGGGAAGCCGAGAGAAGCCGGTTTGAATCAGTCAACTTAGGAGTTTGAGTCAGAACAGCTGAGTTGAACCAGCCAGCCAGAGTTCAAAAAGAACAAGAAATAGGGACTTTATTCAGCAGTAAGTCTCAGAGGCTGAAACATGGTGGGCCTAGGTTAGCAGACAGAGGCTGGAACTGAAGCCTTCAAGGTCCCAGCTTGCAGAAGATTAGATTGTATGGAGGCTAGAAGCTTCCAGGCCTGGGCCCAGGGACAGTTAGTACAGAGAAAGAAAGGCTCAGGCTCAACCCAAATTCTGTAGTCACACAGCCTGGGTACAGCTCTCATCTCACCACCCCCTCTGAGTAAATAAAAGTGACATTTACATCTAGAGTCCTCTTTTATTACTATGGGATTGTTAACTGCCCAAAGAGTCATATTTTATTATGATTCTGTTTGTGTATAATTTTACTTGTTTAATAGTCCACCAAAGGCAGCATTGCTAAGTAAACACAGGAATAAACACATCGTAATAGTTTATTTCATTTGTTCCAAAGATTTGCACTATTTTTTTGTGTATGTGCGTATAAGTTTGGAATTTGCCTTGATGTGGCATTTATAGTGATTCTTTTCTTTTCTTTTCTTTTCTTTTCTTTTCTTTTCTTTTCTTTTCTTTTCTTTTCTTTTCTTTTTTCTTTTTTTTGTTCACAGTGAAGGCCCAGGTCAGACAGTTTCTTCATCTTCCTTTAAAACCACCCGTCTGCTCAGAGAACTGCTTAGTTTGGTCATCAACAACCAGTTACCGTTTCAACTCAATGCCTGGTCAGGGACACTGGCTTTTCCACACAGTCCTGGGGGATGCTACTCCTTGATTCTATGACACGCTGGAGATGCTGTGAGAACCCAGGGTAACGCCTGCCTGGTGAGGCTGTGACACCAGTGAAGACGTGTGGCTCACGTTCTGAGCATGTGCCTGGCAGGCACTCACAGCAGTCGATCAAGACCTGCCCATCGTAAACAGGGCCCTGTAAGGCACCGGTTCCACTCACTTCGCTCCAGCCCAATGCCTTTCCCTAATGGGAGCCCAACCCTTGCCTCCAGGCTCCATGTTGGTTCCTATTTCTTTTCCAGTGCCATTTGCCTCTCCTTTGTAACACTGATCACATATCCCACATACTTTTCCTGCTTAGTCGGTTTCCCTGCTCTACCTGACTGCAGGTGTCTTTCAGTGGCCGGCCAGACGCACCCTCACACTGAGTGCTTGTATGCTGCCTGACTGCCTTCAGCACTGAAGAGAGCTGCCTTCCTCAGGCTCACAGTTCATTTCAATGACTGAAGTGTGGCTCTAAAAGTTCAGCCATCACGCATCATATAATGTATGTATACGTATATACATACACATATATGTATGTTTGTTTTTGGACAGAGTCTCACCACGTAAACTTGACCGTCCTGGAACATGCTATGTACACAAGGTTGGTCATGAACTCACAGTCATCCACCTGCCTCTGACTCCCAAGTGCACTACCGCACCCAGCCTAAGCTACCCTCTGGGCTAGCTTAAGTGTCCTTTGTGATTATGTCATATTCTGACATCACCCACGCTCAATCCTGCTTCCTTCTTCCTTCCATGGAATGGAATCTTAGCGATGGCTTCCTGGCAGCCAGGGTGTGCCACTGTGCCCTTGGTTAAGGAAGGGACTGTGTTTTCCAGTTGTGTGTGTTTTCAAGGGTCTCTCAGAGTCTCCGGCAGTGGGTGGGAATTGAGCCGATGAATCAAGAGCAGTTGAACCTTTAGGAATTTCTGTTTCTGTCTTGTCCCACCTCCTTCTGCACAGGAACCTTTTGAGCTTCTGTTCTGATGTCTTAGGGTTTCCACTGCTGTGAAGAGACACCATGACCAAGGCAACTCTTATAAAGGACACCATTTAATTGGGGCTGGCTTACAGGTTCAGTCCATTATCATCATGGCAGGAAGCATGGCAGCATCCAGGCAGGCATGGTGCTGGAGGAGCTGAGAGTTCTCCATCTTGATATGACTGCAGCCAGGAGAGACTCTCTTCCGCGGGTAGCCAGAAGGAGGGTCTCTTTCACACTGGGTGGAACCTCAAAGACCACCCTCTCAGTGACACACATCCTCAAACAAGGCCGCACCTACTCCAACAAGGCCACATCTCCTAAAAGTGCCACTTCCCACAGGTCAAGCATATTCAAACCCCCACACCTGGAATCTATTTCCTCCTCTTCACTCTGGTCCATGTTCACTTTCTCAGTCCCCTCCCCCCATGCTCATCCCCCTTCCCTCCCATCTTCCTCCTCTTCCCCCTCCTGCTTTTCCCCTTGCTCCCTGTTTATGGCTCTTACCCAGGCAGCTGAGGAGCTCCAGAGGAGAGAGCCTGATAAAAGTTGCCGAGATGTGTGGGAACAGCTCAGTGAGTTGAGGTGTGGGTAACTCCAGCGTCTTCCCTTTGAAGCTGGTGTGGCCCTTTTGAAAAGCTTGCTGCTCCGAGGAAATCAATATCCCAAGATGCTGCTTGCTAATTGCACGGCAGCGTCAGAGGGTATTTTCTCACTCTGAATGAAAAGAAAGAGCCCTTTAAAGCAACAACAGTCCTGTGTAAACAAGGAATAGAGAGCTCTCATTTTGAATCCTTGTGAAAAATGGCCTCTTTGTTGTTAAATTCTCATCCCCAGAACTGCCATCCTGCTGCCAGTCCAGCGTTGTGGATCTTTTTCAAAAAGCTCCTTCTGTCTGCATCAGAGAATGCATGAGGCTCAACTCAGAATTCTGAGTTTGAGACCAGGACCCAAGTGCTTGGGAGGCTGTTTAGTATCTCCAGACTCATCTACCGGGCAGACTCTGCTAATCAGCCCATGTGGTCTACAGGGCACTCCATGCATGTGAGCACACTTTGAATACTTCAAAGGACACTGAAAAGAAATGGTCACTTGATCCTCAGTTAAACAGAGCTTGAAAGATAAGGTTGATATAAAACAAATAAAAGAAGAAAGAAATATACTTCAAGGCCAATATAAAGTTTTAGAAAGTATTATTTTTCATGTTGGATGGATGTTTGGCCATGGTCTGGGGCGTGCAGTTTTGTTCTGTGTTTTTGTGACTGTGCTACCAGCCCCCACCCAGATTCCCTTGGATTCGCAGATAAACACACGTGCTCTCTCTCTCTCTCTCTCTCTCTCTCTCTCTCTCTCTCACACACACACACACACACACACACACACACACACACGCGCGCGCGCGCACCAGTTAGTCTTAAAATGCCTTTGCTAACTCAGTGACTGGGCCCTGCTACTCCAGGTGTAATCGGATAGATTGGCCACTCTAACAGAAACCTCACATGGCTGGTTGGCCTTATCTCCGGTCACTACTCCCCCTTCTCTTCCCCAGTTCTCCTGATTCTCTCTGTGTCCTCCTGTTCAATTCTAAGTATCCGGCCCCATTCTCAGTCGTTGGGATCTGGAATCTTTATTGATCGATCAAGAGCCAACTGGGGAGCAGGACCTTAGCATGAGAACCATGTGTAATCATTTGCTGATAACACAGCAGACCTGGGGAAGATGCCTGCCTGCTCTGTGAACCACAGCCTTGGGATGCTGAGGCAGGCATTATTGTGCTGGGCCAACGGGTTCTTTTCCTGTTACTCTTTTGTCTGAGGTCTCTCTGGTCCACATGCACTCCTATTTTCCCCAAACATTCGATGCTCTGAGAATGGACACTGTTAGGGAAAGTCTTTCATTCATCTGTCTGAACATAGAGGAAGCAACATGTCCTCCGCAGTCTTCCATGGCTAATGGACCTTTCTCTTGCCTGTAGCAGGCAGGAAGAGGCTCCAAATGGCTGCCCTTTTAATGAGAATAGATTATAAAATCCTTTTAATATGTAGGGTATGCCGAGGTCTTAAAATTGCTTTACGATCAGATGTGATCACTCAAGAATGTAGCCAACTTCTGGGCAGGAATGGGTGGATCACAGTGAAGAGCTTTAGAACAGGAATGGGCTTTTTAAAAGCTTTAGGCTCAGTTTTGGCCATTTTCTTGCAGGCTTAAGCCTTATATTCTGTGTGAAATAGTGAGATGTTACATGTACTAAAACATGTGCATGTACATACACATACACACACAACATTACAAAAACAAGGAGACAGATACTGTGTCTGACATGATGCTTCTACCCTGAAGATGGTAAGACCATAGCCTTGGCACTTTGTGTGTGTGTGTGTCTGTGTGTCTGTGACATACCTGCATGTGGACACACATGTGTGTGGGTACATGTAGAGGCCAAAGGTTCACACTGGATGATTTCCTTGACTTCTCTCCACTTTATTTACTTGAGGTGAGGTCTCTCTCACTGAACCTTGAGCACACTGATTCTGGCTAGTCTATCTGACCTACTTGTAGAGCAGATCCCTGTTTCCTCCCAGAAGCTTGGATTACAGTAGGGCTAAAATGCCCACTCAGCTTTTATATGGGTGCTAGGAATCAGAACTCAGTCTTCAAGGTTACAGGACAAGCATTTTATCCACTGAGGCCATCTCTACGCCTAACTCTAGCCTTAGTTTTTCTGACCCTCTGTACTTCCAATTGATGCTTGGGGGGGGGCATGTTTCGAGACAGGGTTTTTCTGTGTAGCCCTGGCTGTCCTGGAACTCACTCTGTAGACCAGGCTGGCCTCAAACTCAGAAATCCACCTGTCTCTGCCTTCTAAGTGCTGGAATTAAAGGCGTGCGCCACCATTGCCCGGCCAATTGATGCTTTTTAAAATGTGAAATGATGTTATTATCCTACTCAAAATTCTTCCATGGGTCCTACATACAACCCAGCTGAGGGGGTTGTTTAAGTAGTCGAGTTGACACACCTCTTGGGAGAGTCTCTGTGAGGGGTGGTTTAGATCAGTTTGGCCTGTGGGTATGTCTGTAGGGGGTTAACTTGATTTTCTTACCTGATGTAGGAGCCTGAAAATAGGTAGCAACGGTGTTTGGATTGGGGTCCCAGACTATATAAGAAAAAGCTAACCGAGTGCCAAGTTTACCGTGTTCATTTCTCACTGCTCTCAAGGGCATGTTGTAACGAGCTGCTTCAAGGGCCTCCTGCTGTCACCAGAACTGTAAAGTATAATCAACGTTCTCTCCCCTAAGTTGATCTTCATCAGGATATATATATATACATATATATACACACACATATATACATACATATATACATACATACACACATACATATATACATATATATACACACATATATGTATATATATATATATTTTTCCACAGCAACAGAAATGAACATAGGACACCAGCCTCCTTGTCTGACCATGACACGAGTTAGCCTCAGCATCTTGGGTTGTGCCGATTTCACTTGTAGAACAAACACACAAATTTGACTTGCATGACTGATCGGGTAATAGTTTGATTCCAGAGCACTGGGAAAGAGAAGCTCATAACCATCACGAGGGTTGCTGAGAGGCGGGATGCAAACTCAGGTGTCACTGCCACCTTGTCACCCCAAGTGATGACAAGGAAAGCTCTACTAAAGGGTAGGCAGTCACTTTCAGTGACGTCATACGGTCACGGCTGACCCCTGAGTCCCACGAGAACTTCTTCATCACTAGGTGGATTAGTCAGGGCATTCTAGAATAAGGCCAATAAGAAAGAATATATATATATATTTTACAAATGGGATTTATTGGGTTGAGCTACATGGTATGGTATCAGTTGTCTAACAAAGCTGTCTGCACTCTGGAATAGCTCATCCCCTCACAGATGCTCTGTGAGACTGGATGCCTCTGTAGTTGCAGTCTGGTACTGAAGGCTGGAAGGTTCCTGGAGGGCTGCTGACCTTCCTCGTGTGTCAGAAGTCTGAGGAAGCTAGAGTTTGATGTCAGCAAAGGGTAGCTGAAGCAGCAGCTACAGAGCTGATGCGTTCACCAGTTAGGAGTGAAGGCCCACCCTCAGAAACAGCCCCACTTCCCCCTGGAAAAAATCCTGTCAGCCTGGCCTAGACGCATGCCTCTCAGCTGACGCCGTATCCATATCAAGGTGCCAACCAAGCTTCACCATCACATTGCATTTTCTGGACGAATTCCCAAACTGTGTTTCAGCCACCTTCAACTAACTGACTGGAAAAAGTCAGTTTTAGGGTCAGCCTCTTCCCTCCTGGCTGCCCACTGACGCATGCTGGAGAGTGCTCTGATTAACCCAATGCCACACTTTGTCTCCTAACAGAAAGCAGAACTGGAGCGAGGGCCAAGGGGTACATTTGATGGGTAAGGATGTGTGTATGTTCTGGACCAGCTTTGAGGGCTCAGGGAGGAGTAGGGTCAAGGGTTAGAGTTGGTGTGACGGAGGTGACATCATCCAGAGCAAAATTTTCCTGCTTCCTTGTGTGACCCTAGCTGCCTAATGAGTACTGACCTAGCAGGGTCTGTATGTGTGTGTGTGTGTATGTGTGTCTGTGTGTGTGAGAGAGTGTGTGTGTGTATGTTTTGGGGGCTTTTTTTGGGGGGGAGGGTGGGGTTTTTTTTTTTTGTTTGTTTTTTGGATTTGTTTTTTTCGAGACAGGGTTTCTCTGTGTAGACCTGGCTGTCCTGGAACTCACTCTGTAGACCAGGCTGGCCTCGAACTCAGAAATCCGCCTACCTCTGCCTCCCAGAGTGCTGGTATTACAGGTGTGCGCCACCACTGCCCAGCTGCGTGTATGTTTATGTGAATATGTGTGTGTGTGTGTGTGTGTGTGTGTATGTGTGTGTGTGTATATGGATGTGGATGTGAGTATGTGTGTATGTATATATGTGTGTGAGTGGGTATGTATATATGTGTGTGAGTGTGTGTATGTGCATGTATGTGTTTGTATGTGAGTATGTTTGTGTGTATGTGTGTGTGTCTGTGAGTGTATGTATGTAGATGTATCTAAGTGTGTGTGTATACATGGGTGTGAGAGAGTATGTATATGAGTCTGTGTGTATATGTGTGTATGTATGTGTGTGGTAGTGTACATGTATATGAGTTATATATATATATGTATGTGAGTATATGTGAGTATTTTGTGTGTGTGTGTCTGTGAGTGTGTGTATGTATGTGTATATGAGTATGTGTGTATATATGTGTATGTCTTTGTGTTAGTGATAGTGTGTCTGTATGTGTGTATATGTGTATGTATGTGTATGAGTATGTGTTTGTGTGTATGTGTGTGTATGTGTGTGTGAGTGATAGTGTATATGTATATGTGTTTATGTGCATGTATGTGTATGACTGTGTGAGTGTGTATGTATGTGTAAATGTGCATGTATATGTGAGTGTGTATGTGAGTATGGTTGTGTGTATATATGTGTGTGTATATGTATGAGTATATGTATGTGTGTATGTATGTGTTAATGTGGTTGTGAGTATGTATGTGTGTGTGTTTGTGTATTGTGTATGTTGTGTTAGTGTGTATGTGGTTGTGTATATGTATATGTGGTTGTGTATGTATTTGTGTCTATGTACGTGTGTTTGGAGGTATGTGCATGCAACTAGAGGCTGGAGATTTTTTTTTCTAGATTAATAACAACATGTTTTGGCCTGGATGGGGCAAAGTGTAAGGCAAATTAGAAAAAAACACGGCAAAAGCAGAGACACCATTGCCATCTTGACACCTTGTGACTCACCTAAGGCGTGCTGATCAACCATAGGCAGAAAACAAACATCCTGCCAAGCCAGTGCTCCTGGTGAACGAGCCATTGTCAGGGCTGGGGATCTGGGCAGACAGTACCACCAGCATGACTTGCTCATGCTTTGAGCATGACTGCCTTACAACTTCAGTTCTCCATTGCGATACTCAGAAAACATGAAATGAAACTGAGGGGCTGTCCCTAGTGTCTATCCCATTCTGCAAACTCATGAAGACAGGGATTTTATTGTCCTGCTGGAGCCTGGGTTTCCTCGCTCCTTGGTATGCCCATAAAGCTCAAAATCAAGCAAGACCAAACTATGGTGGTGGAAGTCAGGGGAGTGCCTACCTTTGTGCGGGTCATAGGGACTTGGGGAGGGTAAGGGAGAGCTCGTGAAGTCTTGGAAATGCTGAATTCCCCAATGCTGTGTAGGTTACACGGAAGCGCTTAGTTAGGGAGAACTGGTTGAATTGCTAATCTGTGAGTAGCTTACTTTCTCTCTGTGTGTTTCATTAAAAACATTTCATTATGTTAAATGCCGTCATTGTAGGCAATCATTTGTTCCTGTGGTGTTCTTAGAAACAGAATGAAGTGAGGTTATATTTAAGAAAATAGAAATGAAAAGATAAAAGCATGTCACTGGGCATGCACGTGGTTCACAGGCATGCGTGAAGGGGGAAGAATGCATCCCCCTTCTGAAGTCTTGTACCAGCCCATGGTGATTTGAGTCTTAAGGCTCCCCATTGGTCCACGGATTTGGATGCTTGGTACCCAGTTGCTGATGCATTTCAGGAAGGTTATGGGAACTTTAGGAGGCGGAGCCTCACTGAAGGAAGAGTGTGTGGGTGGGCAGGGTTTAGGTTTTATAGTGTGGCCCAGCTTCCGGTTCTGGGGATTTTTTTTTTCTTTTCTTTTCTTTTTTTTTTTTTTTTGCTTCCTGAATATAGATGAAATGTGATTGGTCAGCCTTATGCTCCTGTCACCATGCCTCCCGCCCCAATAAATTGTGTCCCCTCTGGAACTATAAGCCTTTCCACAGACTCTAAGTCACTTTTTGTCAGGATATCCTATTACAGTATCTGGAAACTTAACTAATACCCAATATAAGGAAATGGTGTCGACTCATATTTCCCCATTCCACGGGCACGTGTGTAGTTTAAACTCCAGTAATCCTGGTTTGAACTGCACCAACACTCTCCACTCTGTGTTGTGTGTTATCCATTGTCAACCCAGCAAATGTTATATATTTAAAACACAGGGGCTGGGGAGGGGGGTGTACACCCCTTTGATCCGAACACTTGGGAGGCAGAGGCAGGCAGGTCTCTGAGTTAGAGGCCAGCCTGGTTTACAGAGCCAGTTTTAGAATAGCCAGGGCTACACAGAGAAACCCTTTCTTTAAAAACCAAAACCCAAACAATACAAAGCAAACAAAACCTGGTTCCACTTACTCCCTAACCTGAGGCTCTTCAGTTATTTTCCCTAGCACTCCAAATCAAAGTCCAAGAGCTGATCTACAGCCCCCCAAAAGGCCACCATTTTTCAACCCCTGCTGCCTCTTTGACCAGTTCCCATGCACATGAACAATGGGTCCGCCAGATCTCTGCACGGTTGGCTGTGGCTTGTTCTTTTGATACCCAGCTCAAATGTCAGCTCCTTAAGTATCTTCTCCCATCCATTATTGGTTCCATATCCTTACTTTATTTTTCATTGTATGGTGTGTGTGTGTGTGTGTGTGTGTGTGTGTGTGTGAGAGAGAGAGAGAGAGAGAGAGAGAGAGAGAGAGAGAACACTTGGTATGGAGAGCACCAGGAAACATGTTTCTTGGCTACCTTGTACATGGTGTGAATCAGTCAGAGCTCCAACAATAAGCAGATAGTATTCTTAAAATACCTTAACTTAAAGGAAATTAACAAAAGAACTGCGTACAGGCACATAGACAGGCTTAAGGGAACCTGTAAGGCATAGTGAGGAATAAAGCAGCCATATTAGTGTGCCTTCCATTACTATAGTAAAATACCTGAGGCTGGATAAGATTATGAAGAAAAGAAGTCCAAGGCTGACAAGCTGTAGCTAGCCTTGCTGGGAGAGACCAGAGCCTGTGCATAAAGATCATTAGAAAAGATCCCAAATACAAGCACCTTGTGGGACTAAGTTTTCTTAATATCTCACAATATTACAGTAGGGATTAAATATCAGCACATGAACCTCTGTGTGTGTGTGTGTGTGTGTGTGTGTGTGTAAGACTCAAATCATATTAAGTCATAGCAAGATAATGTCTAGAGATGAGAAACTCTGTGGCGAGGAGCAAGTCCAGAATGACTAACTTGCCCAGGATTCACCCTTCTGTCAGCGTTTTCCTGGCTAAACACAACTGGAAGCCAGTGGATAAGGGTGCAAGGGGAGTGTGGCTCGTAAATGCCAATCTTCTCCAGCGTCCTGGGGCACAGCGGGAAAGGAGAGAACAGCCAGGGGACAGGATGGAGGAAAGCCAGCAGAACCAGTCAGTTCCTGCTTTGGCATATGCCAAAGGGGATGATAACTACCCGAGAAGACAAAGAAAGCTGAAGAAAAAGCAGGTATCCCAATAGGTGTTTCACAAGCCCTGAGATGGTGGCACACACCTTTAGTCCGGACACTCAGGAGGTAGAGGCAGGCAGATCTCAGAGTTTGAGGCCAGCCTGGTCTACAGAGTGAGTTCCAGGACAGCCAGGGCTATGCAGAGAAACCCTGTCTCTAAATTAAAAAAAAAAAAAAAAAAAAGTTTCACAAGCCTCTGTAATGTGCAGGCAAGTGCCCTCTACAAACCTCCAGTCAGGTGTGGGGGGTTCACAGCGGAAACTCCAGTACTCAGGATAAGACAGGAGGATTGCCATGAATGTGAAGTTAGCCTGGTCTACAGTGTGTTTTAGATCTGCCCAGGCTACAAATGTGAGGTTCTATCTTAAAAAATAACAAGGGGAACGCAGTAATCTTTAAACCTCACAGACAATTTACAAGATACAGCATCACCCCTGTGTGTGGTTAAAGATTCTGAGACCTTAGAGGCTAACGGATCCCCCGCAACGAGGAATCGTGGAGCCAAGACGACAAATGAGGCCCCGGATTTTGTCATCGGATCGAGCTAAACATGCTTATAGGGACAAGGTAGGCATAGACCCGGCTCTGGTCATTCCCGGAAATGTCTGTCTGCTTGCTGAATCCCAGAGCAACTCCGTTTTGGCCTCGGTGGCTCCTAACCTACCCCGGGTCCACAGAGGAAGGCTGTTCCCCCAGCTGGATATTATAGTGACCATCGAACGCCACTCCCGCTCCAATCACCAATTGTTGCTTTCCTTCGTCCCCACTGTGTGTAGGGTGTCTAGAATTCACTCTGTAGACCAGGCTGGCCTCGAACTCAGAAATCCGCCTGCCTCTGCCTCCCAGAGTGCTGGGATTACAGGCGTGCGCCACCACCGCCCGGTGTCTAGATTTATTTCTATTGTTTGTAGTCACGCCTCTCTGCGTGGGTGTGTGCACGTGAAGCTGTATCATGAGCCGCCCAGCGAGTGTATGGGAACCCGTCTCAGGTTCCTCTACAAGAGCAGCATGCGGTGTTAACCACAGAGAAATCTCTCCGAGCCTTAACTTTTATTTTTTTTAAATATATATAATATATATTATATGTTGCACATATTTCCTTAAAGCCCCCTCCCCCACTTCTCCCACCACCCGCCTCCTGTTAGTTTCATTTCTTCCCGGAGACAGTTTCACTTCTGCCTGCGGGTCAGACATTCATACATGATTTCATGTATCTATAAAAAAATTTAAAAAAAGAAAAAAAAGAGAGAGAAAATCCAGGAACCACAAATGAAAAGAAAAAAAATGTTCTATTTTATTTATTTATTTTTTCTGAAGCTGGCTGAATCGATTTAATAGGACGGTCTCCGGTCACATAACTTCGAGCTCCCATTGTGGCTCTGGACCGCATTCTCTTTATTCGTGCCTCTGTGCTGGCCGCCCCAGGTTGGCTCCATGATCAGCTACTGTAGACTAGAGTTGTGATAATCATGGGTGTGCAAGTGCGTCTGTGATGGCTCCCCAAGTCCCCCAGGGAACACCTAGAAGTGGGTCATACGCTCGTTAGTTGTCTGAGAAACCCGCTGTACTGATTGCCTCGGTGACTGCACCAGTTTACAGTCCTACCAGGGGTATAGAAGAGCTCTCTTTGTCCAAATCTAGTCAGCATTTATTTGGCTGCTTGTTTTCTTGATGCCTGTCATTCTGGCTGGCCAGAGACAGAATGCAGTGTATTTTAATTTGTAGCCATCTGTTTCTTTATAATGTAATTATTTAAGAGCACACTAGCTCTTTAAGTCTTTGGAGAATCTGGGTTTTGTTTGTCTCCTGTCATTTCATCTGAAGCACTTGGGCAGGCACCAGTCAGGACAGTCAGTTCTTTGGTGTCTTTTAATGCTTAAGAAAAACTCACTTAAACGATACATTGTTACACATGTGACACAAACTTGTACCCCTTCTCCCCCCTCCCCTGCCCCGCCCCATTTCATATTGGACCATGAGTAGTTTTATTGCCCAATCTGTACAGATAGCATTTTCTTTTCTTTTCTTTTTCTTTCTTTCTTTCTTTCTTTCTTTCTTTCTTTCTTTCTTTTTTTTTTTTTTTTTTTTTTTTTTTTTTGGTTTTTCAAGACAGGGTTTCTCTGTGTAGCCCTGGCTGTCCTGGAACTCACTCTGTAGACCAGGCTGGCCTCGAACTCAGAAATCCGCCTGTCTCTGCCTCCCAAGTGCTGGGATTAAAGGCGTGCGCCACCACGCCCGGCTCAGATAGCATTTTCAAAATAATTAGCATATATCAATTGTATGTAGTGATGAGTCCATGTCTATAATGAACTTGGATCATTTTCGCCCCATTATTACTCTCTCTTTATCCCCCCTTTCCCCTCACCCTAGTGTTTCTTCCCCAAAAAACATTTCTTTTACTTTTATGCTTTAAAAAAAAAAGAAAAGAAATCTAGACTCCATATGTGAGGGAAAATGTGGGATGGTTGTGGTTCTGAGTCTGATCTGCTTCACTCGTGATGAGCTCCAGATTCGTCCATGATCCTGCAAATGGCATGACTTTTTCTTGATGACTAAGTAATCGGGTGCCGGCCACACACTTTCTGGATCACCCCTTAATGGGAGGCCGGGCAGATTGCTTAACCTGGCTGCTGTGAATACTGCCGGGCACACAGCTAGCTTATCACTGACTCCATAATAGTAACCCTAGGGGTGTGAGTTACTTTAAGTGACTTTTCTGTTGCTGGACACCCGGGTTTGCCTCATCCTCATTCCATTCAGTATCCACTCGGTATCAAGGTTGTCAGGAGCAACATTTTGGAGGTGGATTTCTTTCAGTGGAATTACTTTTATGAGAGCCGCCGTCTTCAGGGAATACCTAGAAAGGATGATTAGACTCCACAGCTGTAATTACATCCAATAGACTCAGCTTGAGAATCTAATTTGTTTTGTAAGCTAATCCATCTTGTTGTGGAAGAGTCAAAAGTCTCTTCTGGTATACACTGGCGGAAGAATCCCTTTATAAAACCCATCCATCCATCTATCCCCACCCCCACAACCATCTACCTGCCGACCAACCCACAATCACCCTCGGACACTAGGATGGGATGAGGGGAAGGGAATAGAAGAGAGATTTGTAATGGGTGAAAAAAATGATCCAAGTGCATTGTAGACATGTTCTCATTCCCATGTACAATTGATATAAGTTAATAATTTTGAAAATACTGTTTATACAGCTTGGCTAATATAACTACTCATGAGCTGATATAAACAGGGGCAGGGGAAGGGTACAAGTGTGTGTCACACATGTAACAATGTATCTTATAAGTGTGCCATCTCCCTGGAGGCTGTGGTCTTCTCCAAAGGTGTACCATTTCAACCATCTTTAGCATAGCTTTCTTTGTTGGTGACCAAGAGCTAAGTCCAGATGCCATTATGACGGCTCGAAGTCCCCCAGTCAAGACAACATAAATTCCATCATTATGTGGGACGCTGCAGGATTTTTTGAGGTATCAAATTAAAATGTCAACTTCCATCATATTGAAAATACCAAACTGCCCCTATTAGTGTCAGAAAAATCCCCTGAAAATGCCGTAAAGCATAGAAAGGGATGTGAGAGGGATCCTGTATTGGTTGAGCATCCGTGCACATCGGGCTGGAAACCGTACCATTAGTTCTGCAGGCACGATGCACTGGCTGAGAGTGGTGAAGGCTGTGGCCTGCTTCAGATTCCATTCCACTTCTTCTTACCTCGTGGCCGAGCAAAATTCTCAGTTTCTCTTCCTTGCTCTTGTTATCAGATAAGGTAAAAGTCCCATTTCCTTTATGGCCTTCGGAGGCCTAATTACATTTGGACATGAGGACTCAGTTCAAGGAGAGTCATACCTGGGGGGTGTTAAACAGAGTGGGCATCTGCGGTAAGTCTTGGGGTTTCTAGTGATGTGGTAAAACCTTATGGTCAAAAGCTGTTTGATGAGGGAAGGGTTTATTTGGCTTACACTTCCACATAACAGTCCATCGTTGAAGGAGATCAGGACAGGGCCCGAGCATAGAGGCAGAAGCTGATGCAGAGGACATGCATGGATGGGTGCTGCTTACTGGCTGGCTCTTGCAAGATATTTGATCGCACTCCGAACCCTGAGATTGTGTTGGTTACTGGAAAAACCTGTTTCTAGTTGTGGTGTGGCTCAGCCTTAGCACACACCTAAAATCCCTCTGATTGCAATACAGACAGGCCTTTGCTACATACCTCTAATCCCAAACAAAGACGGTAAAGTTAGCCTGCAGAGAGAAGCACCCGTGTTTGAAAGGGATGCCTAATTGAGTGGCAGACAAAGTGATGAGTCAGAGACAGATTGGACAGAAAGTTGGATACGTCCAACTTTCATGAGAAGAGAGAGGAAAGGGAAGCTACCTGATGGGCAGTGTATGCAAGAGAGAGAAGGCAGTTTTCCTGAGACAGTTGTACAGAGAGAACAAGCTAGACGCAGGTGAAGACAGAATGAGGCAGAGAAGGAGCCAGACGATTAGAACATATTGCCAAGGGTAGTTTGAGGCCAAGCAGAACAAAAAGTCAGAGGCCAAGAGAGAAGCCAGGGGCTGGAGAGATGGCTCAGTGGTTAAGAGCACTGACTGACTGCTCTTCCGAAGGTCCTGAGTTCAAATCCTAGCAACCACGTGGTAGCTCACAACCATCCGTAACAAGATCTGACACCCTCTTCTGGTGTGTCTGAAGACAGCTACAGAGTATGTAGATATAACAATAAATACAATAAATAAATTTTTAAGCCGGAGTGAGCAGAGGTCCTGAATTCAAAATTCCCGGCAACCACAAGATGGCTCACAACCATCAGTACGGCTACAGAGTACTCATGAACATTAAATAAATAAATAAACCTTTAAAAAATATTAGAGAGAGAGAGAGAGAGAGAGAGAGAGAGAGAGAGAGAGAGAGAAACCAGATTGAATCTATCAACTTGGAGAGGCATTTGGGGCCAGAACAGCTGAGTTGAACTAGCCTGTTAGAGTTCAGAAAGAATTAGAAAGGGTGAGCGTATTCAACAGCAAGTCGCAGAGGCTAAAATATTCTAGATTCGTTTGAATAGAGGCTAGCTTCTTGTGGCTGGAAAATGCCACACAGGTACACATCCGAAGCTATCTCTGTTCTTCCTCCTTCCTCTCTGGCTTGCTCCTTCTCTTAACTCTTAGCTCTGCCCCCTTTCCCCTGTCCAATCACAGACCTTCTCTGCACTAATGTAATTGGACCTGGAAAAATCCTGTGACAGAAAAGCATACTTTCTCAAGGTGTGTTGTTTCTCTTTCAATTTTATTTTTATTATTTTTAGTGACATGTCTGTGCGAGTCTGTGTGTATATGCGGGTATACATGTGGGTGTCTGTAGAAGCCAGAAGAGGGTCTCAGATCCCCTGGAGCTGGGATTACAGGCAACTGTGAGCTGTCCCACATGGAAACCAGACTCGGAGAGTCTGCAAGAGTGGTATGTGCTCTTAACCTCTGAGCCATTTCTCCAGCCCTATCTTTTCTAACGAAAGAGAAGCTTTATAAACAACAACAACAACAAAAATAAGCAACAACAAAAAATTAGTCAGGCAATGTAGCCCAAATAATCCCAGCTCTGGGGTTGAGGAAGGGTCGTGATGGGCTAATGGTAAGACTCTCAAATCAAGTCAGGAACCATAGCAAGCCCCCCACCCCCACCCCCAGCACTCGCAAGGCAGAGGCAGGTGGATCTCTGAGTTCTAGGCCAGCCAAGGCTACATAGTGAGACCCTGACTATAAACAGGTCCACAGAAGCCCACCTAAAGAACGTGTTCTCATGTGCGTACACATCCTAGTCTTGGCTGTCAATGCCTGCCCTCCTTCAAGAAAGACTCTTAACCTCCTCTAAGAGGAGACACAAGCTCCGCCCATGACCAAGGGGAGGGGCGAGTGGGTAGACTTACCCGCAAGCAGGCCCTTCCCAGCTGCTGGGACCACACTGGCTCCTGCGACTTAGCTATCTGGGGTTCATTCAGCTTATAAGAAAGAAGCTGTCGTCTCTATTTTTAAACTAGACCAAAAGCCATAGAAAATACATAATTTGTTCGACCCAACAAAAACCGTTTGCCACATAGTAATCCTTTAACAAATGTCAGCTATGAATGAACTCTGTTTTATGGGCAATTTAAGGCATAATTTTCTTTTTCAAAACCATGTCGTGCTCTTTAGAAAGGTTTGAAGTGCCACGGGACCTCATAGTTTAGAGTTTGAAATTAATTTGAACCTGCCATTCTTGTTTGCGGGCTTGAGCGCATGTGTACCACAGGGCGCACACGGAGGTCAAAAGGCAAGACTGTTCTCTCCTTCCACCATGTGGGTCCCTGGGATAGAAGTCCGGCCACTGGGCTTAAGCCACAAACGCCTTTATCTGCTGAGCCATTATGCCTGCCCTGATAGCTTTTACTGCGGCTGCGGGAGCCCATGGGAGATAGGCTGTTTAGATGCTCTATGAAGACATAGCATGATCCTCTAGGTCCTCACTGTGGCCCGAACATGACTCCCCCAATTCATCTGCTGGGGCTTAATTGCTAGTCTGAGGTCTCCGGAGACGGGGTGGGGGTGGGGTGGGGTGGGGTGGGGGCGACCGGCAGGTATCGAGTCAGCCATGAGAATGGGCTCTCAGACGAGGAATGAGGGGACCGGATTCTCCTGTTGCTTTTTGTACCCCTGGCAACTTCTGCCACGTGACGAGTAACGATTCAACTGGGAATTAAAAAGCAGGTCTTCATCTTGACTTCCCAGCCTCCGGAACTTTGGTGTGTGTGTGTGTGTGTGTGTGTGTGTGTGTGTGTGTGTGTGTTTAAGATTTATTTATTTAGCGGGGCAGTGGTGGTGCACGCCTGTAATCCCAGCACTCTGGGAGGCAGTGGCAGGCGGATTTCTGAGTTCCAGGCCAGCCTAGTCTACAGAGTGAGTTCCAGGACAGCCAGGGCTATACAGAGAAAAATCTGTCTCTAAAAAATCAAAATCCAAGAAACCAAAAAAACAAAAACAAAACAGATTTATTTATTTATTATATGTAAGTACACTGTAGCTGTCTTCAGACACCCCAGAAGAGGGCATCAGATCTCATTACTGAATGGTTATGAGCCATCATGTGGTTGCTGGGATTTGAGCTCACGACCTTCAGAAGAGCAGTCGGTGCTCTTAACCCGCTAAGCCATCTCTCCAACCCCAGAACTTTGAAAAATAACCTTTTATTATAGATTATTCAGTCTCAGGTATTTTGTTGTACACCAAGTCAATATTCTCAGATGGTATTCTTGCCAAACCGCCCTGGAGTGGTTCTGAGGAAGCTGTGAATGGTGCAGGCAGTAGGTGAGAGAGGTTTGGACCCCATCCCAAGACTCACAGCGCCTCCTTCCCAGCCTCCTGCCCGGCGCTGACAGGCTGGGAGTGAAGGCCATGGTGAAGGTCATAGTTAAGGCAATAAAAGTTCTTCCACTTTTTAGGCAAAGTTGTTGCCAATTCCTTACCCAAGTACGAGACCCCAAATTAAGACCCAAGAAGAGTTTGCTGGTGGCTAAACCTTGGTTTGGTTTGTTTTGGCTGTTGAATGTCCTGGTCCACCGCTATCTGGGTTGCTTTTGGAACAAGCAGGTTGGATCCCAGCCTTTCACTATCCCCTGAGGTCATCTTTAAAAAAAAAAAAAAAACCTTCCAGCTGCAAGGGAAGGCCCTGTTTCCCCCTCCCCCAGCTCTGAGATTGTCAGACCTCTTCATCATTGATGCCTTGGCTCCTGCTGGTAATTTCCCAGGCTGAATCATTCCCTGATTATCTGACCATCTCCTGGGGGAGACAAATAGTTTCAAACATTCTCAGTGACTCATGTATCCTGACTAATTCTTCTGTTTATTTTGTTGTTGATGTTTTACACACACACACACACACACACACACCCCTGGGAAGGCCATAGACTACCAAATTTTTCCCTGTGCATGCCCTTACTTGAATTTTAGTTTCCTTTCATGCAACAGAAACGAGGGTCTAAATCATTTCTTCTTTAACCAACTCTTGGGACCCACCACCACCACCACCCCCAGAACTTTTGATTTTTCCCGACGACGAGGAAGGATCAGTGTGACAGTTTTATAGAAAGAAAACCCGCCAGCTGCTGCGTGGTATGCTGGGCCGCTCGCCTTGCCTCGGTTTGGTGACTCCAGCCTCTGAAACCCTGCGATAACGAGGGTAGCAGAGGCAGAGGCACAACCCTTCCCTATGACTTAAGGCAGTTCCGAAACTAGTGTCCCAGGGATAATGTCAGCCTGCGGTGGGAGCAGGGTGGACCACTGAGGACAGTGAGTACCTGACTTTTAGCGTCTGCCAAAGGCTCGTCTCTGGCCAGCTTGAGATCATTGCTGGGGCCTCTTTTGGTATCATGTGGCAGCCATTTGGGTGAGCGGGGGGGGGGGGGGGGGGGGGGCTAACTTGGGAAGTTCTTAAGGCAATATTTGGTCTCTGCTATAGGTTGGTACGAGGACCCCAGGCTGCCAGCTTACCCAGCCCTATCTTGCCGGCTTTCCCTCCCACCCCCACTGCACCCCCCATTGCACCCTCCTAATAGACCGTACCGTCCAGGAACACATCATAATCACAAAGTGGCCAGGCAAGCCAGGATGCTCTCACGTCAGAGATTCTGAACACGCTGTTCCCTCCCGGCCTGTTCTACCTCCTCTCCCCGGAGAACTCCTACTTATTCTTCGTGGCCCGACTCAAGCATTTTTTCCCCCCCTGTATCCAAAGAGTCAGCACTTCTGACCCGCCCTGTACCCAATGTACAATTCTATTACGCAACTCTCCTGACCTCAGGTCGGTGGGTGCTCTCCGTTTGTAAGAATTTATTTTGCAATATTTATGTATTTTTCACGATATGGCATGATGTGGTAATAGAGAACGGAGGGAGCCTCTGAAGAAACCCACTCCTGGACTGTGTGTAATCTCCGCAGCCTGTGACTGCTAGCATTTTGTGTCTGAGCTGAGACGTGTGTTATCACACACACCTGCGCTCCTAGCCGAATCAGGAGTGTCTGTCAAGTGCCTAAGTCTGCTCTGAGTAACAAAACAACAGTTGGGTTCTTTTTAACTCTCCATGGATATTCTGTACTTTAAAATATCAGCTGCATATATATACATGGTATACAGCTTATATATCATACAACCAACCGCTTGATTTGTATAATAAATTTGGTGATTTCTACTATAGCATTGTTTATCCATACAGTTAATTTGTAAATGTTTATCCCTCATACTCTTTGGCAAGTTCTGTCTCCTGTGTACTCTACCCCTAGCCCATCACCTATTTTCTGCCCGTCTAGACCTGCCTACTCTGGACATTTCATATAAATGGGATTATTCAACATCTAGCCCTTCGTGTTCCTCCTGCCATGGCCTGGCAACATATATTAATTATATGCCAGCTTGGTGTTATTTATACTTGTTGAGGTATTTTGTGACTCCCTACGGAAGTTTTCTTTTATTAGCTATCTGTGTCTTGTTTGCAAATGAATGAGTCGAGAGGCAGTCCCTACTTTTATACCTTTTGTGAGCTTCTGAGGAATTACTATTAATTATTATTATTATTTTATTTGTTGTTTTGTTTGGTATTGTTTTGTTTGGATTTGTTTTTTTCGAGACAGGGTTTCTCTGTGTAGCCCTGGCTGTCCTGGAACTAACTCTGTAGGCCAGCCTGGTTTCAAACTCAGAAATCCGCCTGCCTCTGCCTCCCAGAGTGCTGGGATTACAGGCGTGCGCCACCACCGTCCTGCTATTATTATTATCTTAAACATCTGTGCAATTCACCAGTAAAACTATTAGGGCCTTTAAAAAAACAAATCTGTAGATGATTCTAGAATTACTGATTGTAAACAGATTATTGTCATTCAAATATTGTAAGGTCAACACATTAAGAAATAAGTCTGGTTTGAGGACAGTTTGTTACTTATGGGTCCCAAGAGGACCAAACCGTGGGGAAACATCAAAGGCTGGCCACGTGGGGCAATATCAGGGCTGGCGGGGAGTAAGGGGATCAAGGGAGAAACGCTGGCAAAAGCCGCACTGAAGCCTTTGAGGGATACGTATGTGTTGCTTTGATCAGTCACCACTGCCTTCTCTCCTCCTTCGCCCCTCCTCTTCTTTAAAATGATTTGATTATGGTGTGTGTGTGTGTGTGTGTGTGTGTGTGTGTGTGTGTTTACATGCACGGCACAGCACACACTCAGAGTTCAGATGACCTGCTTCCATCATGAGGGTTCCGGATATGAAACTTGGCGGCAAGTGCCTTTGTCCGCTGAGCCCTCTTGGTAGCCCTCTTCTCCTTCTAGTGCACAAGTAACTTTAGAATAGATCCACATCTGAGGCAATCCATACAGTCCCCCTCCAGAGGGGCTGTCCCTGCACACTCCCGCCGCTTCCTCAAATGCTGTCACACACAAGGAGCATTGGCTCCTTGTATATTGGTCTTTCCATGTGTTTGCCTATGAATTTACACACACACACACACACACACACACACACACACACACAGACAGGGGGGAGGCAGGCATGGTTTCCACCTTACATCAATGAGGCTTTAGAACAAATGTCACCATCCTATTTTGACGAATGTGTTGATTTCCACCCTCCAGAACACAAGCTTATAAGCGGAGTTACCGTGTGAAAAGTCTCTTGACATGAAATCGCTTTCTAAGAAGTGGGGGCCAGTGTATTTTCCCAGGAGGCATGCATAAGAATGCCCACTAACACGGTACCTGGAACACGTCGCACTTCTAATTTGCATTTTTATATTACTTCGAGACTAAGCACTTTTTTTTTTCCCCTGTTCTTATACAGAACCCTGACTAACGCCACATTTATTAGGCCATTGTGTTTTCTTTCTGGATTATGAAATTGTTGGCCTTTGGCTAGCTTTCCAATAGGTTCTACTTTTGTGTTGTCACATTTATTTGCATGAAGAATATACTGTGTCTATTTTCCTTTCATAGTTTCAATTGGAAATATTCTTTCGTATTTGCTTTCATGCATTTAGTTTTTAAAGAATACTTTCCTGTCTGCAGACACCGGAAAGAGTGTCAGAGCTCCTAGGACTGGAGCTGCAGTTAGCTGTGAGCTGCCATGTGGGTGCTGGGAATCAAACCCAGCAGACAGTGCCAAGCCATCTCCCAAGACCCTGTGCATTTAATTTTTGGTTTTTTTTTGTTTGTTTTGTTTTGTTTTTGTTTTTTTGAGACAGGGTTTCTCTGTGTAGCCCTGGCTGTCCTAGAACTCACTCTGTAGACCAGGCTGGCCTCAAACTCAGAAATCCGCCTGCCTCTGCCTCCCAAGTGCTGGGATTAAAGGCGTGCGCCACCAGGCCCGGCTTAATTTTTATGCACAGATTTTGTTAGACAGATTTAAAAATTTTTTTCACGTTAATAAAAAAGCACCCAAAATTTCTTCTTCCTTTCTTTCTCTTTTCCCTTCCTTCTTTCCTTCCTTCCTTTTTTTCCTTTTTTTTTTTTTATTTTTTTATTTTTTTTATTTTTCAAGATAGGGTTTCACTGTAGAGGGTTATCCTGGAACTCACTCTGTAGACCAGGCTGGCCTCAGACTCAATAGAGATCCCCCTGCCTCTGCTTCCTGAGTGCTGGGATTAAAGGCGTGTGCCATGACCACCGCTGCCAGGCTAGGGGAACGATTCTTCTGTTTTCTTCCCCTACTACCTAGCCAGGTACTATTTGATCAGAGAAGCTTCCCAGGGAGCTTAACACAGAAACAACTTTGTAGGATCGCTCGAGAGAACAGGGAAGGACAGATCGGGAAGTCTGGCATCACCGTCTCCAGTGACGACGCAAGCACCAAGGGGAGAACTGGTTATTCTCACCCCAGGTTTACAGCCGTTCCCTGTGCCTCTGGGCAGAGGGTAACCAGTTTGTGAAAGAAGTGGTTAAATGTATACTTAATTCTTTGTGTGTATGTGTGTGTGTGTGTGTGTGTGTGTGTATGTGTGTGGTATCCATGTGTGTATGTATGTTCACATGTATGTGTGTGCCCATGTGTGTGTATGTACCTGTGCGCATGTACATGGAAGCCCAATCCTGATGTTGGGTGCCTGCTCTAAGTACTCTCTGCTATAATTATTGAGGCAGAACTCTCTGATCGTAGACACTCTAATGAGCCAGGAAGTCTCCTGTCTCTGCTCCCTTCGTCCCTAGTACAGGGAGCGCAGTTGAATCTTTATCTGGGTATCACAAATTAAAATGTCAGCTCTCACGCTTGCCTGGAAGTCGCTTCATGCTTCATCCGTTGAGCCTGCTCCCATACTTAATTCTTTTGTTTTTGTTTTGTTTTGTTTTGTTTGTTTTGTTTTGTTTTGTTTTGTTTTGTTTTGTGACAGGGTTTCTATGTGTAGCTCTGACTGTCCTGGAACTCACTTTGTAGACCAGGCTGGCCTCGAACTCAGAAATCCCCCTGCCTCTGCCTCCCAAGTGCTAGGATTAAAGGCGTGTGCCACCACCGGCCCGGACCATACTTAATTCTTGACACTAGTTATAATGTCTGGAACATCTGGGGGAAATGCCTTGCACTAATTAGATACAAAGCACCCAAGACAACACTGGGGGATACTATGTAGCCGGGGGCAAGCATGATATCTGGCCCACAGCTGGATTTTTTCCCCCCTTAGGCGGGGTCTCACCTGGTAACTCAGGATATCCTGGAACTCTGTGTAGACCAGGTTGGCTCAAATTCACAGAAATCTGCCTGCCTCTGCCTCTGCCTCCACAGAGGGATTAAAGGTGTGTGCCACTACACCTGGCCTCCGTCGTTGGTGTTTAATAAATTGTAGTTATTTCCCCTGTCTCTCAATCATTTTTATTTCCCCAGGAAATCATTCCTACGGGACAGATGAATGAATAGTATCAATTTCCCAGGAAGGCGAATAAACTTGACACTTCATGTATAAGGTTTTTTTTTTTTTTGGGGGGGGGGAGGGTTGGATTTGGTTGACCAGGCTTACCTCCAACTCAGAAATCTGCCTGCCTCTGCCTCCCAGAGTGCTGGGATTACAGGCGTGCGCCACCACCGCCCGGCTATGTGTGAATTTTCTACTCGTACTTAGATTATTCTAGGTCTGAAATTCATGCCTAGCTGAGATTTAGAATCTCGTTCACCTCCTTCGTCTATGCCCAAGTCCAAGCTTTCTGGTTCGCTAAAAGGTCTCACTTCATCTCCTGCCGGGGTCAGAGAGCTCGGGCTGGAGGTGTAGGAAGCGGCTCTGTAAGGAGCGCCGACAGCCTCTGGTCGGGTCCGGTCCGGTCCGGTCCGGTTGCTGGTGAGTTCATTATCTGTTTGAACCTCTCGCTCTTACCCTCCTTTTGCTCCACCTCCCCAGCCCTCCCCACCGCCCCCACAAACAGCTGCTGTTGTTGGCGCTCCCTGTATTATTCTTGTGAGCACTGGAACCGGTTCTTTGCTCCAAAGTCTTCCCAGCTGGCTCCCGGCTCTCCCCTCCCCCCCCCCAAACTGAAAAGTGTTACAGTCTCTAGTTTTTCACATTCGCTGTGCTGTCGGCATTAGTGATAGTCCTAGGATATGCTCTTATATTTTTGGTTGTGAGCCTAGCCTTTAACAGCTGAGCCATCTCTCCAGCCTAGGACAAGCTCGAGGCGCCGTGAGCCAGCCCCTTCCTTAAATGCCTTTTAAAAGGGACAGAGAATTCGAACTCCTAAAACAGAAACGGGCCACTTAGTTCCTTTCTGCTTGGTATTGAAGACTTGTCCCAATAGTCTGTTCTACTCCACCTCTGGGCCCCTGATTGATCTTCAAATTCATGGGATCTATCCTGCTACAGGATAAATCCTGTAGAGGAACAGGATGCGGTTGTTTTCTAAGTTATCTTCTGTTTTTATTTTTTTTCTGAATTTCTTAAGGAGTTCCAGACTTTTGAATGGGTACCAGACTTTTGGGAAAAAAAAAAAATCACGGACCAAAAAAACTGAAAACAACATCCCCAACAAAAAAAAAAGTTGGAGAGTAACACACTCTTAGTAACATTCCATTCTGCTATGGGGGCGGGGGCGGGTATCATCTGTGGTTGGTACAGGGTCATAGGAGAAGAGTTCACATCAAAACCAAGAAGGAAATAATCCTAGAAGAAAGACAGGAACACGCTTCAAGCAGGAGGCATTTAAAATAAAAACTAGCTGCGTAGTGGTTCTTCTTGACTCTGTCCAAGACTAGTGAAGAGCCCATAAAGCCACCGTCTGAGTGAAGAGCTCGCTGTCTGTCTTCCCCCCAGTTTACTCTGAGCTGTCCTTTCTGACGCTGTCTTTACTGGGTCAAGGTTGTTTCTAGCCAGTACGTGTCCCTGTCGTTTCAGCTACAGACCTTTCTCCTGGCAAAGGCGACAGTGCCACTTGGGAGAGCCTGGTCCATCAATTCTGCTAGGCTGCGTGTCACAGGAGCGGGGGGTGGGGGGTGGGGGGTGGTGGCGGCAAGGGCAGCAGCTGGGAGCTCTGAGGAAACGGCAGCTGCTCATTGTCATTCCGGGGCTAG